>JABMCL010003131.1:0-42500 GCA_018857735.1 Alviniconcha marisindica
CTTCCCCCCCCTCTCCCCCCCAGTTTCCCTTTTCCCCCCCCTTTTCTCTCACCTTTTCTCTGCCCCCCCCCCCCCCCCCCCCCCCCCCCCCCCCCCCCCCCCCCCCCCCCCCCCCCCCCCCCCCCCCCCCCCCCCCCCCCCCCCCCCCCCCCCCCCCCCCCCCCCCCCCCCCCCCCCCCCCCCCCCCCCCCCCCCGCCCCGCTTCTCACGCTCCCCCCCCCTGTTCTCTTTCTCCCCCCTTTTCCCCACTTCTCCTTTTTCTCTCCCCCCCCTCCTTCCTCTTTTTCCCCCCCCCCCCCCTTCCGTTTTTCCCCTTTTTCATTCCTCTCTACCCCTCTCTTTTCTCCCTTCTCCGGCCACCCACTCTCTCTGTTATGTCTGTCTGTTTTTCTGTCTCTCTCTCTCTCTCGCTCGCTCCATCCTATTGCTTGTTGTTCCTCTTGTTTCATTGGGTTCTGTGAATGTTTTTCCTTCCTCGCTTTCCTTAGGGTCATTAACGACCCATCAATCGTCATATCCCTGGTTTTTGTCGTTGCAGCTAACCTACGTGGTTTGAGGAGGTTCCCCGGAGTGACAACGACACCCCACAAAAGACAGGGTTTTTTTAATGGCAACGCCTTCTCACCGGGTTTTTTTAACTGGCAACAGCCTTCCAGCCGGGTTTTTTCCCTTTTCTAGCCCTTCTCAGACGGGTTTTGTTAACTTCTGGAACTAGCCTTCTCAGCACGGGTTTTGTTAACTAGCAACTAGCCTTTTCAGCACGGGTTTTGTTAACTAGCAACTACCTTCTCAGCACGGGTTTTGTTAATGAATAGCCTTCTCAGCACGGGTTTTGTTAACTGGAACTAGCCTTCTCAGCCGGGTTTTGTTCTTGGGAATAGCCTTCTCAGCACGGGTTTTGTTAACTGGCAGCAAAGCCTTCTCAGCCGGGTTTTGTTAACTCGAACTAGCCTTCTCAGCACGGGTTTTGTTAACTAGCAACTAGCCTTCTCAGCACGGGTTTTGTTAACTCAGCAACTAGCCTTCTCAGCACGGGTTTTTTTTTAGAACTAGCCTTCTCAGCACGGGTTTTGTTAACTGGGGAACTAGCCTTCACCGCACGGGTTTTGTTAACTGGGGAACTAGCCTTCACCGCACGGGTTTTGTTAACTGGGGACCTAACCTTCTCGCATGGGTTTTGTTCAACAGGTAAGAGAAAAAAAAAAATGGAAATATCTACAGCACCCACCTTAAAAAAAGTACAACCCAAGGCGCGTAAAAAGCGTAAAAAGCGGTACAAAACAGTAACGACATCATGCAACAGAGCTAGGCTGCAGTAAAGGGAGTGGGGTGGGGTGCATATTGTCTTACTTCCATTCAGATCGGTTGGAATAGGTGTGTTTAAAAAAAATACATGTAAAAAACCCAAGGCTCAGACCTTTGCACCTTCAGTTTTTAAACACACACCCCTACGCATAAACGGGCACGGACACACGCAGGTTTAAGTGGAGGTGGGGTGGGGGAGGGGTGGGGGTGGAGACGGACATATGAGTAGCAGTTAATATAAAGAATTGCAGTTAGTGGTCTGAGCAGAACCGTGGGGTTTTGAGTCGAGTATTTGAAGAGATCAAAGTAACTACCGAGGATGCAGAATTTTAAATGCCTTGATCGTTGAATATACTATGCTATGAATGGAATTCAGAAATCGAGTTTTGTGAGTGATAGTCCGCGAGACTGAATGTGCAGTACTTATGAATGCAATAAAAAAAAATGTGTTCAGTTTTAGGTATCAGTTCTTATGAATGCAATTAAAAAAAAAAAGTGTTCAGCTTTAGATATCGGTCTTGTCAAACCATAGCTTAGTGAGTTTCTGTCGCCCCAGTCAGACTGTATTCAACAGTTCTATTGATCCAGCATCTGAACAAAGATGGATTGTGTTTCAGCCCACCCGACTTTGGACAGACTGACAACCCCCGTCATCATTCCCTGCGTCGTTAACCTGATGCCATGTCATCTCCTTCGTCATCTCTAAGGACAAATTGCGTGAAAGGGATTACCATCCCGAGCTTCCTTTTTGAGTGACTCCGTCCCGCCTCCCGCCGACCCCCTCCCCTCCCGCCGCCCCCCCACTCACCCCATAGCCACTCTTTGGCTTGACTTGAATTCGATGATGCTCTGTGACAGTATGATTGTCTGGGACTGGCGTTCAGAGATGAGACACGATAAGAGTCTGCTCTTTCAGCTGGTGGTGGTGGTGGTGGTGGTGGCGGTGGCGGTGCCGGGCGGGTGGGCGGGCGGGCGGGCGGGCGGCGTGCGTGGGGCTGCGTGCGTGCGTGCGTGCGTGCGTGCGTGCGTGTGTGAGAGAGAGAGAGAGAGTATTTTCCGCCAAGAGAGAGTATTTTTCGTGTTTCTTATGTGCCTTTGTGTCACGGTGCTTTTCTGAGTTTTTCTAAGATGGGGAACTTCGCTTTTGCATTGTCTGCTTTTCTGTTTTGTAAGATTTAAAAGAACTAACAGAGGTAGAATGACAGACAAAAGCAGGGAGTTGGTTCAGATAGCTGGAGGTTGGTAAGAGAAAGAAAGCTGACCACTGGACTTCTCTGAGCAGTGTTTAAGAACTGACCTCCTATGAAACTTACCAGCTCATTTCCATACTATCTCTTCTTGGCATCCTTCATCACACTCTCCTCCTGATGGCCACAAAACAAATCTTTGCAGCTGCCAACCGAAGAAACACGTCACCGCAATCGTCTTTTCTTAGATGGCGACATGGTGGTGATTTTCATTAATTTAACAGCAGTGACATTCTTGTTGGTGATGATGATGATGAAGTGATGTTAATGTCCTCAGATGTCATTTGATTTAGGGACAAGTTGTGACCAATCCGAAGCACGGGTTCAAAAATTTCTTTACGTCCCCCGGAAACCAGAAGGCTCGTTAGGACGGACAGCCCAGGACGTCCACCTCGACTCTCACACAGCTCCTGAACTATGTTTCTTGTTGGTGTAGACACGTAGATGAGGAGCATGGACATGGTCTCCCATTTTGGCTTGTAGGTCTTCCCATAGCTGGACACTAACATAGTTAATTCCTGTACTCCCCCTCTCTCCAAGAGTGATTTTTTTTTTCTTGTCGTTGAAGTCCTTTTTGCAGGAGATTATGCAAGTCTCTTCAGCAGCCTGGAAAGAAACAAGAACCTTTATTGATGTAACATTGTTTTTTAGTGAAAAAGACATCCATCCTTTTCCCACTCTCACACACTGACATGCGCTCGCATCAGTGCACGCGCAAGATATAACACAAAGTAAATGTTTGTTACCCGAATTTTTCGTTACCTTTATTCATTGTGTTTGTTACTGTTTGAGATTCGGTCAGTTTTAGATTAATGATATGGAAATATTAAATTACGCTTATTAGTGTCTTGGTTGTGTTTGCCGTATTGATGGTTTTGCGTGACTTTGCCGAAATGTGAATTGGCTTTTTACTTGTGACTTGTGGTTTGACCAGATATTGAATAATGTTGAATATAAGGTGATCGATGACCGCTGACTGGCCTTAAAAATCCATAAACTAGCTAGTAAGTTTATTGACGTACATACATTATGGCCGGAGTGGGTTCCATACTCTTCAGTAATCGCTAAGACTGAATAACACTATCGGAATCACTGACTTGGTTTTTTCCCGGTGTTTTCCTACTTTGGCATCAACGCAATACTATTTGACAAATAACAAGTGTTCCTGGGCTCACATTCACGCAAACAGTCGGGTTTTTGACCAGTGTTGTTTTTTAAAAATCTTTCCCAGTAACGCGATGTTCTTTATTTTAGCACGGGGGAGGTAAGTTAACCTTTGCTCACAGATGAACAGCTCCCCCTAAATTCCTCCCGATTTTCCCCGGCACTATGTTCACCCTCGATGGGTGCTGTGGTCAATCGATCTCGCTTTGAACAGCATTTTTTTGACAGGTTGAGGCTGCCGGTTTTTAACAATTTTCTTTCATCCCCCACTCTTTTTTTGTCCGAAATTTTTTGGATCAAACATTTATCCCCCTTGATGGGGGAAAAAAAAAACCAAATAAAAAAAGAAGGATATGTTGCTTGGTAAATTAAAACCGTTACTGCATCAAAAGACCCCGTAACAATTCGGTGACCAAACATTTGTTGCAAAGGTGCAAATACAAAACACTGGCGAAAACCAAGCCGCCCGCCCGACCCTTTTTCTTTTGATCTAGCCTGCCTAATTCTAAATAAACCTGGTTAAATTTGAAACATTTTTGCCACTATAATCCGCACACTTTTTTATACTCTTTTATTTATTTTATTTCGGACAGAATTCTTTCAGTATCTGAGCTTTTAAAAATTGGGATGGGGTTTAAAGAGGATTCACAACAAAATCACCAAGCCTATGTGCTATCTTTACTGTTTCTACGCTCAATGAGAAAAGGGCGGCCTAACCCTAGCCCAAACCCCTATCAGCAGTGTCCCTTTTAATTTATTTTGTAATCTAAAATTTTTCATTCCTGCCCAAAAGTCCCCTGTTGGCGCATGTATCCCAAACTGGTTTGATTTTGTGCCTTTATAGGGCAGATGTAAATATAAGGTTTGAGGGGGTTGTTGAAAATTTGCTTTCCACTGACAAGCACCACATTTAATTATTTTTCTGTCAAAAAAGCCTGGAGTAGTTCAAATATAGCTTTTCATATTACACCCACTGCTACTTACTAACTTAGTGTAAGGAATGGGCCTGAGTTTCCCTTTTGGCTTCTCATTTCATTTTTTTTTCCAGTCAAATTATCAACATTTCTTTTAAAATTAAAGAGGTCTGAATCAAACAGGTAATTACAGCAATATCAATTTATATCATACAATACTGCTTTTTTAAAAATCAAGAATATTCTTTGTCCCCTGTAAACACGGAAATTCAAAATTTTGGCCACAACAAAAAAACAAACATAAATTATAAAAATAGTGTAGGCCTAGTGCATTAAATATTGATTAGTTGGGGTGGAGGGAGAAGGACGGCACAGGCGGAGTCAGTCAAAAAGGAGCCCACAGAGGGGGGGACGGAAAACAGGCTTTTTCTACAGCAGCAGACAATTTTCCCAGCACACCCAAAATCCCACGCGCACGCATAGATAAGAAACTGCGCGGGCCGCAAAGAACACACGCTATCCTAAATAAAATGCCCTCTGGACCACAAAATGGCTGATATTTTTTTCCTTGGCCCGCACAAATACATTTCCCAACAATAACTAAACTAATTAAAAATGAAATACATCAAATAAAAGCTACAGTTACAACCTTTTAAACCGTATAAACAAAATGTACACACATGACTTATTTAATTTACAACAAGAGTGGGAAGCGTGGCTTGCACCATCTATAAGCAGATTCTACAACTAAATCACAACTAACACAATGTACAAAATATAACTGTCAAAAAACTTACATAAAATAAAGTGCACGCTCCCAGGGTTTAAAATGGTACATAAAATTACAATACAACGCTTTTAAAGAGAAGCAAGCACACCAAAGACTAGACTAAAACAATCGGGCGAACTTTCGCCTGGGGCGCGATCTTAGTCGCAACAGCGTGATAGTGATATCAAGTAGTCTATGAATTAACTTAGCTTTACAGTACACAATACTAATAAGTTAATTTCAACCCCAAAATAAACACTAAACATGAAGTCAGCAAGCAAAATACTATACGACAAAGCACTGATCGACACAGAATTCTTTATCGAGTCAAAAAAACGATTCACTACTATTCACTAGACTACACAAAAAAAGCGCCATGCAGACGACGGCTAAAAAAAGAATGGACCTAAGAGGCATGGTACTGTTTAAGCTCGACCTGCGTCTAAATAAGATCTAAAAAAACATTCTAAGATGCCAGTTTATATTACACATGGTTGGTGCATAAAAAGGACTAGGTAAAAAAAGGTAGGTAAACAAACGCGGTAAAATATTAAGGGGTAAAAAATTTGAAAATGGCGCGCACGGCGGCTATGCCGGTCGGCTTGGAAGGCCATGTGGCGTTACGCAACACGCGCAGGGTTCAAAAAAAAGCGTCGTCTGCTGGGTTCCCGGGTTTTACTAACAGTACAGTAATAAAATTGCATGGTTGATAACCGGGGGGGGGTTTATTGTAAAAACGTACAAAAGCACTTCTCACACCCCCCCCTACTCTACCACTACCAGCGTCCTCGCTGTGTAAAAAAACACCAATCTGTCAGGCGACGTATTTAACGTAACAACCTAGAAAGGGCTAAGACGATCTCCGGCTGAACCGGAAAACAAAATCAACATCCTTTGACTAACATATATTTAATATGAGAGTCCGCAACTTCAAATAAGACCAAATCAGAGGCGGCGTTATGCCTTAGATCAACAGAGGGTTGTTATTTAAACAATAATCCTCTAATATCTACAACCTACTGAAAAAGGCCTATGTATGTACTGCAGCAACCGGTCACTGAGTTATCAATTTCACAATCCATTTGGGTCACAAAAATCCGCACTATTTGCCAGCAAAACAGGTAGTTACACTAGAAACTTTGCTTTTAAACAAAATTCTCCTAAGTACCAATGTTTCCGACAAGACCTACAAAATAGCCAAGACTGATAAAAACATACCATGAACCTAGAATACAAATGGCATCGACATAAAAACCCTGAACACAGTTTAAAAATGCAATCATCACACACATGTCATGTCAACAAAACTAATTTCAACACACTCACGGTACTGCGCCGGGTAACTTTGGGTCGGGTTACTTTAATTTGTTCTTCTCTGCCAGACGCCGCGAGCGTCTAGGCAGAGGCACAGGTGGTCGTTGGACGACAGGTGGCACTACTGGCACCGCAACAGCAACACGAGCTGGATTCTGCGGTGTCAACACGCATAGTTCATCGTCACTCTCTGACTCAGAGTCACTGAGTCTGGCCTTGGGGATGGAGACTGCTGGCCGGCGGCGTCGACGACAAAAGGGGCGGTGGCCGGCATAATGTCTTTGCGGTGAACTGCACGCTCAGGGCCACCAGCCAGTGGCTGAGTCATGTACACATTGTCAAATGGCCTTGCTGTCACCCTATGCAGCTCGGGCCGCCAGAAGTCCTGGATTTTGTGGCGGCCCAGCACGCGGTTGCGTAGGTAGACGTGGTCGCCCACTTGTAGCGCATGGTCAGCGGCTCCCTTGTCCGTGTAGCGGGCCCTCTTGGCTGCAGCTTGCTTCAGCTGGTCGGAGGCCTTGTGGTGGGCCTCCTGCAGGCGGAGTCGGTGTTGCCGCACCCAGTCGACTGTCCCTGCTGCAGTGCGAGCAGGGCGTCCCAGCAGGTCGTCCACCGGCAGTCGGGGCTCCTGTCCGAAGAGCAGGAAGTAGGGTGCGAAGCCGGTCGAGGCGTGAGGCGTGTTGTTGTACGCCTGGACCAGCTCCGGCAGATGGACGGGCCACCTGGGCTTCTGCTCCGGAGGCAGCGTACGCAGCAGACCGTGCATGGAGCGGTTGAAACGCTCGCACTGGGCGTTTCCCTGAGGGTGGTACGGCGTCGTTCTGGTCTTCTTGATGTCGTAGGTGTCGCACAGCTCTTTCACCAGACGGGACTCGAAGTCTCGTCCCTGGTCGCTGTGGATCCGCTCCGGAACACCGTACCGCTGAAACCATTCATGGACCAGGACTTTGGCGACGGTGGCGGCTTCTTGGTTCCTGGTGGGTACGGCCTGCGTGAACTTGGTGAAAACGTCCGTCATGACAAGGACGTTTTCTCTGCCGTCGCTGGCCTGGTCTAACTTCGTAAAGTCTATGGCAAGGACCTCCAGGGGACGTGAGGCGATGAGGTGACCAGAGGTGGTGTTTGTTGCGGGCTTCCGCCCCATGGTCACCTCTGACAAGCGTGGATGTAGCTCCGCACCTCGCCGAACATGCCTGGCCAGTAGACTCGGGCCCGCAGGAGTTCGTGGTGCGGTCCAGTCCTTGGTGGCCCATGTTGTCGTGGAGCGATGCGAGGACATCAGGCTTCAGAGTACTTGGAAGGACGAGCTGTTCCACAGTGCCACGCTGTGGGTCCTGCAGGCGGCGATACAGCACCCCATCTTTCAGGAAGAGACGAGGATGTTGTTGGAGTAGGTCTCGTTGTGGTCTGCTTTGTGGCTTTGGTTTGGCAGGCCACGATGCGAGGACTGGACCAATGGTGCCGTCGTTCAGCTGGCATTCACGGAGTCTGGCTGAAGACAGACTGGGTGAGACTGGTGGGCAGCCCTCTGGTGCCTTGGCTGGGGTGTCTGCAGGCAGGCTGGTGACCGGCGGCGCTGTGGCAATGGACTGATGTTCACAGGCAAGCTCCTGCGCCACTGCGACCTCGGGTGGCATGGGTGAAGAGGAAGCTTCGGGGTGGAAATCAGGGGGCATTCGGGAAAGGGCATCAGCAGGGTTGGACTTCCCCGGCCGATACTTCACCGTGAAGTGAAACTGGGCAAGTTGGGCAGCCCATCTTTGCTCAAGGGCACCCAGGGGGGCAGTGCGGAAATGGACCAGGGGGTTGTTGTCTGTGAAGACGTCGAACTCGGCGCCCAGGAGATAGTGACGAAACTTCTCTGTGATTGCCCATTTAAGGGCCAGGAATTCCAGCTTCATGCTGGAGTAGTTGGCCTGGTTCTTCTCTGTGGGACGCAGCCGTCGACTTGCGTAGGCCAAGACCCGTCGGTGCCCATCTTGATCTTGAGAGAGGATGGCGCTCAGCCCGTCATGGCTGGCGTCTGTCTCGAGGATGAAGGGCTTGGTGAACTCAGCAAACCCCAGGACAGGAGCCGTAGTCAGGGCTGTCTTCAGCCCTTCGAAAGCCTTCTGGTGCTGCTGGTCCCCCTTTGGGTGTCGGCCCCTTTCTTCTTGTGACGTGCGTTGCCCTTGGCGACCAGGTCATGGAGGGGACCAGCAATCTTCGAGAAGCCCTGGATGAAGCGTCGGTAGTAGCTGGCGAAGCCCAAAAAGCTGCGCAGAGCAGTAGTGGTCGCCGGCACCGGCCAGTTCTTCACAGCTTCCACCTTTCCGGCCTCGCAGCTGACGCCCTCAGCGGAGATGGTGTGCCCCAAGTAGTGGACCTGGCGTCGTAGAAACTGGCACTTGTCCATCTTCAGCTTCAGACCAGCGTCGATGATGCGCTGCAGAAGACGGTCCAGGTGGGCAAGGTGCTCGTCAAACGTCTTGGAGTACACCAGCAGATCGTCCAGGTACACCAGCAGGAACTGGAAGATGAAGTCGGACATCGTGGACTGCATGAGGCGTTGGAAGGTCGCTGGCGCTGATGACAGACCCATCGGCATTCTGGTGTACTCGAACAGCCCCATCGGCGTCACGAAGGCCGTCTTGTGCTGGTCATCGGGATGCATGGCAATTTGATGGTAGCCGCTGGCCAGGTCCAGAGTCGAAAAGAACTGGGCCCCGACCAGCGCATCAAAAGACTCTTGGATCCTCGGAAGAGGATAGGCATCACCAACTGTCTTTGCATTGAGCCTGCGATAGTCGACGCAGAGGCGGATTCCCCCGTCTTTCTTGCGGACGATGACCACTGGTGCAGCATACGGACTGTGGCTGTCGACGATGACCTTCTGTGCCAGAAGGCCCTTGATGTGCTCTTGGACCTCCTGCAGTTGGTGTGGAGGTATGCGTCTGTACGGCTGGGCCACAGGAATGGAGTCTGTGGTGCGGAGTCGGTGGTGGACGGCTTCTGTGTAGCCCAGGTCTTGCTTGTCCTTGATGAAGCCAGCAGCATGCTTTGTCAGCAGTTCTTGCAGTCGTTTCCGTTGGCTGCTGGTCCCATCGAAGTCAGGGCAGGGAACGTGGTCTGCGGGTGCCGAATCAGCTGAACGGCAGGCAGTCTCCCTTGACACCACCAGTTCATTGACGCCAACAGTGAACTGGATGTCAGTGCTGTCCACACTGTCTATGGCTTGAAGGACAGCCACTGGTGTCCTGGCCGGCAGCAAGACATCTTCATCGGACAGGTTGGCAACTCGGACGAAGCGGCTGTATGGATCGCTGCTGATGAGGGTTGGCACCATCAGCAGCCCACTGGGCAGAGGTTGAGCCAGGGGTGAAGCCCGGAGGGGCGCAGGTTTCTGCTCCCGTCCTCGAAAGTGGGGGGGGGTGGGTCCGGGGGGGCCGTCGCGCGGGGGGTCTCCCTTGACGCCCAGTGAACTGGATGTCAGTGCTGTCCACACTGTCTATGGCTTGAAGGACAGCCACTGGTGTCCTGGCCGGCAGCAAGACATCTTCATCGGACAGGTTGGCAACTCGGACGAAGCGGCTGTATGGATCGCTGCTGATGAGGGTTGGCACCATCAGCAGCCCACTGGGCAGAGGTTGAGCCAGGGGTGAAGCCAGGAGGTGACAAGCAGGTTTCTGTCTCCTGTCACTCGGATGGTGGTCATGGAGTTGGCTGGGATGTGGCAGCGAGATGTGGTCCGAGCGACGCCCTTGGTGGTTGTTCGCTGCTGCAATCGAACCTCGCGGACGACAGCTTGAAGACATGAGGGGACCTCGCTGGCTGAAGCTGACTCTGGAGGGAAACAGGAACGCAGGACGTTCATCCCCCCCAAGACTGGCAGCCGCCTTTTGCGTTGCTGCATGCTCAGCTCGGTGGGCTCCTTGACGACCAGGACCGGAACTCTGGACATCTTTTCCCCAAAATGTCGATGTCGACCAGCAGGATGCCAGAGTATGGCACCTCTGCTCCGTTGACCGCCCTCAGCGTTAGAAAGGCTTGCTGCAGTGATCGGTCCTGCAGATGGGCTGCTGCCCACGTCTCTGTGACCGTGGTGACTTCGCTGCCAGTGTCGAGTAGCGCTGCAACCTCATGTCCACTCATGAGGATCGTGGTCGTTGGACACTTGCCGATCAGTCCCGTCGTGTTCCTACCCCCCGTTGCCCGCCTGATGGAAGCAACGGGGGTTAGAAGTTTCCCTGTAGCTGTTCTTCGCGCTGGCCACGCCGTCGCTGCTGGTACTGCCGCTTGGACGGGCATCGAGCCTCAACGTGGCCACGTCGTTGGCACCACCAACATTCAAGGTTGCGTAGGCCACTGGACACAGGCCGTCTGTCAGGTGGTGGACCAGCCTCGTTGCCCTGGCTGGGTGAGGCTCTGTAGTGGCCCTGGTGTTGGAGCTGCTGCTTCAGGCTGGCTGTCTCCGTTGAGAGCGCGGCGATCTGCGCTTCCAGCCGGTGGAGACTGTCGTTGCTGGCGACTGCCTGCAGCTGCTCAGCGGTGGTGTCAGGGCAGCTGTCCTCCCTCATCCAGCGGAGTGCCTCTCTGTGACATCGGCGAATGTTGCGCCTACATTCTCTCGAATGTAGCGCTTTATGTCCCTCTTCAGGGACACGGGATGAAGCCCACCCGCAAAGGTGTCCGCAGCATGATCGGGGAGAGGGTGCCAGCCTGGACAGCATTGGTTTTCGCCCAGAGGAGGCGAAAGTTGGAAGCGTACTCCCCCACCGACTCTGTGAGCCCCTGCTGGCGCCTGAAGAACGCCCCAGCAAGGGTGGAGGAGTCGCGATGTTCGCCCCAGTGCTGCTCCAGGATGGCGAAGATTTTGCCAGGGGTATTGACTTCGTCTGCCCCCATGGACAGCATTTCCTGCTTGGCCCGACCCTCCAGCGCGCCGAGAAGCCAGGCAGCGGCTGCAGGGTCGACCATGGGCCCTAGCTCGAGAAACAACTTTGCTTCCCTGACAAAATCTTCGGCCGCGTCTCCTTCCTCGCCGGAAAACCGACGCAGCTTGTGGGGCCTCAAGCTGTGTAGCGTCGGTGGTGGTGCTGGTGGCTGGCCGGGGTTGTCTGCTGGGTTCATGGTTACAATCGGTCTCTGCTGTTGCCCTTTTTGATGACAGGGCTCGAGTTGCGGCTCCGCTGATCCTGCTGCAGCGCCCAAGTTGTAATGGGTGGGTGGTAAAAGGGCAGGACCGGGAGCGGAGTCAGTCAAAATGGAACCCAGCAGGGGGAAAGGAAACAGGTTTATTCTACAGCAGCAGACAACTTTCTCAGCACACCCAAAAACCTCACCGCACGCATAGATAAGAGAACTGCGCGGGGCCCCAAAGAACACACCTTCCCACAATGAAAACAGCCTCTGGACCACAAAATGGCTGATTTTGTGTTTCCTTTCCCGCACAAAAAAGTTTCCTCAACAAAAACTAAAATAATTAAAAAATGAAAACATCAAAAAAAAGCTACAGTTACCCTTTTAAACCCTATAAAAAAAATGTAACACATGACTTATTTAATTTTCAACAAGAGTGGGAAACGTGGCTTTCACCCATCTATAAGCAGATTCGTACAACTAAATCACAACTAACACAATGTACAAAATATAACTGTCAATAAAAATTTCATCAGAATAAAGTGCACGCCCCCACGGTTAAAAAGGTACAAAAAATTACAAAACAACGCTCTATAAAAGAAGCAAGACCACTCAAAACTAGTACAAAAAAATCGGTGCGAACTTTCGCCCGGGCGCGTTTTCTTAGTCGCAACAGCGCTGATAGTGATATCAAGAGTCTATGAATATAACTTCCCTTTTACAGACACAATACTCAATTTAATTTAATTTTAACCCAAAATAAAAATAAACATGAAGTCAGCTAAGAAAATACTATACGAAAAGCACTGATCGACACAGAATTACTTTATCGAGTCAAAAAACGATTCATACTATTCACTAGTACTACACAGAAAAAGCGCCATGCAGACGACGGCTATAAAAAGAATGGACCCAGAGAGGCATCGGGTTGTTAAGCTCGACCCCGCGTCTAAATAAATCTAAATAAAATTCTAAGATGCCAAATTATATTCACAGGCTTGGTGCAAAAAAGGACTAGGTAAACAAAGAGTAGGAAACAAAAAAGCGGTCAAAATTTAAAGGGGGTAAACAGATTTAAAAAAGGCGCACCGGCGGCTATTTCCGGTCGGCTATGGGAAGGCCATGTGGCTACGCAAAAAGCAGGGGCTTCAAAAAAAAAAGCGTCGTCTGCTCCGGTTCCCGGGTTTTCAGTACATAATAAATTGCATGGATCTGATAAACCGGGGGGGGATTTTTGTAAAAACGTACAAAGAGCACTTGCTCACAAACACCCCACACCACACACACACACATACACTATTATTTTTCTCTCTCTCTCCTCTCTCTCTCCCCTCTCTCTCTCTCTCTCTCTCTCTCTCTCCTCTCTCTCTCTCTCTCTCTCTCTCTCTTTTTATTTTATATTAAAAATATATATATCACATACATACACTCTGCTAAAAAATGCAAGCAGTTTAGACACAGATTAAAAAAACAGCTATTTAAAACCCGCACACCCATACATCTATCTCTTTCTCCCTACACACCCACATAACACACCTTCCCAACCCACCCCACCTCCCCCCCCCCACACACAATAATACACATAACCGGTGTATGCATTCTATTTTTTTTAAAATTTAATGTACAAAAAAATACAGCCCCAAAATTAAAAGTACAACAATTAAAACAACACCATCCATACACACACACACAAGCTGCATGCTGCATTGTGTTTAAATCAAAAAAAAAATGCAATTACAAAAAGGTCCTCACCCGTGATTGTAGTTTTTGGTTTTACATTTTGTTAATGATATTTTCTTTTCAGTTTCATTCCCTATGTGTGCTTCTGTGTTCTGAGAGGAAAATAAACTAACTGACAAGTAACTGTGAATAAATCATTAAATGTCTACTTGATTTTTATTACCATTTATAAAACATTTTGTTAAATAAGCAAATAAAGAGACTGACTTGAACTGATTCTGTTTCCCTTTTTTTAAAACTGCCCTTCATAAAACACCTGCTCAAAAACTATTTTTAAACCTCTTCCCTCAATCCTTCTTTTTTCTTTATCACGTTGTGTGTGTTGGGGGTGCGTGCTTTGCGTGCGTCCCGTGCGTGGGGTGCGTGCGGGGGGGGCCCGTGGGGGGTGCGTGCGTGCGTGCGTGCGTGCGTGCGTTGCGTTGTTGTTTTGTGTGTGTGGTGTGTGTGTGTGTGTGTGTTGTAAATCACTTACACCCCCATTTTATATCTTTATTATTAATATTACTAACTGAATTAAACTTATCATAAGAGTCCATATATTTCAAATTTTTGATATCCCATCTTTACAAGTCTATAATAATGGGGAAAGGGGGAAAGGAAACTGAAAATTGTACAAATCTCCCTCTCCTCCTCACCTCCCTCCTCTCTCCCTCTCTCTGGCTCAGTGTTATGAGAAAAAATCTTCTTCCACTCACTTTGTTCAGATGTTTAATTGGATCAGTCATAATGAGAAATGTATTGCAAATTATTTCAGTGTCTGGGTACTTGTATTTCTAGTAAACAGTTAAGTCCCTGGCTTGTAACTTACAAAACTAAATTTGCAAAACCCGAAAAATATTGCCATAATTAATAATTTCAAAATAAATGGGACAAAAAACGAAGGTTCTTTCTGTAGAGTACAGTTTTCTCTGACATTGTACAGTTTTACATATTCACCCTTCATGGGGAATTTTATATAGAAAAAACTGAAGGCAATGCCATTTTTTTAAAATTTGCGGGTTTAGGTTGGCTTTTGATAAATTAATTTTATAAATTTAAATTTGTCAATGCTGGAGCCATGTGTGATTTTTTATGTAAATTTTGTAAGTTGAATTTTTTCCACTTTTCTTTTGAGTAGGGGTCCACTGTTTTTGAAGGAATCACTGGGTCAAGCAGCTTAGGATACTTTCCAAAAGATAAAAACTTGAGCGACAGGTGTGTGTGTGTGTGGTGTGTGTGTGGTGGTGTGGGGGGTGTGTGTGGTGGTGGTGTGTGGTGTGTGGTGTGTGGGTGTGGGTGTGTGGGGTGTGTGTGGGGTGTGGGTGTGTGTGTGTGTGGGTGTGTTTTTGGTGTGTGTGTGGGGGGTGTGTGTGTGGGGTGTTGGGGGTGGGGTTGTGTGTGTGTGTGTGTTTTGGTGTGTGGTGTGTGGTTTTGTGGGTTGTGTGGTGTGTGTGTTGTGGTTTTGGGTGTGTGTGTGGTGTGTGTGGTTGTGGTGTGTGTGTGTGTGTGGGGTGTTTTGGTGTTTGGGGTTGTGTGTGTGTGTGTGGGGTGTGTGGTGGGTTGTGTGTGGGGTTTTGTGTGGGGGTTTTCTTTTTTTGGTGTGTGTTTGGTGTGTTTTGGTGTGGTGGTGTGTGTGTTTTGGTGTGGTGTGTGTGTGTGTTTGTGTGTGTGTGTGGTGTGTGTGTTTTGTGTTTTTGTGTGTGTGTGTGGTGGTTTTTTTGGTTTTTTTTTGTGTGGTGTGTGGTGTGGGTGTGGTGGGGTGTGTGTGTGGTGTTGTTGTGGGGTGGGTGTGTGGGGTGTGTTTGGTGGGGGTGTTGTGGGGTTTTTTGGGTGGGTGTGTGTGTTTTGGGGTGTGTGGGGTGGGTGTGGGGTGTGTGTGGTGGGTTTTGTGTGTGTGTGGGTGTTTGTGTGGGTGGGGTTTTGGTGTGGTGTGGGGGGTTGTGTGTGGGGTGGTGTGTGTGTGTGGTTGGGGGTTGGTGTGTGTGTGTTTTTGGTGTGTGGGGGTGTGTGGTGGTGTTTGTGTGTGTGTGGCAAAATTTTTACAAATAAACATATGTTTTTTTAAATGTGTCTTGGGTTTATTAAATTATACTTGGGATGTGAATTGATTTGATCAAACTGTATCATTAGTTAGGGTGGGGCAGAAAGGGTCTTCGTGCTGTTTTAAAATTTAAACCTTTTGATCTGTGTTTTTTATAAACCTTTTCTCTCTCTCTCTCTCTCTCTCTCCTCCTCTCTCTCCCCTCTCTCTCTCTCCCTCCCCTCCCCCTCCCCCTCCCCCCTCTCTCTTTTCCTCTCTCTCTTATTTTTATTATTCCATTTTCACGGGTTTTTTTATGGCATTAACTTTTTTGCTTTTTTTTCTTTTTTGGTTTCCAGTAGATATTATAAATTTTTATATTACTCTTTTTTTTCTTTCTTTTTCTTTTCTTCTTTCTCTCTCTCTCTGGGCTCCCCTTTTTTCCCCTTTCTTCTCTCTCTCCCCCTTCTCTCTTCTCTCCTCTCCTTTTCTCTTAACTCTCTCTCTCTCTCTCTTCTCCTCGCTTCTCTCTCTCCCCCTCTCTCTCTCTCTCTCCCCTTTTAAATGACCTTTGAAATTTTTATTTAAAAAATCAGTATTTAGTAAGGCCCTAGTTTTTAAATTTTTTTGACTAAACCCCAAAACTACAACCCTTTTGTAAAAAAAAGTTTTCGGTTCTCCTCTTCGTTTTTCTTTTTCCCCCTTTTTGAACCCCCGTCTAATAAAATTGCCCCCTTTTTTGTGGGAAAAAAAATTATGACAGATTACAACGGACAAGTTCTGCCTTTGTGCCCCTGCCCAAACTGTCCATTTTTCTTCGCCCATACTTTTAAATCTAAAAATTAATGTTCGTCGAGTGAAATGACCGTGCACTCGCCCTGTTGAACGGCAGCCAGAGACGTCCCCGTCGGCAAGGGGCGATACTCGACCCCAAACCCCCGCCCCGCTCGTAAACCGGCCCCCTCTTTTCCCCCCCTTTTGCCTTTCCCCCCCCCCCTTTTGTGGTGGTGTTGGTGGTGTGTGTGGGTGTTTTGTGTGTTGGGTGTGTGTGGGGGTGTGTGGGGTTGTGCCGGAAAAGTGTGTGTGTTTTGTGTGGTTTGTGTTGGTTTGTTGTGTGTGTGTGGGTGTGTGGTGTGTTGTGTGGTGTTGGGGTGCGCGCCCCGGGAAGGAAATTTCAAATCAGTTTTTTGGGCTTAACGGTTTTTCATCACCAAGTTACGTCAGTTAGTCATTTTTACGCTGACTGAAAAAAAGTGAGCACAGTAAGGGGGTCCCCCGGGAACAGCCCCGCAGGACGGGAAATGAAAGTGTCAGTTTGTAAATCTAAAACTGGTCCTGAACAACTTGACTGAGTAAATAAACATACAATCTGTACCGGCGTCAGTACCGTGTTCAAGTAAACACACAATCTGTACGTCAATACCGAGTTCAAGTAAACACAGTCTCACGTCAGTACCGTGTTCAAGTAAACACACAATCTGTACGTCAGTACCGTGTTCGAGTAAACACACAATCTGTATGTCAGTACCGTGTTCAAGTAAACACACAATCTGTACGTCAGTACCCTGTTCAAGTAAACACACAATCTGTACGTCAGTACCGTGTTCAAGTAAAAACACAAGCTGTACGTCAGTACCATCTTCACTGAAGTAAACTGACACACAATCTGTACGTCAGTACCATGTTCAATTGGGACAAGCGCATAAAAACCGTGAGTGGAGAAGTCTGACTAGTAAAACTCAACGAAAAAGAAAATCACAAACAGTCCTTAACTAAATGGGGGAAGAAAAAATAAATAATCCTAGCTTCAGTCAGAAGCTTCCTCGTTGACAGAAAGGAAGAAGAAGAAAACAACCCTGACAATTAGCAGCTCAGCTCCATCACACAGTCATTGTGCGTTGAGCAGTGTCGATTAGTCCACAGGCAAAGTAAGAAAACAGGGTTTTTAATGTCCACAGAAACCATAAGGCTTATTAGGGACGGGGACTGAGAAGGGGGAGGGAGGGGGTATGGAGATGGGTGGGGGGGGGGGGGAGGGAGATTATATACCTATCGCTACACTGTCACCACCAGAATGACTTCTACATTAAATGAGATGGGCAGCGATGAGAGCCATTTTAACGTTTCATAATTGTAAGGGACAAAGTCACAAGACGGTGTCCACAGACCACAACTTTTGAAGAGAAAGGAGAGCCGAAGCAGATTCGAACCGAGGTCCCTCTGCTTACCGGCCTAACGCCTTACTGCTAGGCCAAACCGGCTACAAGCCCCGAGATAGGTATGAAGCAGCCCCTCCGATAAAGCCCCCTCCCCCATGTCCCCCCTCTCCCAACCACCTCTCAGGGTGCTGCTCGGCCGTCTGCCGACCGGAGAGAGTGGCACAGGCACATGCACACAAACCACAGGCACATGCACACAAACACAATCTGACGAGTGAACCCGTTCACATTTTTCGGCGCAAACCCCCTTTTCAAAGCAACGGACTGACAGGTAAATGTGTTCAGGCTGGTAACCGGATCGAGTTCGGGTGGCGGCCGGGTTCAGTCGAACCACAGCTGAATTGATTAATTTCGCCTTTGAATGCCGTCTCCTTCCTCTCCGGAGTAGTTTCCCCTAACCGCACGCACGTGTTGTGTTGTTGCTCGGGGGGGGGGGGGGGGGGGGGGGGGGGGAGGGGGGGGGGAGGGGGGGGCGCTGGATGCAACAGGCTAGTGACGTCTATTGGCGAGCTTGCACTAGGCCCACTCCTATGTCAGCTGAGTCCAGGCGGGGATGCTTTTAGTCCGTAGGATCTTGGATGGGTCAGGGTGATAGTGGCCAGCAGAGTAAGCCGGCGGGGTTAATTAATTAATTTGTTGTAGATAATTCTTATAATTGCTTTTATTAGGACTGTAACTTTTAAGAGGGGGTCCTCGGGAAGTGGCAATTTTATGTGATATGAACAGCTTGATGCCAGCGGGATTTTTCATGTTTTTATCTATGAATGACGTTTTACCAGGATCAGTTTATTGGTGTTGTTGTAATTTCTTTTCTTTTTTATGGTTGGAGTGAATGTGTGATGAGAGTACTTGGCATCACAAACTGACATTCCTCGTGCAATCACTGAGTGTATTGACACTTGGCAATAAAGTTGTATTGTATTGTATTGTATGACAGCAGTGACGCCCAGTCTTAGAAAAGTGGGGTCACTGCGTTCTCAAGTTCTTTTTGGTCTTGTTCTGTGTCTGGAACGGTCGGCACCGGTCGAGGAAGAGAGCGGACAGAAAACTCTTGACTGTCCGCTCTATGGTGGAGGTGAGAAAGTCGACGACACGGCGTCAGTGTCAGCTAAAGTGTCTACAGCACAGACACAGGCACAGGACTGGCCGTCACTACGAACATAGGTCGTGCAGCATAAACACAGGCACAGGACAGTCCCTCACTACGAACAGTGGTCTACAGCATAGACACAGGCACAGGACTGGCCCTCACTACGAACTGTGGTGCAGTAGACACAGACCCTCACTACGAACTGTGGTGCAGTAGACACAGACCCTCACTACGAGCAGTGGTCTACAGCATAGACACAGACCCTCACTACGAACAGTGGTCTACAACATAGACATAGGCACAGGACTGGCCTCATCACACCACAGCGGTTTTACAGCAGTAGACACTACAGACCCTCACTATGAGCAGTGGTCTACAGCATGGACACAGGCACAGGACTGGCCTCACTACAAACAATGGTCTACAGCATAGACAAAGGCCCTCACTGACTACGAACAGTGGTCTACAGCATAGACTGACACAGGCAGGCAGGCACAGGACTGGCCCTCACTACGAACACTGAGTGGTCTACAGCGTAGACACAGGCCCTCACTACGAACAGTGGTCTACACAGACACATGACACAGGCACATGACTGGCCCTCACTACGAACAGTGGCCTTCGGCATAGACACAGGCACATGACTGGCCCTCACTACGAACAGTGGCCTTCGGCATAGACACAGGCACAGGACTGGCCCTCACTACGAGCAGTGGTCTACAGCATAGACACAGGCACAGGACTGGCCCTCATTATGAACAGTGGCCTACGGCATAGACACAGGCACAGGACTGTCCCTCACTACGATCAGTGGTCTACACGGCATAGACACAGGCACAGGACTGGCCCTCACTACGAGCAGTGGTCTACAGCATAGACACAGGCACAGGACTGGCCCTCATTATGAACAGTGGTCTACAGCATAGACACAGGCACAGGACTGGCCCTCATTAGGAAGTTCACCAGTGGTCTGCAGCACAGACACAGGCACATGACTGGCCCTCATTATGAAGTTCACCAGTGGTCTACAGCACAGACACAGGCACATGACTGGCCCTCACTACGAACAGTGGCGATAGCAGAGCAGGTGAATCAAGGCTGGGAATCGCTGCGGAAAGTGCAGAAAGCAATTTTCGGGACGCTGAGCATTCTGTCGCCCTACCCCCTGCCCTAATTGGCTCACTCTTCGCTGGAGCACAGAGCGGGCAGTAAGCAGGGTAATCACCCCTCCCCAGCCAGCAGCCCGGAGTCAGTGCTTTACTTGGAGGGAGATTTTGAATTCATACATGTACGTGTATGACTACGAGACGCGCGGGCAGACTGCGAATCGTGTGTATAGTTTCCCGCCTCCACAGCCCCGTGTTGTTGTGAGACGAAGGCAGCAACGCTTCGCTCTCCTCCGCGGGGATTCTGCACTGGGTGTTGTGATGTGTTGAGGGTTGTGATGTGATGCGCTGTGTGTTGTGATGTGCTGCTGGTGCGTGGTTTGCTGACACGGTGCGCGCCCACACTGCCACGAGTCGGCCACTGAAGGGGACTTCCCCAAGAGGCGAGAATGACTGCCCAACATCGACAGTGGCCCTGCACAGACACCCGCCCGCTACTTTCCCATCTGTATGTTCAGTAAATGCAGAACAGACGGGCTTTGGTTAAATGTCAACGTCGTCTGCTGCTAGCTTTGTCTATCTGTTGGAGTGAGTGGAGCGGAGGAACGGAGCAAGGGGCAAATCTCTCACTCTCCAGCACCAGCAGGTGAGGCCGGGGTAGGGAATGCCTGTTACTTCTGTTGGTGAGTACCGTTCACTCCACTCTGCACCGCTGAAAGCCTGTCCCGAGTCTGGCAGCAGCGAGATAGAGGGAAAGGAGGCGTTCTTTGTGTGCGGAGCAATCTCCGGTGGCATACCCGGGCCACGTTGCTGGGGTACCCCGGCCCTCCCCACCTGTTTTGACTCTGCCGGCTTGGTTCCAGACCGGGAAGTCACAGAGTACGTGATGGGTTTGTTGTTGTTGGTGATGTTCTCACTCCTTGTGCATTTGCACTGAAATAACAGGCTAGGGAACCGGTAGCGTAGTTGAAGGAATTGCTGTCTTAGCAACAACTGAACTGTTGTTGACAGGTGAGGAAAAGACGTGATGCGGGCTGGCCGCACCTTTCACTAGCTCCCAGTGGTACAAGTACAGATAGCCTATTCCAGGAGCGAGTGGCGGGGGGGGGGGGGGGGGGGGGGGGGGTTGGGGGGGGGGGGTGCTGGATTCCTGCCCCCCCCCCCCTTCCCCCCTTTTTCTTCTTCTTTTCTTCCTTTCATCTTCTGTTTATTTCTTAGCCTCTTACTGAAAGCCGCGGTTGCAGTATCATGAATAAGTTCAGTTGTCGGTTTGGTGTTGGTTTTTCTGTTCAGTCATTGTCAGCTTCATGTGTTTTTTGTTTTTTTCTTCTGTTCAGTCATTGTCAGTTTCGTGTTGGTTTTTCTGTTCAGTCATTGTCAGCTTCATGTGGGTTTTTCTATTCATTGTCAGTTTCGTATTGGTTTTTCTGTTCAGTCATCGTCAGTTTCGTGTTGGTTTTTCTGTTCAGGCCTTGTCATTTGCATGCTGGATTTTTCTGTTCAGTCACTGTCAGTTTCACGTTGGTTTTTCTGTTCAGTCACTGTCAGTTTCACGTTGGTTTTTCTGTTCAGTCACTGTCAGTTTCATGTCGGTTTTTTGTTCAGTCATCGTCAGTTCCAGCCAGACACCCAGCGTGCCGACTTGAGGCAGTGTTCAGTCACCCGTTGTCCTTCAGAGCGAACGGGGTTAACCCCAGCATGTGTGCTCAAGCGAAGATTATTCTCCCAGTCTTTGGTGCAAGTGTGTGGAGTGATGGAGCAAGTGATTCCGATCAAAGTGCCCCCCCCCCCCCCCCCCCCTCCCCCCCCCCCCCCCCCCCACTCCCCGCCCCCCTCCTGCCAGCGCGGCAGTGAATCCAGTCCAATACTGAGTGAATCAATATCTTTCACTGAGCGGCGCTGGCTTGGTGGCGCTCCGCCACTGAGCTAGCGGACAGACGGCGGTGCGGCATTTCCGTGGGTGTTTGTTGGGGCCGTTTCGCTGCCAGACCTTCTGCCGCTGTGGCAGAAGCTGCATGGCAGCGGAAATCATTTCAACTCAAGACCTCCGTTAGCTTGGTTGGTAACTGACAGCGGATTCTGCCATTAGTCCACCGTGTCAGCGTGACCCGACTGGAAAGGTTCAGGCCCCCTGAGTGAATTACCGTAGGCTAACCTTTCTTTTATTATTGTATGAACACTTGTTGAGTCCCTCACCAAGCCTCCGAAAACCTGAACAGAATGTTCGGATTTTGCATGACTACTGCCCCCACTACAGCCTCGCATGTAAGGTAGCGCTGTGCAGACCGTCAGAGTGAACAGCCAGGAGTTTCTTGGTTGATTGATTGTTGTTTGATTCTCAGGTACTTAAAATGTGACTATAAGACCGATCACTGAGTGTCTGACCTTTGCCCCGTGTTCAGTCTTCCGGGAGGATCTCCGCATTCAAGGTTTTGTTACTTATAGATGACATTCAATGGTGTCAAGCTGTTACTGATAGATGACAGTCAATGGTGTCAAGCTGTTACTGATAGATGACATTCAATGGTGTCAAGCTGTTACTCAGTGATAGATGACAGTCAATGGTGTCAAGCTGTTACTGATAGATGACATTCAATGGTGTCAAGCTGTTACTCAGTGATAGATGACAGTCAATGGTGTCAAGCCGCTGTTACTGATAGATGACAGTCAATGGTGTCAAGCTGTTACTGATAGATGACAGTCAATGGTGTCAAGCCGCTGTTACTGATAGATGACATTCAATGGTGTCAAGCTGTTACTGATAGATGACATTCAATGGTGTCAAGCTGTTACTGATAGATGACAGTCAATGGTGTCAAGCTGTTACTGATAGATGACAGTCAATGGTGTCAAGCTGTTACTGATAGATGACATTCAGTGGTGTCAATCTGTCACTGATACTAGTGATAGATGACATTCGGTGGTGTCAATCTGTTACTGATACTAGTGACAGATGACATTCAGTGGTGTCAGTCTGTTAGTAATGGATGACATTCAATGGTGTCAGTCTGTTAGTAATGGATGGCATTCAATGGTGTCAAGCTGTTAGTAACAGATGTCATTCATCGGTGTCAAGCTGTTGGTAATCAGATGTCATTTAATGGTGTCAAGCTGTTAGTAACTGACATATGACATTCATTGGTGTCAAGCTGTTAGTAAACAGATGTCATTTCAAATGATGCCAAGCTGTTAGTAACAGATGACATTCAGCGGTGTCAAGATGTCGATAGATGACAACAACCAATGCTGTAAAGATGTGGATAGCTGACATCCAGTGGTGTCAAGATGTTAGTGACATAACAGTCGATGGGCATCGCTCTTTTCCCTATGCCACTCCTTCTGTCTGGAATTCCCTGCCTCGTGAGATTAGACACATGAAGTCAGCCACTTCATTTATAACCGCTATGAAGACCCATCTGCTTATAACCTTATATTGCTAGCAAATTCTCCCCTCCACCTCCCTCATTTCATCTGAAAATTATTTCAGTGGACTGCCGCTGTGTGTGTGTGTGTTGTGTGTGTGTGTGTGTGTGTGTGTGTCGTGTCTGTCGTGTCGTGTCGTGTCGTGTCGTGTCGTGTCGTGTCGTGTCGTTGTGTTGTGTTGTGTTGTGTTGTGTTGTGTTGTGTTGTGTGTGTGTGTGTGTGTGTGTGTGTGTGTGTGTGTGTGTGTGTGTGTGTGTGTGTGTGTGTGTGCGCGCGCGCGTGCGTGCGTGCGTGTGTTTGTGTTCTGTTGTGTATGTGTATGTGTATGTGCGTGTGTGTGTGTGTGTGTGTGTGTGTGTGTGTGTGTGTGTGTGTGTGTGTGTGTGTGTGTGTGTGTGTGTGTGTGTGTGTTGCATGTAAAAATTGTCAATGTATGGATAGCGTTTAATTACGCATTGTTATAATTTATAATGTATTAGCAGTTACCGTTGATTTGAATCTTCTTCGTCTTCTTCTTCTTTTTGTTTCTGTCACGTCATTTGCTTTTGTACATACATCATTACATAAGTTTGTGAAGCGCATCGTGCTGATGGCCGACGACGCGCTGAACAAATCTCCTTTATTATTATTATTATATTGGCTCGACATATGCCTGCGTGTGATGTCTGAGGCCATGGAAGTGACAGAGCAAAAGGCGAATGCCGCTGGATTGTGTCTCTTTAGCCACCTGTAAATATTCCATTTTTCGATGGGACAAAATCTCTCACAGCGCCAGACATCTCTCTACTTTGTCCACTTTCAAATCTCTCTCTCTCACTCTCTCACTTGCTCTCTCTCTCCCTGTGTGTGTGTGTGTGTGTGTGTGTGTGTGTGTGTGTGTGTGTGTGGTGTGTGTGTGTGTGTGTGTGTGTGTGAGAGAGAGAGAGAGAGAGAGAGAGAGAGAGAAGAGAGAGAGAGAAGAGAGAGCTCTTTATTTTACACGGATTGTAGTTTAGGTTCAGTCAAAACCTAACAATTAATCCTTGATAAGCTACTACTCATGAATAATAATCTGAAAGAGAGAGAGAGAGAGAGAGAGAGAGAGAGAGAGAGAGAGAGAGAGAGAGAGAGAGAAATAGTTTTGATCTAATTGTAGTTTGAATGCACTGCCTTGTGCCCATTTGGGAGAGATGCAGATAATACCTATGTTTTATCATTATGAAGTGTGTATCACGACCGTTGACTGTCTCTCTCATCCTTGTGGTCACCAGAGCATGGCGACGGGAGCAGAGGGGCCGGTCAGACTGGACCGTCGGCTCAGCCAAAGTTCAGCGGAGGGTATCAAGTCACTCAACTGTGAACTGCGTGAACACCTGACCAGGCTGCGTTCACGACTGGAGCTGCAGAGAGGGAGTGTCAAACAGATCCACTGGCAAAAGGTGAACGCTTATCGCAAAATGCTCACGATTAGAACGTGCAGCAAAAACGTGGCGTTTTTCGGCACTCTCTGTCTGTGTCTCTGTCTGTCTGTCTGTCTGTCTCTGTCTCTGTGTCTGTCTGTCTCTGTCTGTCTCTGTCTGTCTCTGTCTCTCTGTCTCTCTGTCTCTCTCTCTCTCTCTCTCTCTCTCTCTCTCTCTCTCTCTCTCTCTCTCTCTCTCTCTCTCATCGGCTAGGTCCATTGCGACAGTACTACAACGAAGGTCGACGCTTTTGGCAAAAGGTGAACGCTTATCGGAAAATGCTCACGATTAGAACGTGCAGCAAAAACGTGGCCTTTTTCGGCTCTCTCTGTCTGTGTCTGTCTGTCTGTCTGTCAGTCTGTCTGTCTGTCTCTCTCTGTCTGCCTCTGTCTGTCTGTCTCTCTCTCTGTGTCTGCCTCTGTCTGTCTGTCTGTCTCTGTCTGTCTGTCTGTCTGTCTGTCTGTCTGTCTGTCTGTCTGTCTGTCTGTTCTTCTCTCTCTCTCTCTCTCTCTCTCTCTCTCTCTCTCTCTCTCTCTCTCTCTCTCTCTCTCTCTCTCCCTCCGGCTATGTCCATTGCGACAGTACTACAACGAAGGTCGACGCTTTTGGCAAGCATTGCAAACGTTTTGGGGCACAACAATTAGTTATCTTCTTTTGGGGTCTTTTGCCTGCAGTTATTATTCTTACTCGTGTGTTTTCATTCCACCGGTCGTTAGGCCTTCTCTCATCGAAGAATGGGCATGCGATCTTTAACGTGCGCAACGATCCTAGCGCGTGCTGTGCATACAAAAGAGACAGGCACCGACGTGTCTGGTCAAGTGCTGATTGTGAAGAATTGAACTGACAAGTATTTCACCCTGCCTCGACCAGGATAGGAAATGTGTACAAATTATTCCGTTAACTGGTTCTAATCTTCGCCTGATATAACCGTCATGGTTGTAAGGGCGTTAAAAATCAGTTATCTGTCTATCTGGTTTTAAACAACCCCCTTCAGTAGCACCGTTTAGTGTGAAACTGACGTTAGCGTGGAGCTGACGTTATCAGCAGGCAGCATCAGAAAACGTCTGCTCCTTTTAGTGTGAAACTGACGTTCGCGTGGAGCTGACGTTATCAGAAGACAGCACCAGAAAGCGTCAGCGCCATTCAGTGTGAAACTGATGTTAGCATAGAGCTGACGTCATTAGAAGTCAGGAGCAGAAAACGTCAGCTCCACCCAGTGTGAAACTGGCGTTATCAGAGAGACAATCCTTCAAAACCACTTAAAGCTGACGTTATCAGCAGGCAGCATCGGAAAACGTCAGCTCCTTTTAGTGTGAAACTGACGTTCGCGTGGAGCTGACGTTATCAGAAGACAGCACCGGAAAGCGTCAGCGCAGTTCAATGTGGAACTGACGTTAGCATAGAGCTGACGTTATTGGAAGTCAGGAGCAGAAAACGTCAGCTCCACCCAGTGTGAAACTGGCGTTATCAGAGAGACAATCCTTCAAAACCACTTAAAGCTGACGTTATCAGCAGGCGGCATCGGAAAACGTCAGCTCCACCCAGTGTGAAACTGGCGTTATCAGAGAAACAATCCTTCAAAACCACTTAAAGCTGACGTTATCAGCAGGCAGCATCGGAAAACGTCAGCTCCACCCAGTGTGAAACTGGCGTTATCAGAGAGACAATCCTTCAAAACCACTTAAAGCTGACGTTATCAGCAGGCAGCATCGGAAAACGTCAGCTCCACCCAGTGTGAAACTGGCGTTATCAGAGAGACAATCCTTCAAAACCACTTAAAGCTGACGTTATCAGCAGGCAGCATCGGAAAACGTCAGCTCCACCCAGTGTGAAACTGGCGTTATCAGAGAGACAATCCTTCAAAACCACTTAAAGCGGTATTGCCGGCACAGACAAATTAGGCCTACAGCTCATACGGGCGTTGGCGCACAAGACAGGCAGACCTGTGAACATTATCAGTGCTGGCAAACCCCTTTCCTGTGTCTGGAAATAGTTATTGTGTGTACAATATGTCATGCCTAGCTGATAAACCACAAGGAACATGGACGTACTCACGTTGCACTGTTGCTTGTTGCTGTCCAGTGTTTGTCACTGTGTGTATTCGCGGGTGGGTATAGGGTCCTGGCTGAACGTAAGGCGTTTGGTGAGAGGTTGTGCGGGTATTTTTCCGTCAAATGAAACAGACATAAAATAAACCATGGATAAAAACATTGCTTGGTCAGCCCGTAAGATAAGCAGGTACCAGCTCCCGTTGGAGGTTGTCCTGAGCTGACCCTGTGTGGTGACAGGACCGTGGTTAAAAGCCAGTTGCTAACTAATCAACTAACTACTCTCTGTTTGCTGCCCTCGCCAGCACGTGATATGGATAGAGCGGAAAGCGAATGGCTACCGATTGGTTAGTTCTTGGACGTTAAATTCCCAAACTAATTGTGAGCAAGTGCTCTTTGTACGTTTTTACAATAATCCCGCCCCGGTTATCAGATCCATGCAATTTCATTACTGTACTGTTAGTAACCCGGGAACCGGAGCAGACGACGCTTTTGTTTTGAAGCGCTGCGTGTTGCGTAACGCCACATGGCCTTCTCACAGCCGACCGGCAATAGCCGCCGGTGCGCGCCATTTTCAAATCTGTTTTACTCCCTTAATATTTTGACCGCTTGTTTGTTTACCTACTCCTTGTTCACCTAGTCCTTTTCGTTATACACCAAAGCCATGTGTAATATAATTTGGCATCTTAGAATGTTTATTTAGATCTTATTTAGACGCAGGATCGAGCTTAATCAGTAGCCGATACCTCTAAGTAAACATGGTGCTTAACGTCCACAGAAACCGCAAGGCTTATTAGGGACGGGCGATACCTCTCTGGGTCCATTCTTTTTATAGCCGTCGTCCGCATGGCGCGTTCCGCTCTGTTTATGAGTAGGCCTACTAGTGAATAGTAGTGAATCGTTGTTTTGACTCGATGAAAGTAATTCTGTGTCGATCAATGCTTTGTCGTATAGTATTTTGCTTAGCTGACTTCATGTTTAGTGTTTATTTTGGGTTAAAATTAACTTATTAAGTATTGTGTACTGTAGAAGCTAAGTTGTATTCATAGACTACTTGGTATCACTATCAGCGCTGCTGCGACTAAAATAACGCGCCCCAGGCGAAAGTTCGCACCGATTGTTTTAGTGCTAGTCTTTGAGTGTGTCTTGCTTCTCTTACAGAGCGTTGTATTGTAATTGTTATGTACCATTTTAACCGTGGGAGCGTGCACTTTATTCTGATGTAAGTTTTATTGACAGTTATATTTTGTACATTGTGTTAGTTGTGATTTAGTTGTACGAATCTGCTTATAGACAGGTGCAAGCCACGCTTCCCACTCTTGTTGTAAATTAAATAAGTCATGTGTGTACATTTTGTTTATACGGTTTAAAAGGTTGTAACTGTAGCTTTTATTTGATGTATTTCATGTTTTAATTAGTTTAGTTATTGTTGAGGAAACTGTATTTGTGCGGGCCAAGGAAACACAATAGTCAGTCATTTTGTGGTCCAGAGGGCCGGTTTCATTGTAGCGATAGCGTGTGTTCCTTGCGGCCCGCGCAGTTCTCTTATCTATGCGTGCGCGTGAGGATTTTGGGGGTGCTGAGAAAGTTGTCTGCTGCTGTAGAATAAAGCCTGTTTGCCGTCGCCGCCTGCTGTGGTCTCCATTTTGACAGACTCCGCTGCCTGTGTCCTGTCCTTCTACCACTCCACACCATTACATAACTAACCAGCAGCTACTTGCTTTTCACTCCATGTCCAACTCACGAAAAATTTGTTACTGATAATCCTAACGCAATGTCCAAGTCAGATTTTTTACTGACCCCCCTAACGTCATGTGCAGGTCAGTTTTCTTACTGACCCCCAACGTCATGTCCAGGTCAGATTTGTTACTGACGCCCCTAACGTCATGTCCCAGGCATATTTGTTACTGGCGTCCCTAACGTCATGTGCATGTCAGATTTGAAACTGACTCCCCTAACGTCATGTGCAGGTCAGTTTTCTTACTGACCCCCAACGTCATGTCCAGGTCAGATTTGTTACTGACGCCCCTAACGTCATATCCAGGACAGGTTTGTTACTGACCCCCCAACATGTCCATGTCAGATTTGTTACTGACCCCCTTAACGTCATGTGCAGGTCAGTTTTCTTACTGACCTCCAACATCATGTCCAGGTCAGATTTGTTACTGACGCCCCTAACGTCATATCCAGGTCAGATTTGTTGCTGACCCCCCTAACATGTCCATGTCAGATTTGTTACTGACCCCCCTAACGTCATGTGCAGGTCAGTTTTCTTACTGACCTCCAACATCATGTCCAGGTCAGATTTGTTACTGACGCCCCTAACGTCATATCCAGATCAGATTTGTTGCTGACCCCCCTAACATGTCCATGTCAGATTTGTTACTGACCCCATTAACGTCATGTCCAGGTCAGATTGTTACTGACCCCACTAACGTCATGTGCAGGTGCTGGACGCTCGGGCGATCCGGGAACAGGAACAGCAGAAGGCCGCTGCCGCTCTGCACGACCTGCGCGTGAAGCAGGACCGCGAGAGGTTGCACGACCTCTCCACGCTGCGCGAGAGCCTGGTGCAGCGCTACGAGGGCGAGCTGCAGAAGCTGCAGCGCCACAAGGAGGCGGAGATCACCAAGCTGCGCCTGGACCTGGACAGCAAGGAAGGCGTCATCCGACGACTCATCGCCGACAGCCGCCGGACCTCGCTCAGGAGCAGCATCGACGGCCACAAGACCCGGCTGGTCCACGAGCTGAGCGAGCTGCGCTCCGCCAAGAAGGAGCTGGAGGACCTCCTGGAGTCGGCTCGCTGCGCACAGCGTAACCATGGCGACGAGCTGCGGAAACAGGAGGAGGTGTTCCAGGCGGAGGTGGCTCGGGTGAAGCGGGACTCGCAGTGTGAGATCAGGCAGCTGGTGAGTACGTCTTCCTTTTCGTCTTCGTCTCCTCCTCCTCCTCCTCCTCCTCCTCTCGTCTTTTGATCGCTGTCTCCTTCTTCACTCCCTCCGCCACTTTCTTCTTGATCTTTCTTTTTTTGTCTTCTTGTTCTTTTCCTCCTCAAACCTTCTCTGCCCTTCCTTCCTCTTTTTCTTTTCTTCTTCTCTCCATCTTTCTCTTTTTTTTTCTTTTTTTCTTTTTTCCTTCTCCTTCTTCTTCTCCTCCACCTCCTCTTTTCCTCCATCTTTCTTGCTTTATTTTTCGTTTTCCTCCTCCTCCTCTCTCTTCTTCTTCTTCAGGTGTCGCAAGATCATACTCCAATATGCTGCGAAGAACTGTATCTCAAGAGCGAATTGGAGAGCGCACCCCCCCCCCCCCCCCCCCCCCCCCCCCCCCCGTCCCCTCCCACATCCACCATGCCAGTGTTCAATTAACTCACAAGGGAGTTAATTATCGCTCGAAATACGTAACACAAGTACAACAACAAAGACCTTAGTCGCCCACGGTAACTCTCACCTGGCGTGCGTGTAAATACAAGGTACATAAACGTATTCCACCAGAGGTACATAGTTCAGGAGCTGTGCGAGAGTCGAGGTGGCCGTCCTGGGCTGTCCGTCCTAACGAGCCTTCTGGTTTCCGTGGACGTAAAGCTACACTGAATCATGCTTCGGCATTGGTCTCAGCTTGTCCCTAATATGTCAACTGACATTTGAGGACATTAAGCAACACTACCTACCTAGGTACGTCCTCCACACTACCTACCTAGGTACGTCCTCCGGTTTTCAGTTATGCACGTGGTCAGTATGCACTGCGCGCAGCATGCTATAGTTGTCCTGCGGGCCAGAGATACTACAGCAAGCGTAGTGTAGTGTAGTGTCTGTGTGCAGTGCCTGTGCTGGGTGAAAACCTTTTGAGCCAAGAGGTTTGTATTACACCCCCCCCCCCCCCCCCCCCCGCCCCCCACATCCCCCATTCTCCCCCACTCCCATCCCCAGCACCTTTCTGGTCCTGCCGGTGGGGATTCCGAAAGAGCAAAACCAACCCAACTGTTGTGCAGGGCACATGCGGGAGATGTGGCTGAAGCCGTGATAGGATCAATGACTGCTGTCGGCACTCCAGGAACCTTATCTCGTGGAAACAAGCGGCTTGCCAGCAAGGCGAAAATCAATCCGCCACCGCTGTGGGCTTGGGACAGCCCAGACTACACGAGTAGTGTTGCTGCGAAACACGATATAATCCCTATAAACGATACGGCCCACAGACCCCACTCTGCCCCCCCCCCCCACCCTCCCCAACCGCCCCCCCTCCCCGCCCCCCCGCACCCCCCTCCCCCCCCCACCCATTTTTTTTCTTTCTTCTTTTTTATATTAAAAAAGAAATCCAGACAAAGACCGTCCAGTCTAACATATTGTGGCTGAAGTTAATCAAAATCGAAGAGATACGTATTTTACAGTCAACGGAGAAAAGTAGGGAACCGCTCATTTCATATTCAACACTGGGCTCAAAAGATAGACACGCACTCAAACTTCTTTTCTTCTTTCGTGGTCCACAGAAACCGCATACAGGTAATTAAGCACGGGGAAGGAGGGGGTCGGGGGGGGGGGGGGGGGGGGGGGGGGGGGTTATGGTACCTACTGTGGTGCTCGTCCCATGCGCGCTCCGATCCCGCAAACGCAAGACTGCCATCACGAGAACAACAGATGTGAAGGTGGTAGGAAACCAGACAGTGCAAAGCAACTTACGAACATTGCAACTTGCTCTTTCACTGACTTGTCATTGTAGGGAACAAAACAGAGACAGTGTCCACAGAAGCAACTGTGAACAACTGAAGCAAGACGATGATCCAATTCGCTTTGCGAGAGCTTAGCACCACCTCCCTGTTCACACAGTTTCTGAGCTTTGACGTGATGCACTCAAACAACATCACCCCTTCTCCCGGCTTCAGTTTTCTACTGGCTATTGCATCTGACATGCATCTTGAGCCTGGAAGCGAAAAACGGGCGGAAACCGTTGATTTGGGGAACTGTTAAAAATGTTCAACAACAAGCGGCACTTTTCTCAAGTGTTAGCTGATTTTGCAGATAATCATTTACTGTAGTTTGGATCACAGGCACCGTCGTTGTCTTCACCAAGTGTCATAACTGAGGGAAGACTGTGAGCAAGAGCCCAAACACGAGTTCTTTCCCTTACCCCTGCTGACTGAAAATCTATATAAAGCATTGTTCTGCACCGTGAGAAACCGTCCCTAATAGGCCTTCTCGCCTCCGTGGACGTTAAGCAACAAAAATCAACCGTGAGAAAACATAGTTCAGGAGCTGTGTGAGAGTCGAGGTGGCCGTCCTGGGCTGTCCGTCCTAACGAGCCTTCTGGTTTCCGTGGACGTAAAGCTATATTGAACCATGCTTCGGCACTGGTGATGATGATGAAGTGATGCTTTATGTCCTCAGATGTCAGTTGACATATTAGGGACAAGTTGTGACCAATGCCGAAGCACGGTGCAATAAATCTTTACGTCCACGGAAACCAGAAGGCTCGTTAGGACGGACAGTCCAGGCCGTCCACCTCGACTCTCACACAGCTCCTGAACCATGTGTAGGACGCTGCGGTGATGATGATGAAGTGATGCTTAATATCCTCAGATGTCAGTTGACATATTAGGGACAAGTTGTGACCAATGCCGAAGCACGGTTCAATAATTCTTTACGTCCACGGAAACCAGAAGGCTCGTTAGGACGGACAGCTCAGGACGGCCACCTCGACTCTCACACAGCTCCTGAACTATGATTCGGCACTGGTCACAGCTTGTCCCTAATATGTGAGCCGACATCTGAGGACATTAAGCATCACTTCACCATCATCATCATCATCATCATCATCATCATTATCATCACCGTGAGAAAAGATTTCTTGGTCTTGCCTAAATTTGTCGTCTACACCTTTTGGGGGATTCTGACAAATCGCAGGTCAGATACAGATACAGGTGCAAATAACTGATTACCAAATGACAATTTAAAAAGAGATTGCAGGTTTCCGGGGGTTTGTTTTGAAGTGCAGTGGGAAAATTCCGGCACGTGAGACGAGTGTTTTCAGGCCGGCTGGTCTCTGCATGGGCACGCGGTCTGTTGTCAGTGTCGCGGCTCTGAAAGCCGTTACTCACCGCTTCAGTTGTGTAACACCACACTGTCACACTCCAAACGTGCAAGCACAGACTGGACACTGTGACAGACGGACAGACAGACAAGCCGAAACCTACCGTTTCGAGTTGTAGGAACGAAGCCTGTCGAACTGTACCCGTGATCTAAAGTCCGTCAAACTGGCCCTAAACGCACGGCGTAATAGCAGTAGTAATAATAAACTCTGTTATGTGCTATTTCTCCAAATTGGAGCAGATAGCCCACTACAAAGCAAAGAACTCTGTCTCTCTCTCTGTCTCTCTCTCTCTCTCTCTTCTCTCTCTCTCTCTCTCTCTCTCTCTCTCTCTCTCTCTCTCTCTCGTCTCTCTCTCTGTCTGTCTGTCTGTCTCTCTCTCTCTCTCTCTGCTGTCTCTGTCTCTCTTCTCTCTCTCTCTCTCTCTCTCTCTCTGTCTCTCTCTCTCTGTCTGTCTGTCTTTCTCTCTCTCTCTGTCTGTCTGTCTGTCTATCCGTCTCTCTCTGTCTGTCTGTCTGTCTGTCTCTCTGTCTCTCTCTACTGACGTCAAGGGGATTGCGGTTTACCACAGCCTGGCAGGAAGCAGTACCATCTCACTCTGACCCTAATCCAGCTACCCCCACCCCACCCCCCCCCCCCCAAGCCCCCCCCCCCCCCCCCCCCCCATCTTCCCCATCCCTGTCACCTTGCCCCTTCCGATACACGTGGCTAATTGGACACACGCCGCGCCGATGCTGGTGCCAACGGCCCAACGCTCTCCGACCTGAGCACACCTTGCCTTGTCTGTGGCTCTGTTGTCTCGGAGTGTCTGTGTCTCTGAGAGCTGCGTCTGTGTCCCTCTCTCTCTCTCTCTCTCTCTCTCTCTGTGCGTCCGTGTGCAGTGCTGGTTTTCACTCTTTCGTCAATCTGTCGACAAACCAACACAAGCGCGAGACGATGCTCTGCACTGACGGCAATTCAAGAAGACCTCTGCCATTTGCTCTGCTTGGTGTTTTCGTTTTCCTTTGACAAGCACAAACGTGCAGGTTGCTTTCGCGGGCGGTGACAGCGATGAGTGCTTGTGTACTTATCACGGGTGTGTCGGGGATGGCGTTGTCGGCTGAGGTGTGGAGATGTTGGACTAGCTGACAGCCTAGTGGTTTCACGCCGTTGCTGGTGATGAGTATGGTCGTCGCCGTCGCCGTCGCCGTGTTGAACTTTCTTCTGCTCGTCCGCTATGGATGTTTCGGTGAGTTCTGTTGCTGTTTACCCCCCCCCCCGCTCCTTTGGGAAGGAGAAAAGATGCACATCCGTCCCAGTGTTAATCGGTCTGCCTGTGTATATATATACGTAAGTGTATGCTCAGTCAGCCCTCTGAGTGTGCTCCCCCCCCCCCACCTCCCCACCCCCCATCGGTATGTATCTACCTGTATTGATATGTACCTACCTGTGTCGTTTTATGTAGCTACCTGTATCGTTAGGTAGCTACCTGTATTCATATATATATATATATATATATATATATATATATATATATATATATATATATATATATATATCACTATCTTCGCCCTGATATAACCGCACTGGTTGACTGGGCGTAAAAACACCAAGTTATTTACTTTATCGCTATGTTGCTACCTGTACCTGTATCGCTATGTAGCTACCTGTATCGTTATGTAGCTATCTGTATTGTTATATGTAGCTACCTGTATCGTTATTGTTATATGTAGCTACCTGTATCGCTATGTAGCTACCTGTATCGTCATATAGCTACCTGTATTGTTCTGTAGCTACCTGTATCGGTATGTAGCTACCTGTATCGCTTTGTAGCTACCTGTATTGTTCTGTAGCTACCTGTACCGCTATGTAGCTACCTGTATCGCTGTGTAGCTACCTGTCTTGTTCTGTAGCTAATTGTATCGCTTTGTAGCTACCTATATCGCTATGTGGCTACCTGTATTGTTGTGTAGCTACCTGCTTTGTTCTTTAAACACCTGTACCGTTAAGGTGCTATTGGTAGTGTTATATGTAGCTACCGGCGTGGTTATGTAGCTACCGATGCAGGGTAGCAGACCGGTGTTACAGGTTGTACACTTTCCCCGCTCCGACCGTGGCGGGTCATCACGCAGTGTGTGTCAGACATCATGTGTCAGACCGGTCTGACAGGGCAGAGAAACTCCAGCAGCCTTGTGTCCAGTGTTGCACGTGGTCCACGCTCCCCTCTCTGACCTTGGCGGGTCACCAGGGTGTGAGAGACCAGAGAGACTGCTGTTGTGTTATCTGGCAGGGCAGCATTCCCGGTGGCCTTGTGCCCAGTGCAATATGTCTTGCCCTCTTCATATTGCACCTGACCGCACTTATACTATTACCTGTTAGCTCCTTACCTACCACATAGCGGGGAGAGAGAGAGAGACAGAGACAGAGAGCGGCAGAGAGAGAGAAAGAGAGAGAGAGAGACAGACAGACAGACAGACAGACAGAGACAGAGAGGGACAGAGACAGAAATGCTGAGAGAGAGAGAGGGAGAGAGAGATGCAAAGTGACAATGAGGAGCGGGCAATCTGAATGCATTTTGAAAACTCAGTTCACCTGTTCAGCACGGTGAAAAAGGAGAAGTGCCATGGCCACCTCTGAGAGAGCAGATGATGGATGGTACTGTAGTAACTCCACCTGTCGAAAAGAGTCAGCAGGAAGCCCGGATGTAGCTTACAGGGAAACAAGCTCTGGCACAGCACAGAAAAGAACCAGTACCTCTGACCCAGGGACTCCATTCTGCAGTAATGAGTAGGCCTACGTGATTGTTTCTTCGAACTGTACAAGCTGGTGATCGTGTAGCTTCAAGGAATGCTGCAGCACTGCGGCCCGAGGCGATCAACACGTTGGGTCTAACACCCAAATTGATCGACACGGTTTTTGGTCTAATACCTCAGGTGATCAACACACTGTTTGGTCTAACACCCGAGGTGATCAACACGGTTGTCTGGTCTAAAGCCCGACGTGATCAACGCGGTTGTTTGGTCTAACCCCCCAACGTGATCAACACGGTTTTGGGTCTAACGCCCGAGGCGATCAACACGGTTGTCTGGTATAAAACTCGAGGTGATCAACACAGTTGTTTGGTCTAACACTCGAACTGATCAACACGGATCTTTGGTCTAATACCCGAGGTGATCAACACGGTTGCACGGTTGTTTGGTCTAACGCCCGAGGTGATCAGCGGGGTTGTTTGGTCTAACCGCCGTTTTCACGTTAAGAAGCAGCCTACGTACTGAGTCATAGAGGTGACGTAGTCACCACACTAACACTAACCCGACACTAACCCGATCACGGCAGTCAATCCACAAAATTAAACACAATTCTTTGACTATAGCAGGCCTGCATGAAACTTTGCCAGTAATTATAATAATAATACTTATACAGCGCTATACCGCAGTATAAAGAAAAAAGTGTCGTATTTTGCCTAAATGATTCAGCATAGGCCGTAATGCTTGTCCGATATTTTGTATAAAAACATCGACTGATCATCGAGCATTTGGAGCAAAATGAACCAAGGCGAATAACTTGGAAAAACAAAACACAGATCTGCAGCTTCAAGTTAGCTCCCCTGCTCCAGCTACCTTGTGGGTCAAATTTTGTGTCGAGAGTCCGTGAAGCGTGTCCGCTGAGACAGTGACCCATCGGAAAGGGGAAGTCTTTGGTGTCCGCTTAGACAGTACCCTTCAGAAAAGGGAGGTCTATCCTTCGGAAAGGCGAAGTCTTTGGTGTCCGCTTAGACAGTACCCTTCAGAAAAGGGAGGTCTACCCTTCGGAAAGTCGAAGTCTTTGGTGTCCGTTGAGACAGTACCCTTCAGAAAAGGGAGGTCTATCCTTCGGAAAGGCGAAGTCTTTGGTGTCCGCTTAGACAGTACCCTTCAGAAAAGGGAGGTCTACCTTTCGGAAAGGGGAAGTCTTTGGTGTCCGTTGAGACAGTACCCTTCAGAAAAGGGAGGTCTATCCTTCGGAAAGGCGAAGTCTTTGGTGTCCGCTTAGACAGTACCCTTCAGAAAAGGGAGGTCTACCCTTCGGAAAGGCGAAGTCTTTGGTGTCCGTTGAGACAGTACCCATCAGAAAAGGGAGGTCTACCCTTCGGAAAGGGGAAGTCTTTGGTGTCCGTTGAGACAGTACCCTTCAGAAAAGGGAGGTCTATCCTTCGGAAAGGCGAAGTCTTTGGTGTCCGCTTAGACAGTACCCTTCAGAAAAGGGAGGTCTACCCTTCGGAAAGTCGAAGTCTTTGGTGTCCGTTGAGACAGTACCCTTCAGAAAAGGGAGGTCTATCCTTCGGAAAGGGGAAGTCTTTGGTGTCCGTTGAGACAGTACCCTTCAGAAAAGGGAGTCTATCCTTCGGAAAGGGGAAGTCTTTGGTGTCTGCTCAGACAGTACACTTCAGAAAAGGGAGGTCTACCCTTCGGAAAGGGGAGGTCTTTGGTGTCCACTGAGACAGTACCCCGCGGAAAGGGAGTGAGGGTCTGTGGTGTCCACCAAGACAGTACCCCACGGAAAGAGGAGACCCTTGATGTCCACCAAGACAGTGCCCTTCAGAAAGAGGGAGGCCTTTGATGACCACCAAGACAATACCCTTCAGAAAGATGAGGCCCTTGATGTCCACCAAAACAGTACCCTTCAAAAAGAGGGAGGCCTTTGATGACCACCAAGACAGTACCCTTCAAAAGGAGGGAGGCCTTTGATGTCCTCTAAGACAATACCCTTCAGAAGGAGGAGGCCCTTGATGTCCACCAAAACAGTACCCTTCAAAAAGAGGAGGCCCTTGATGTCCACCAAGATAGCACCCTTCAAAAAGAGGAGGCCCTTGATGTCCACCAAGACAGTACCCTTCAGAAAGAGGAGGCCTTTGATGACCACCAAGACAGTAACCTTCAAAAAGAGGAGGCCCTTGATGTCCACCAAGACAGTAATCTTCAGAAAGGGGAGGCCCTTGATGTCCACCAAGACAAACCCTTCACAAAGAGGGAGGCCCTTGATGTTCACCAAGACAGAACCCTGCAAACAGAGGAGGCCCTTGATGTCCACCAAGACAGAACCCTGCAAAAAGAGGGAGGCCTTTGATGACCTCCAATACAGTACCCTTTAGAAAGAGGGAGGCCCTTGATGTCCACCAAGACAGTACCGTTGAGAAAGAGGGAGGCCTTTGATGACCACCAAGACTGTACCCTTCAGAAAGAGGGAGGTACCCTTCAGAAAGAGGGAGGCCTTTGATGTCCTCTAATACAGTACCCTTCAAAAAGAGGGAGTTACTTGCTGTCCGCCAACCCAAACAAACGGCATGAGAGCGTACGGTAAAACACGGCGTTGACTGCTGCCGTCACAACATAATCACCACTTGGCTGGGCAGCGGGGACAGAGGTGTGTGTGTGTGTGCGGGTGGGCTCTGGCGAGTACGCTTGGCACCGACAGAGGGCGCCCCTTACCTTGGCCGACATTCCTTCACGGCATCACGTGTTTCTAGCGTTTGAAGACTGCACGCACAGTTGGGGTGCATTGTCTTACTGAAGCGTGTCAAGCTTGGTGAGAGAGGAGTTCAGAAAGTGCTGATTCTGCTGGCGTCAAAGTGCCACTGATTCTGCTGGCGTCAAAGTGCTGATTCTGCTGCGGGATTTCTTGTTACTATATATATTTCATCCACCTTGCCCCACCCCCCCCCCCCCTCTCGTGACCCCCCCCCCCTTCCCCCTCCCTGCCTGCCTCCACCCCCACCCATCCTAACGTGGCTGATTTCCTTGTACGATATGTGTAGTTTGTCGGCTCTCCTTTCGGAACCAACTGGTGACGGCATTATTTTTCCGTTCCTTGTTTATTTTTTTCAGTGCACAATTCTCAACAGCTTCTCTCCACGTTGTGTGACGTGAGTCATGTTCACAGACGTTGTCTTGGGTGAGGCGACGGGTGACTCACAGAAACTGATGTAAACCGGCATGGCTATAAAATAGACTTGACTCCATTTCCTGTCACTCGGGGACTGCTGCTGATGTGGGCGATAAGTAAAAAGCGCCCCGTGAGTTGCAGGCACTTGTTTTTACTCGTTTGTTTCCTTTTATTGTAGTCCTGCACGCAAACATAGGCTACTCTCTCTCTCTCTCTCTCTCTCTCTCTCTCTCTCTCTCTCTCTCTCTCTCTCTCTCTCTCTCACACACACACACACACACACACACACACACACACACACACACACACACACACAACACACACACACACACACCACCACAACACACACACATACAAACAACACCACACACACACACACACACACACACACACCACACTCACACACTACACACACACACTCACACACACACACACACACACACACACACACACACACACACACACACACTCGAACACGAACACACAGTTATGCTGACGTACATTTCGCACGCACGTATACACTTACACACATATACAAACATACGCGTGCGCTGATACACTACAAACGGCACACACACACACACACACACACACACACACACACACACACACACACACACACACACGCACACACATCTCTCGCATCACACTGACATTCTGAGCCGGAACAGGAAGCCGTTAAGTTGTTGGAAGTTCCACGTTGGCCACCAGTTGCCGTGACTCAGCACGTAGCGTGTACACAACGTGATGCAACACTCGCTTACATCTACTTGTCAAATACTAGCTTTCCCTGACTCGATTGTTAATCTGCCAAACCCTTCCCAACCCTTACTGTTCACACAGTCTGAAGACGGTGGCTTTCACGATCCATCTCACGACAGCTTAGCCTGCACAACATTCACAGTGGATCAGCTGTACTGTTTGTCAGTAATAATCATTGCTGCTTTGGGTGTTTATTTTTCCTGGGTTTGGTGTCTGCTTCTCATCATTGCCATGCTTGTTCTGGCGCGCGAGGTGAGGTTACCGACTATCCGCACGGTGCATGCTGCTGTTCACTTGTTGATCCTCTTTTCAGCGCTCGCTATAAACACAGATTCGGTTGGTTTTACTGACACTGGTTGTTTTGTTTTTCGCTAGTCTTTTTTCTTTTCGTTTTTTCTTTGTCTCGGTGACGTCTTGTTTCATTTCTTTGGTCCAGCCATAGGTAGGCTGTAGATAATTCCCTTGTACAGTAGGAGTAGGTAGGTAGGTAGGTAGTGTTGCTTAATGTCCTCAGATGTCAGTTGACATATTAGGGACAAGCTGAGACCAATGCCGAAGCATGGTTCAATATAGCTTTACGTCCACGGAAACCAAAGGCTCGTTAGGACGGACAGCCCAGGACGGCCACCTCGACTCTCACACAGCTCCTGAACTATGACCCTTGTACAGTTATTACTTTTATTTTTTAATAGCATCATTATTGTCATCATCATTATTGTCATCATCATTGTTGCCTAAGAGGGCATTGACAGGCTTGCAGTGATGAGCGCATGTCGGCTTTCCTGAGCTCATAGAAACCACACTGAACTGAACTTTAATCTTTAAACTCTGAAGTCAAGGTGCCAATAGTGACGTTATATATGACTATTGCATGTGTCATTCGGTAGGTATAATGGAGAAAGAACACGCGCGCGCGCGCGCGCACCACACACACACACACACACACACACACACACACACACACACACACACACACACACACACACACACACACACACACACATGAGAGAGAAAAAAGAAAAGAAAAAAAGGAAAAAGAAGAAAGAATCAGTGCTGTTTTGGAAAAAGGTAAACTTTGAGTGCTGATCTAAAGAAAGAGGCTAATAAAATATGATGCCTTTCGGATGTGCTCCACAATCGAAGGGAATATGAAGATAGACCGGTTTATAAGGTGGATAGGTTGGTAGGTGGGTGGGTAAAGCAGGCGGGTGGGTGGGTGGGTGGACAGGTAGGTAGGTAGATGGATGGGTAGATGGGTAGGCAGGTTAGTAAGTAGGTAGGTAAGTATGTGGGTGGGTAGGTAGGTGGGTAGGTAGATAAGTGAGTATGCAGGTAGGGTCGTTGCGTATGTAGTTTTTAGGTAGGTGGGTGAGTAGGGAGGTGTGTGGGTGGGTAGATAGGTAGGTAGGTGGGTAGGTAGGTAGGTCATCTGTTTTTAATTCTCAGTCAACGGCCTGGGTCACATCAGGACGAGCGTAGACCGAAAGTGCTTTTGTCGTTCTCCATTGGCTGAACCAAAGATACTACAGTGTAGGGTAGTGTCTCTGGCTGAACTGAACAGCGGTTGGTTTATTGAGCAAACGAGCGGCTGCGTGAGTGAGTAACTCCATCTGAAGCCAGCTTGTGTGCTTTCATTTACCTCTTCCAAGAGTGCTTAATAGCTGTGGAATGTTTTGGCAGTCTTCCATGATTACAGCGCATCTGCTGTAAAGCTACCAACCAGTAAAAGCAGCAACGGCACCACTGGGTGCTTGCTACTGCCTGCATAGTCTGCAAAGTCAGGGGGCGATCGGCGCTTTCCTGTGAAGTGAGCCGTGCCCGGGATCCTCTCCTCCTCCCCCCCCCCCCCCCCCCCCCCCCCCCCCACACCCCCACCCCTCACGCCCCACCTCCCCTCCCTGTTTGAACGGAGATGGAAAACACGTGGCGACGCAGAAAATACAGCCAAATGGCGGAAAATTGCCTGTCCGCACCGTTCTTTGGGGTGTTACATTAAACCCCCCTGCTGCCTTCATCTGGCGGGCGGGGGCCAAAAACCCGCTGTGCCTTTTCGCTGTGCGGCAGTTCCTCTTAGCAGGCGGTGGGGCCGATCTCCGGACTCTGGGAAGGATTGTTGTGAAGGGAGCTGGCACCATGAAAAGTAGTTTGAACATGATTGTGTTAGGACGAAATCGATGGGGCAAGGAGAGGGATTTGATGATGGTGTTGTATCAGTAAAAACACCTGTCGCGCCTGGATTTCATTACTAAGCTTTGCTTTCTCTCTGTCTGTCTGTCTGTCTCTCTCTGTCTGTGTCTGTGTCTGTGTCTGTCTGTCTGTCTGTCTCAGTTTCTCTGTGTCTCTGTGTCTCTCTCTGCTCTCTCTCTCTCTCTCTCTCTCTCTCTCTCTCTCTCTCTCTCTCTCTCTGTCTCTCTCTCTCTGTCTCTCTCTCTGTCTGTCTGTCTGCCTCTCTCTCTCTGTCTGTCTGTCTCAGTCAGTCAGTCTGCATGTCTCCCTCCCTCTCTTTCTCTGAATGTCTCTCTCTGATTGTGTGTCTCTAGCTTAACTCCCTTTGTTTGCTGATCTTGTTCTGGTTCTGGCTTTGGTTTTGTGTTCACGCTTCCTTGATGCACGCCGCCGTACGTGGAAACTGAGGATATAACGTAGCGTCCTTGGAGGCTCTGGTGTCTACAGCGCCCGAGCCGTGTCTAACCGACTGTGTACCCCTCTGAGTCTCACCCAGGTGACAGGTTCATCCACTGCCCGGGGCGGCGGACAGGTGTAATGCGTTTGGGATGATGGGCTGACCCCCCGGCGGCTTTTCCTCCCACTTACTCTCACATGCATCACTCGGCTTTCCGAGTGCCGGTGCCGGCCTGGCACGT
>JABMCL010003131.1:47500-55000 GCA_018857735.1 Alviniconcha marisindica
CTGTGTGCGTGCTGGCTGAAGACGGAAGGCCAGCTTGCTGCACGCGCCACGAGAGCCGCACAGCACAGCCCGTGTCGGGGGCAGCTTCGGCCTCAGCACCATCCCGGCCTGGCCCTCAGTTCCAACTTTCGTCAGCAATGCAGTAGCATGGAACCGTGTCGTTCTGTGTCCGCCCGGGTGCCGCTTTTTCGTTCCCCTGCTTCCACGTCTGCCGCCAAGCCGCGTAGTGCCGTCAGCAGTGTGACCGCCGGTCCCCTGCCGTTACGTCACCTGTCCGACCACTACGCCACCGAGGACACCCTCAAACACCTTATCAGCACTGTGAGTACACCGCTAGACTTGTACAGCGCTCGCCCTGTCCTCAAACGCTTTATCAATACTGTGAGTACACCGCTAGACTTGTACGTCGTTCGCCCCACCCTCAAACACCTTATCAACACTGTGAGTACACCGCTAGACTTGTACGTCGCTCGCCCTGTCCTCAAACACCTTATCAACACTGTGAGTACACCGCTAGACTTGTGCATCGCTCGCCTTACGCTTAAAGACTTTATCAACACTGTGATTATACCGCTACTGAAATTGTACATCGCTCGCCCCACCCTCAAACACCTTATCAACAGTGTGAGTACACCGCTCGATTTGTACGTCGCTCGCCCCACCATCAAACACCTTATCAACACCATGAGTACACCGCTAGACTTGTACATCGCTCGCCCACCACTCAAACACCGTATCAACGGTGAGTACACCGCTACACCTAATTAACATTGTGAGTACACCGCTACTGAGATTGTACACCGCTCGCCCCACCCTCAAACACCTTATCAACAACGTGAGTACACCGCTAGATTTGTACACCACTCGCCCCACCCTCAAACACCGTATCAACACGGAGTACACCGCTACACCTTATTAACACTGTGAGTACACTGCTACTGAGATTGTACATCGCTCGCCCCACACTCAAACACCTTATCAACACTGTGAGTACACCGCTATATTTGTATACCACTCGCCCAACCCTCAAACACCGTATCAACACTGTGAGTACACCGCTACACCTTATTCACACTGTGAGTACACCGCTACTGAGATCGTACATCGCTCGCCCCACCCTCAAACACCTTATCAACACTGTGACTACACCGCTAGATTTGTCTACCACTCGCCCCACCCTCAAACACCGTATCAACACTGTGAGTACACCGCTACACCTTATTAACACTGTGAGTACACCGCTACACTTTATCAACATTGTGAGTACACCGCTACACTTTATCAACATTGTGAGTACACCGCTACACTTTAACAACACTGTGAGTACACCGCTAGACTTGTACACCGCTCGCCCCATCCTCAAACACCTTATCAACAGTGTGATTACACCGCTACACTGTCAAAACTGAGTGTACCGCTAGACTTGTACATCGCTCGCCCCGCCCTCAAACATCTTATCAACAGTGTGAGTACACCGCTACATCTTATCAGCACTGTGAGTGCACCGCTAAACTTGTACGTCGCTCGCCCCACCCGCAAACACCTTATCAACAGTGTGAGTACACCGCTACATCTTATCATCACTGTGAGTACACCGCTAGACTTGTACGTCGCTCGCCCCACCCTCAAACACCTTATCAACAGTGTGAGTACACCGCTACACCTTATCAACACTGTCAGTACACCGCTACACTTTATCAACACACTTTGAGTACACCGTATTTTTGCATCGCTCGCCCCACCCTCTAAAGTATTCATGATACATCATGTCTGAGATTTGTGATTGTGGAGACACAGTGTCAGCTCTGATTTTCTCCGTGATACATCATGTCTGAGATGTGTGATTGTGGAGATTCAACGTCTGTCAGCTCTGTCTGATTCTGTCCATGATACATCATGTCTGAGATGTATGATTGTGGAAGTACAATGTCTGTTAGCTCTGTCCGATTCTGTCCATGATTCATCATGTCTGAGATACAATGTCTATCAACTCTGTCTGATTCTCTCCATGATACATCATGTCTGGGATACAATGTCTATCAACTCTGTCTGATTCTCTCCATGATACATCATGTCTGAGATACAATGTCTATCAACTCTGTCTGATTCTCTCCATGATACATCATGTCTGGGATACAATGTCTGTCAACTCTGTCTCATTCTCTCCATGATACATCATGTCTGAGATACAATGTCTATCAACTCTGTCAGATGGTGTGTCAGTTGCATCCCATGATGTACGTGTGACGTCACTCTGTACTTCCGTTTCTTAAGTTTACTGGAGGGTTCTAGAGCCTTCGTGCGTTTCAGAGCGCACTGTCAGCACACACAAAAAATCTCTCTTTGCCCCCAGCGAAAATGTCATTCACAAAAGCAACGCATCTGGTGGCTGAATGTATGTGCGTTGTGGCTGCATGTTGTTGTTTTGTTCCTTTAGATTAGAGGGTATTTGGTTTCAAAGCGCATTCCTTTCGCCGACAATGGCATGGCGGTATTTTGCTCCAAAGCCTGACGTTTGTTTGGCAAGAAGACTTTCTGACAGGCGCCTGGGGCCGTTCACTGTGTATTATACACGTCAGTGAGTGCCAGGACAGCTGTATGTACACGTCAGTGTGTGCCAGGACAGCTGTATGTACACGTCAGTGTGTGCCAGGACAGCTGTATGTACACGTCAGTGTGTGCCAGGACAGCTGTATGTACACGTCAGTGTGTGCCAGGACAGCTGTATGTACACGTCAGTGTGTGCCAGGACAGCTGTATGTACACGTCAGTGTGTGCCAGGACAGCTGTATGCACACGTCAGTGTGTGCCAGGACAGCTGTATGTACACGTTAGTGTGTGCCATGACAGCTGTATGCACACGTTAGTGTGTGCCAGGATAGCTGTATGTACACGTTAGTGTGTGCCAGTACAGCTGTATGTACACGGTAGTGAGTGCCAGTACAGCTGTATGTACACGTCAGTGAGTGCCAGGACAGCTGTATGTACACGTCAGTGAGTGCCAGGACAGCTGTATGTACACGTCAGTGTAAGTAAGTAAACATGGTGCTTAACGTCCACACTGAGAAACCATAAGGTTTATTATGGACGGGGAGGGGGGGGGGAGAGGGTATGGAGGGGGGTGGAGGGAGAATATATACCTATCGCTACCCTGTTACCGCTAGAATGACTTCTGCATTAAGGAGGGCAGCGATGAGAGCCATTTTAATGTTTCATTAATTGTGAGGGACAAAGTCACAAGACAGTGTCCACAGACCACAACTTTTGAAGAGAAAGGAGAGCCGAAGCGGATTCGAACCGAGGTCCCCCCGCTTACCAGCCTATCGCCTTACCGCTAGGCCAAACCGGCTCACACCGGCGTCAGTGTGTGCCAGGACAGCTGCCGGATCCGTGGCGGGCTGGGTGTGCCCCGTCTGGCATCCTGCACACTGCCAGGAGGCGCAATCACGGGGTCCCCAATTGCCATAGCTTGCATTCCAGCACCCCCCCCCCCCCCCCCCCCCCCCTCCCGCATCTGTGATCGCGGTCTGGAATGCCCCCATTACCGCCTTATAATTGCTGGCCAACAGTCGGTGTGGAATTAGCGGTTCATTATGAACATTATGCTAAATGTCACATGTCGGATTAGCGTTTTTTTTATGAACATGATGATAAATGTTACATGTTGTAGAAACTGAGCATGGAAGGAAGGGGAGAGAAGGGGGGGGGGGGGGGGGGGGGAGGGGGGATGTTGAAAGATGCCTGATTCTGTGTGTGTGTGTGGTGTGTGTGTGGTGTGTGTGTGTGTGTGTGTGTGTGTGTGTGTGTGTGTGTGTGTGTGTGAGAGAGAGAGAGAGAGAGAGAGAGAGAGTGTGTGCGTGTGTGGTGTGGTGTGTGTGTGTGTGTGTGTGTGTGTGTGTGTGTGTGTGTGTGTGTGTGTGTGTGTGTGTTTGTTTGTGTGTGTGCTGTGTGTGTGTGTGGTGTGTGTGTTGTGTTGTTGTGGTGTTGTGTGTGGTTGTGTGTGTGTGTGTGTGTGTGTGTGTGTGTGTGTGTGTGTGTGTGTGTGTGTGTGTGTGTGTGTGTGAGGAGGGAGGTAATCATCCTGGCAGTAGGCCGTGACGGAAAGAAAGAGAGAAGGGGGTCTGGACTGTGTACAGTGAATCGTGCTGAATTTCACAACCCCGGCAAACGAAGCGTCGGCACAAAGAATGAATAGGATTTGACAGACAAGGGCGTGGATTTGGGGGCTGTGTGCGCTGTGCCCACAGCCAAAACACACGGGCCTTGCCATACCGCTCCAGCCGGGAAACAGGAGGCGCTGCTCAAGACGCAGAACCGGGAAAATCTGCGGTCAAAACTACACACGGGCTTCAGAACGAACGCCTTTGGATACGACACGACAAGACAATGGGCCAATTTTCGGCAGAGAGGACCTTTGCAAAGCCACGTTGTTCTCTGTGGGGAAGGTAGAGGGAACTCGGGGTTTGTCCCGTGCCCCGAGATCCGGAAGCCGGACCTGCTGTGCTATACTCAAGCTCAAAGGTTAATCAACCTTCTACAGCAACGCGCAGATGTTAAACCTCAGGAAATTAACTATCTCCACAAAACCTCAACAGGTGGAAGGCGCTGGTCTGTCTCCATTCAACGTGCCGTCAATTTCACACGTGTACGCGAGTAACGTGCCCGTAGTGTGTAAACATTACCAGTTTTGCCAGTGTTACAACAGACAATGCAAGGTGCCCCAGTTACAACAGACAATGCAAGGTGCCCCAGTTACAACAGTGCAAACGTATGGGTTGTAACAAGCAATGCAAAGTGCCCCAGTTACAACATACAGTGTAAGGTGCCCCAGTTACAACAGACAAGGCAAGGTGCCCCAATTACAACAGACAATGCAAACGTCTGGGTTGTAACAAACAGTGCAAGGTGTCCCAGTTACAACAGACAATGCAAGGTGCCTCAGTTACAACAGACAAGACAAGGTGCCCCAGTTACAATAGACAATGCAAACGTCTGAGTTGTAGTAAACAGTGCCAGGTGCCCTCGTTGCAACAGACAATGTATGACGTTCCGGTTGTAATTAACAAGCAGTGTAAGGCGCTTTGGTTGTAACTAACAAACAGTACAAGGCGCCTAGGTCATAAATAAACAGTGCAAGGCGCCTAGGTCATGAATTACAAACAGTGCAAGGCGCCTTGGTTGTACATAACAAACAGTGCAAGGCGCCTAGGTCGTAAATAACAAACACGACTAGGCGCCTTGGTTGTACATAACAAACAGTGCAAGGCGCCTAGGTCGTAAATAACAAACACGACTAGGCGCCTTGGTTGTACATAACAAACAGTGCAAGGCGCCTAGGTCGTAAATAACAAACAGTGCAAGGCGCCTAGGTCGTAAATAACAAACAGTGCAAGGCGCCAAGCCTGTAAATAACAAACAGTGCAAGGCGCCTAGGTTTTAACTAACAAACAGTGCAAGGCGCCTAGGTCGTAAATAACAAACACCGCAAGTAGCCTAGGTTGTAAATAACAAACACGACAGGACACCTTGGTTGTAACTAACAAAGAGTGCAAGGCGCCTAGGTCGTAAATAACAAACAGTGCAAGAAGCCTAGGTCGTAAATAACAAACAGTGCAAGAAGCCTAGGTCGTAAATAACAAACACAAGACACCTTGGTGTAATAACAACAGGCAAGGCCCTAGGTCGTAAATAACAAACAGTGCAAGGCGCCTAGGTCGTAAATAACAAACAGTGCAAGAAGCCTAGGTCGTAAATAACAAACAGTGCAAGAAGCCTAGGTCGTAAATAACAAACAGTGCAAGAAGCCTAGGTCGTAAATAACAAACACGACAGGACACCTTGGTTGTAACTAACAAACAGTGCAAGGCGCCTAGGTCGTAAATAACAAACAGTGCAAGAAGCCTAGGTCGTAAATAACAAACAGTGCAAGAAGCCTAGGTCGTAAATAACAAACACGACAGGACACCTTGGTTGTAACTAACAAACAGTGCAAGGCGCCTAGGTCGTAAATAACAAACAGTGCAAGAAGCCTAGGTCGTAAATAACAAACAGTGCAAGAAGCCTAGGTCGTAAATAACAAACACGACTAGGCGCGGCGGGCCTCGGTTGTAACTCCAATGTTTAAGAAATGCAAGGCGTCTCTTTGGTTGCAGCGAACAACTGCGACGCCTGTGCTACAGCGATTGAAACCAGAGCCTCGTCAAACGAGACCGGAGTTTGTTTCCAGTAAATGTTTTGTTAATGGTCTGCCAACGGCAGGCAACCACCAGCTGGTCCAGCTGGTTAATTAAAGGTCTCCTCTCGTGTTTTTGGCAGCAGGCCGCCGCAACCCCCACTGTGGTGGATGTAGTGTCGCTGGAAGGGCAGATTGTGCAGGACGTGAAAAGGGCAGCTTAATTGATGCTGGTCGTGTGAGTCTGTCAGGGACGTGAGCAATTCACCGCGTCCCGTGGAGGTATGGCGGTGGTGGGGGCTTCCTGTGTGTGTGTGTGTGTGTGTGTGTGTGTGTGTGTGTGTGTGTGTGTGTGTGTGTGTGTGTGTGTGTGTGTGTGTGTGTGTGTGTGTGTGTGTGTGTGTGTGTGTGTGATGTGGTGTGTGTGTGTGTGTGTGTGTGTGTAAGAAGAGAGAGAGAGAGAGAGAGAGAGAGAGAGAAGAGAGAGAGAGAAGAGAGAGAGAGAGTGTGTGGTGTGTGTGTGTGTGTGTGTGTGTGGTGTGTGTGTGTGTTCGAACATGAGAAACCAAGACTTGAGGATTTCTAGGTTAGACACACACACACACACACACACACACACACACACACACACACACACACACACACACACACACACACACACTCGGTCACTCACACACGTACAGATGTACACACACACAAAACACACACACACACACACACACACACACACACACCCACACACACACACACACACACACACACACACACACACACACACACACACACACACACACGTACAGATGTACACACACACTCAACACACACACGTACAGATGTACACACGCATACATGTACATACACACACCCCCCCCCACCCACCTCAGTCCACCCCACATCCACACACACACTCCCACACACATACAGACGTACACACGCGCACACATACATACTCCCTCCCCACATACACACATCGGTGAGCAGGAAAACCTTTGCCTGAGTGCTATGTGTACGCTGCACGTGTTGTGGGTGTGCACACCTTGCGCGGCTGAGGTGACGGCTTTCAGCTTCGTCCGTCAGTCGATTTCACAGCTCACACCTGATGACTCAAGCAAGACGCGCGTAAACTGCACGGCTGCGTGCTGGGGATGGGAAATGGGTTGGTTGGTTAGTTCTGGCTTTTTATAACGCCCCGCCAACAGCACAGGGACAGATGGGGACACTGTGATCAGCGCGTTTTTTTATTTTACTCATTAAAACAAATTGGACGAAAAAACTTCAGGCCCTGTATAGATTGCCTGAGTGGAGAGAGAGAGAGAGAGAGAGAGAGA
>JABMCL010003131.1:67500-125000 GCA_018857735.1 Alviniconcha marisindica
CAATTGAAAACGCATCACGCCACATGCATGTACATGGATCCCTCCTCCCTGCTGTTCCAGACACAAGACAATTAAAAATATATTAAAAAAACGCCATATTTATGCATATTTATACCCCCTGCTGTTTCAGACACGCAGTCAGCTGCAGGCCGACCTGTTTTCCGCCCAGTGCCGCGTGGAGCTGCTTGAGAAGGAAATCCGGTCTCTCCAGAGCAGCGCCAGACGCAGACGAAGCAGCGGAGCTGGTGTGGACGCTGATGTCGATGTCGACGTCAGGGCGTTGCTGACAGAGAGGGAAGAGCTTCTGGCTGCCAGATATGGTCTGCGTCACAAGGTGTGTTAACGTTATTGTTAGACATAGTCTGCGTCACAAGGTGGGATAATGTTATTGCTAGACATAGCGTCACAAGGTGGGATAACGTTATTGCTACACATAGCGTCACAAAGTGGGATAACGTTATTGCTAGAGATAGTCTGCGTCACAAGATGGGATAACGTTAACGCTAGACATGGTCTGCGTCACGAGATGGGATAACGTTAACGCTAGACATAGCCTGCGTCACGAGATGGGATAACGTTAACGCTAGACATAGCCTGCGTCACGAGATGGGATAACGTTAACGCTAGACATAGTCTGCGTCACGAGATGGGATAACGTTAACGCTAGACATAGTCTGCGTCACGAGATGGGATGACGTTATTGCTACACTTAGTGTACGTCACAAGGTGGGTTAACGTTACTGCTACACATAATGTGCGTCACAAGGTGGGATAACGTTATTGCTACACATAGTGTACGTCACAAGGAGGGTTAACGTTATTGCTACACGTAATGTGCATCACAAGGTGGGATAACGTTAATGCTACACATAGTGTGCGTCACAAGGAGGGATAACGTTATTGCTACACATAGTGTGCGTCACAAGGTGGGATAACGTTATTGCCAGTCAGTCTGCGTCACAAGGTGGGATCACGTTAATGGCAGGCAGTCTTCAGCATGAGGTGTGTTGACGTCAGAGCGAGAGAGTCTGCGTCACAAGGTGGGCTTAGGTTGCTACTGGAAAGTCTTCGTCATAGAGTGGACTCAAAACATACAGCTTGTGCGACAATAATTTGAAATCAGACGTCAAAGTTCTAGCTGTTTGCAAGTGACTACTTTCTTCTCAGAAACATCAGAGTCCATTTCAGAGACAAACTACACAGTAGCATGTCCATGATTTGCCGAGGTATTGGGTGTGGTTGACAGTTATTGTTTTTTGTCTGTATCTTTCAGTTTATCAGCAGTCCACTGAAATGACTTGGTTATAAGAACTGATGCTGACTTTGGATGTTGGGGGGAAGGGGGGGGGGGGGGGGGGGGGGCAGAGCTCAGGAGCTGTGTTGGAGTAGAGGTGGCCGTCCTGGCTCCCTGTCCCTAGTAGTTCTTATGGTCTCTGTGGACGTAAAACAACATTGAATTACACTGTCAGAGCTCAGGAGCTGTGTGGGAGTCGGGGTGGCCGTCCAGGGCTCCCTGTCCCTAGTAGTCCTTAATATGGTCTCTGTGGACGTAAAGCGCCATTGAACCTGACCTTGTGTGTACTGGCAGTTGGAACAGGTGGACGGGGAGTGTGCACGACTGCGGCAGGAGCTGCGCCAGGCGGAGGAGCGAGCGGAGGACCTGGAGTTCCGCATGCTGGAACTGGAGGAGAACCGCCCCTCTGACGACCAGCACTCTCAGGACGACGACCTCCACCTTCACCATGGCAACGACCTTGACAAACACGACCTTGATGGACATGACCTTGACGAGAACGTGCATCACCGTGACGACGAGGCACGTGACCGTGACGGCGCCCAGAAGGTCAGCAGCATGTCGCCTGACGCTACTAAACTGTTCACTCTGTCGTCGTTGTGTGATAATGTTGACACCATCATGGCCGCTTTGACCGCGATAGTCCTTGTCTTCCCTGCATGGTAGTATAGCCTCGGATCCTGCTCAGAGGTTTCGTTCGTCTTCTCAGCCAGGTTCCCACGTCCAGTGAAGATAAAAACCGCACCAGAAAGCAGTTCGGCTTCAGGGTCTTTTGCAACTCTGTCCCTTCACTTTGGAACCTCCTCCCTCACACACTGAGAATATCCGAGTCCCCCTCCCAGCTTTTCGCGGACAGCTGTTTGTAAATTGGCGATTGCTGCACCGTCATTTACCTCTTCTTGGGTGTTTTCTTTTCGTGAGGATGGTCTTTCGTGATCTGGTCTTTCATCTCAGTGGTCTTTCAGGATCGTGAGCTGCTCTGTCACCTTGGTGGTCTTTCAGGATAGTGGTCTGTCAAAAAAGTGGTCGTTCACCTGCTGGTTCACCACGAGTGTGGTGTGAGAAATTATGACGGTGATCCTCAAAACGGGTAGACCCTCCTGATGACGGCCCCTTCGCGAGTGTCCTCTGTCGTCGTGGGTTTCACAGGACCTGCAGTTGTTCCTATTGCATTGTCATTATGCACATAAGACGTAAGACTGGGGTGGGGAAGTCACAGTAACGTGTTAAACTTTGGGATGGGTACAAAATGCTTGTGTTGTTGTTTTCTTTAGAACTATTAGCTGGAAAAAGAACTGTAACATTCCACGGCAACTCCCCCCCTCCTCCCCCAGTCTCCCCCGCCTCCACCCGCCCCTCGTACTCACCCGTTCCTGCCCTCAGCCCCGTCCTTTCGCCAGTTGAGGGTAGAATCAGGTCAGTAGTCGCTGCTTGGCCAGTGCTGCTCTAACTCAGCGAGTTGGCTTGTGAGGTTGTGAGTAGACATGCTAGCTAGGTTCGGACAGACTATCGGCATGTATGATCATCGCTTTTTGTGCTAGCTAGGCTCGGACAGACTATGGGCATGTATGATCATCACTTTCTATGCTAGCTAGGCTCGAACAGACTATCGGCATTTTTAATCATCGCTTTTTGTGCTAGCTAGGCTCGAACAGACTATCGGCATGTATGATCATCACTTTCTGTACTAGCTAGGGTCGGACAGACTATCGGTATGTATGATCATCACTTTCTGTGCTAGCTAGGCTCGGACAGACTATCGGCATGTATGGTCATCACTTTCTGTGCTAGCTAGGTTCGGACATGCTATCGGCATGTATGGTCATCACTTTCTGTGCTAGCGAGGCTCGGACAGACTATCGGCATGTATGGTCATCATTTTCTGTGCTTGCTGGTTTTAGGGAAGTTGTTTTGGTGACAGGGTATCGGCATTTAGTAACCACCCTATACACAGCCCCTCTATTTATGAGAAGCATAATGATGATTCGTTTGTATGGGGCAGTACGTGTACTGTTTTCTGTTATCTGTTTCGTTATTCCAGTTGGTGTTTGCATTTTTTATGATAGTTATCCTGAAGGGGTTTTCGTTCTCAATGAAACATCAGGAGGCCAAGCGTTTTCGGGCTGACGTTCATCTGTCAGTGTCTCGTTCGTTGTGGGTCCCTGGTTCCACCCTGGCTCAGCGCTGTACGTTGTCTTCTAGTCTGGCTGGGGTACGGGACTGAATGTCTAGTCCGTGGGACGAGGGCGAAAGTCGTGTCTGCCTCACGTACCAGTCTCTGCATGTAAAATATCCTTCGGCAGTCTGAAACTGAACAAGAGAATGAGGAGTTTTCGGGACTACATTTTCCAGAATAATGGACCTTCCCCATTGCTCCAAAATAGGTAAACATGAAAACAACACATGCACTGGTAGGACAGGGTTGAATGTTGTTGTGGCTCCAGTAGCCTTAGCCAGGTAAACACCCAAACACAACAGGCTCGGGTAGGACTGGGTAGCACTGCTCTTGTGGCTGCTGTAGCCTTACCTAGGTAAACCTAGAAAACCACACAACTGGTAGGACTTTGAATGTTGTTCGTGGGCTCATACCTTAGCCAGGTAAACTACCATCACATAATTATTTATTTTTCACTGGTAGGGTTTGGTAGCGATGTTCCTGCGGCTGCCCAAGGAAGTAATACGACACGAATTTCTCCTGAGGAAGTTTATAACTCTAGAAAACCCACATAGGATAGGATTTGGTAGCGTTGTTCATGGGGCTGCTATAACCTTACCCATGTAAGCACTAACGCATCACATAATTATTTATTTTTCACTGGTAGGGTTTGGTAGCGATGTTCCTGCGGCTGCCCAAGGAAGTAATACGACACGAATTTCTCCTGAGGAAGTTTATAAAGTGCTTAAGACACAAAAACACAGATATGCATATCTAATGAAATCATCTCAGGGCGGAAGTATGCAGCACGTTTCTTTAAAGTTGTCACTTTAACCTTCACATCAAAATTTTTTGATTGCTTTAATCTGTTTCCTTCAAAAGTTCGACACTAGCCAGTGTGCCATTTTAAGCCCTGGGAATGAGGATTCCTTGGTGTTACTGCACATCATATAGTTATGTAATAGTTGTGCCTTACAACATTCCACTTTTCATGCAAGTCATATTGACGAGCCTCAGAGATTTGAGTGACAGACGGCGATTAGCCAATCAGCACGCGCAACGAGACACACCACTATTTCGACTGCCAGTGTTGTCTGTCAGTTCTGAACCGTTCCCTCATTTCTCCTATTTGGCTTACCAAATCTTGATCGTACATGAATCTGAAACTGAACGATACCCTGAGCGCTCGTGCAGAATCAATACACAAGGGAGTTAATCAGCGCTCGAAAGACGTCAATTAAGCACAGCAACAAAGACCTGAGTCGCCTACGGTAACCTGGCATGCGTGCAAATGCAAGGTAGAAGATGTATCTCTGGTGGAGTTTATGCGAGTTGCCAGGTGAGTGTTACCGTCGGCGACTCAGGTCTTTGTTGTCGTGCTTGACTGACGTCTTTCGAGCGCTAATTAGCTCCCTTGTGTGTTGATTCTGGTCGTACATGAGTGAGAGAGGAAAACGTTTCGGCAGATCGGTCAAACACGAGGGCGTCGCACCTTTTTTCTTTTTTGCTCTTTCTTTCTTTCTTTTTTGCCGGCAGGAGCAGAGCATTATTTAACTGCTGATAGATTTTTGCGTTAAAACATTCCGCTTCGCGTGCAAGTGACTGTGAGAGCTTTGTGTTGAGAACACTCCAGTTCACTGCGACTTATTGAAACTGCACGTCATTCTCACGCATGTTGCTGGATAGTGAAAAGCAGAAGCGTCTTTGTCGTTTCTTTCTATAGACATTTTTGTTTAACCTTTATCTCATTGCTACACATTTAGAAAACAAACAAACCAACAACAACAACAACAAAAACAAAGACCAATAACGGCAAAATTTCAGCTGAATGTGTATAAAAAGAAAATTCTCTTTGATTTCTCTTGAAAGTTTTGGCCTTGCTAGCTGCTAGTCTGCCATATTTATATTTCTTAATTTCTCACTGAAGTCTCTTGTGATATATAGTTATTAGTGACAGTTTGGTGTGTGTGGGGGGGGGGGGGGGGGGGGGGGGGGGGGGGGGGGGCGTGCGTGCGTGTGTGTGTGGGGTTCTACATTCCGGAACTGATTTTGCACCTCGAAAAAGCAGTCAGTTTTGTACATACACATGTGTTAACGAGTTTGTTAATTATGGTGCTAAGAGCAAGCCTATTTCAAACATTAGTTTTTATCCTTGCCTGAATAATGTTGATGCTTTTTAGTTGTTGTTTTTTTATATAAACTGACATGATAAAAGTGGTTATTCAAGATTGGCAGTATAACTCACATATCAATTCGGAATCCTTGTACGTATGTAGATTCAATGTTACATGTTGTTTGACTTATTTATCATGTTATAAAATGTTTTACTTGTGAATATTAAACTTGAGGATGGAATGCATGAGCATGAATTTGCATGCAGTTTTGTCTCATTAAAATGGCTAATGTAGAGTTTGTGTTCAGTTTTGTGTTTTGCATGGCCTGCATGGTTTTCTTCAATGATCAGATGGTAAGGTGGTGTCAAGTGTTGTGTGTTGTGTGTGTGTGTGTGTGTGTGTGTGTGTGTGTGTGTGTGTGTGTGTGTGTGTGCGTGTGTGTGTGTGTGTGGGCGTGCGTGCGTGCGTGCGTGCGTGCGTGGGTGCATGCGTGTGTGTTAATCCCGTGCATGTGATTCTTTTCTTTCACTGGCAGCAAAACTCCATGCATCATACTCGTACACGAGGGTTTGATTCACAGTGGATAATATGTCAGGTACAGTCAGTGTATAGTATTTAATCCAGCGACTAGACACCTTACAAACAGCGCACTGCCTCGGACCACACTCGAACAAGGGACTAAAGACGGAAACCTGTGGTAGCCTGTCTTCTAACGAATGGCATGTAACGCTGGGCTCGGGTTTCAGCGACGGAAGGGAAAAAAACACCCCAGAAACTGCACCTCGGGATGTAATTAAGAACGCGATTTACGTCCACTTTCCGCTGGAGCCTGCAGGCATAGAATTCTGGCGTCTTCATTGGGCGTTGCAGCAGGCTGGTTTTGAATGGAGATCAATTCTGATGAGTGAGCTGAACGTCTGACTCATGGTTATTGATGAGCACTCTCTGTACCCCTCCTCCTCCTCGCCTCCCCCCGCCCCCCCCCCCCCCACCTTCTCTGCGTGCTTGCGTCTGTGTGTGGTATGTGTACTTTGTGTGCATGCGCGCGCGCGCGCGTTTATTTGTGTGTGTGTGCGCGTGTGTGCGTGCGTGCGTGCGTGCGTGTGTGCATGCGCGCGCGCACGTGTGTGTGTGTGTGTGTGTGCGCGCCACAGAATCTGTATGATTTATAAGGGACGAGGAAAAAGTAGTGAAGGGGTGGTGGTGGTGGGCGGGGGGGTGGGGGGAGGGGGGGGGGGGGGGGGGGGGGGGATGGAATGAGAGAATGAGAATCTATAGCTCCAGGTCGCTGTTCATACAGATGCTGATCGAGCTCTGATCGGGAAGTCGATTGGAAAACGAGTTTTTGAAGTCAGCGGTCCATGTGGGGTGGAGTGCAATGCCGTGTAGCTGTGACCACAGACACAGAATAATGAACATTATTCTATGTCTGTGGCTGTGACCCAGGCCACTGTACCTAGTGCAGGCTAGGTAAAATTGAGAATAGCATACATTATTCTATGTCTGTGGCTGTGACCCAGGCCACTGTAACTAGTGCAGGCTAGGTAAAATTGAGAATAGCATACATTATTCTATGTCTGTGGCTGTGACCCAGGCCACTGTAACTAGTGCAGGCTAGGTAAACTTCAGAATAACATACATTATTCTATATCTGTGGCTGTGACCCAGGCCACTGTAACTAGTGCAGGCTAGGTAAACTTCAGAATAACATACATTATTCTATGTCTGTGGCTGTGACCCAGGCCGCTGTACCTAGTGCAGGCTAGGTAAACTTCAGAATAATATACATTATTCTATGTCTGTGGCTGTGACCCAGGCCATTGTAACTAGTGCAGGCTAGGTAAACTTGAGAATAATATATTCTATGTCTGTGGCTGTGACCCAGGCCACTGTAACTAGTGCAGGCTAGGTAAACTTCAGAATAAATCATTATTCTATTCTGTGGCTGTGACCCAGGCCATGTAACTAGTGCAGGCTAGGTAAACTTGAGAATAATATATTCTATGTCTGTGGCTGTGACCCAGGCCACTGTAACTAGTGCAGGCTAGGTAAACTTGAGAATAATATATTCTATGTCTGTGGCTGTGACCCAGGCCATGTAACTAGTGCAGGCTAGGTAAACTTGAGAATAATATATTCTATGTCTGTGGCTGTGACCCAGGCCGCTGTACCTAGTGCAGGCTAGGTAAACTTGAGAATAATATATTCTATGTCTGTGGCTGTGACCCAGGCCACTGTAACTAGTGCAGGCTAGGTACAACTTTGCTTGAAGCGTCAGACTTTCATTCAGCCTTCTTTCTGTTCGACACCCTGCCGAGTTACTGCAAAACACCCTTCATGTCTGGCTGTGTGTGTGTGTGTGTGTGTGTGTGTGTGTGTGTGTGTGTGTGTGTGTGTGTGTGTGTGTGGTTGTGTGTGTGCATGTGTGTGTGTGTGCATGTGCGTATGTGTGCGTGCGTGCGTGCGTGCGTGCGTGCGCGCGCGCGCGCGCGCGTGTGTGTGTGTCTGTGTGTGTACCGTGCAGGTAACATCACCGCCCAGCCGGCGAAATATGTGCACACTATCGATACACTTCACATATTCCTGCAAAACAAGTTCCCCCCCCCCCCCCCCCCCCCCCCCCCCCCCCCACACACACACACACACTGATCAGTTTAGTTACCACGACGGTACAAACATATTTAAATGATCCATTCTGAAAAATCGTCACCACGTCCCCTGCTCAGATTACCGCCCGCTTTTGCGTTTCTTTCGCACGCCACATTGCCTCGCACGGTTTTCACTCGTGTAGAGTGTGCTGCACACTGGTTTCCCGTTTCACTGGAGATGATGGTACTTTTGCACTGTCTCGTTTATTTGCAGAAGATTAGTATAGTACAAAACCGCACACATTCTGTGAGGACTGTATTCAAGAGTCTTGTCGATTGCTGCATATTCAAGATTCCTTTATTGTCTTAAGCGAGACGTCACACAAACACAACAACAAACACCTGAGTTACCGTAGGCAAGTCACGTCTTGTGAGCGTTAATTAATTAACTCCCTTGTGTACCGGTTTTATTGGAGAAGTTAAATACGCAGCTAAACCTAAATGTTTTTGTTTTTTTTACATTTTTTTCAAAGCTATGATGCAACTGATGTGTTTTCCCCCCCCTCAGATTAATCATTATGTTCCATGGATTCGTGTTAGTCGGTAAATTTGTTTTTTAATTAACGTTAACTTGCTAAGCCCCTTGCTAAGCCCCAGAACGAGTTACCTGCTGAATGCAGGTCAGATTCCCGCGTTCACTCACGCCTGACTGCTTCATTAACATGACACGCACATCTGACTGTGGGACCGCGTCAAATTGCTGAATACACCAAAGTTTGCGTCACTGACCTACACTCAGTTTAAAGATGCTCTGCAGCTCTCCAAAGAGATCGACTCGGCAATAATACTATATACTGCCCGAATTAAAATGATTAGATAAACCTAATTTAACCAGCTGACAAGAAAAACTAGCACAAATGAATACGTTTTTACACAACACTTTTCTTCAGGCCAACTTATTCGTCTTCAATGGAAAATCGGCTTCTGTCTCAGATAGATTTAACCAACAGAGAGGAGAGAGAGAGAGAGAGAGAGAGAGAGAGAGAGAGAGAGAGAGAGAGAGAGAGAGAGAGAGAGAGAGAGAGAGAGAGACGTACAGGAAAATAGGACAGACCCAAAGCGAAGATCCAAGATGGCCTAAAAATTTAGTAACTGTGCAAACATCTGATTCTCCATCTGCAGGATTCCTATGGCGGTTCTAACCATATTTATGCGACAGAAGGCAAAACAACAACCTTTTTTTTTGCTGCGAGTTTGAGCTCCGCATGGCACATCCTTGGTAGCTCGCTCTTTACCACTACAAAGTAGGAAAAGGTTGGCTCAAGACTTTCCGGTCTTGTCAGCTTCATGACTTCACAGGTACGGACTGCCAGACGCGAAATGTCATCGCTCTCAGCCGTGTTTTGGCCTTTCTAGATGTGTTAATGTTTTGTCACACAGCCCAAGCCTTGGCATTCTAGATGTGTCAATGTGTTGTCACACAGCCCAAGCCTTGGCATTCTAGATGTGTTAATGTGTTGTCACACAGCCCAAGCCTTGGCATTCTAGATGTGTCAGTGTGTTGTCACACAGCCCAAGCCTTGGCATTCTAGATGTGTCAATGTGTTGTCACACAGCCCAAGCCTTGGCATTCTAGATGTGTCAGTGTGTTGTCACACAGCCCAAGCCTTGGCATTCTAGATGTGTCAATGTGTTGTCACACAGCCCAAGCCTTGGCATTCTAGATGTGTCAATGTGTTGTCACACAGCCCAAGCCTTGGCATTCTAGATGTGTCAGTGTGTTGTCACACAGCCCAAGCCTTGGCATTCTAGATGTGTCAATGTGTTGTCACACAGCCCAAGCCTTGGCATTCTAGATGTGTCAGTGTGTTGTCACACAGCCCAAGCCTTGGCATTCTAGATGTGTCAGTGTGTTGTCACACAGCCCAAGCCTTGGCCATTCTAGGTGTGTCAGTGTGTTGTCACACAGCCCAAGCCTTGGCATTCTAGATGTGTCAGTGTGTTGTCACACAGCCCAAGCCTTGGCATTCTAGATGTGTCAGTGTGTTGTCACACAGCCCAAGCCTTGGCCATTCTAGATGTGTCAATGTGTTGTCACACAGCCCAAGCCTTGGCATTCTAGATGTGTCAGTGTGTTGTCACACAGCCCAAGCCTTGGCCATTCTAGATGTGTCAGTGTGTTGTCACACAGCCCAAGCCTTGGCATTCTAGATGTGTTAATGTGTTGTCACACAGCCCAAGCCTTGGCATTCTAGATGTGTCAATGTGTTGTCACACAGCCCAAGCCTTGGCATTCTAGATGTGTCAGTGTGTTGTCACACGGCCCAAGCCTTGGCATTCTAGGTGTGTCAGTGTGTTGTCACACAGCCCAAGCCTTGGCATTCTAGATGTGTCAGTGTGTTGTCACACAGCCCAAGCCTTGGCATTCTAGGTGTGTCAGTGTGTTGTCACACAGCCCAAGCCTTGGCCATTCTAGATGTGTCAGTGTGTTGTCACACAGCCCAAGCCTTGGCATTCTAGATGTGTTAATGTGTTGTCACACAGCCCAAGCCTTGGCATTCTAGATGTGTCAATGTGTTGTCACACAGCCCAAGCCTTGGCATTCTAGATGTGTCAGTGTGTTGTCACACGGCCCAAGCCTTGGCATTCTAGGTGTGTCAGTGTGTTGTCACACAGCCCAAGCCTTGGCATTCTAGATGTGTCAGTGTGTTGTCACACAGCCCAAGCCTTGGCATTCTAGGTGTGTCAGTGTGTTGTCACACAGCCCAAGCCTTGGCATTCTAGATGTGTCAATGTGTTGTCACACGGCCCAAGCGTTGGCATTCTAAATGTGTCAATGTGTTGTCACACAGCCCAAGCCTTGGCATTCTAGATGTGTCAATGTGTTGTCACACGGCCCAAGCCTTGGCATTCTAGATGTGTCAGTGTGTTGTCACACAGCCCAAGCCTTGGCATTCTAGATGTGTCAATGTGTTGTCACACGGCCCAAGCCTTGGCATTCTAGGTGTGTCAGTGTGTTGTCACACAGCCCAAGCCTTGGCATTCTAGATGTGTCAGTGTGTTGTCACACGGCCCAAGCCTTGGCCATTCTAGGTGTGTCAGTGTGTTGTCACACAGCCCAAGCCTTGGCATTCTAGATGTGTCAGTGTGTTGTCACACAGCCCAAGCCTTGGCCATTCTAGGTGTGTCAGTGTGTTGTCACACAGCCCAAGCCTTGGCCATTCTAGGTGTGTCAGTGTGTTGTCACACGGCCCAAGCCTTGGCATTCTAGCTGTGTCAGTGTGTTGTCACACGGCCCAAGCCTTGGCATTCTACATGTGTTAATGTGTTGTCACACAGCCCAAGCCTTGGCATTCTAGATGTGTCAGTGTGTTGTCACACAGCCCAAGCCTTGGCATTCTAGATGTGTCAATGTGTTGTCACACAGCCCAAGCCTTGGCCATTCTAGTGTGTCAGTGTGTTGTCACACAGCCCAAGCCTTGGCATTCTAGATGTGTCAGTGTGTTGTCACACAGCCCAAGCCTTGGCAATTCTAGATGTGTCAGTGTGTTGTCACACAGCCCAAGCCTTGGCCATTCTAGGGTGGTCAGTGTGTTGTCACACAGCCCAAGCCTTGGCATTCTAGATGTGTCAGTGTGTTGTCACACGGCCCAAGCCTTGGCATTCTAGGTGTGTCAGTGTGTTGTCACACAGCCCAAGCCTTGGCCATTCTAGGTGTGTCAGTGTGTTGTCACACAGCCCAAGCCTTGGCCATTCTAGGTGTGTCAGTGTGTTGTCACACAGCCCAAGCCTTGGCATTCTAGATGTGTCAGTGTGTTGTCACACGGCCCAAGCCTTGGCATTCTAGGTGTGTCAGTGTGTTGTCACACAGCCCAAGCCTTGGCCATTCTAGGTGTGTCAGTGTGTTGTCACACAGCCCAAGCCTTGGCCATTCTAGGTGTGTCAGTGTGTTGTCACACAGCCCAAGCCTTGGCATTCTAGATGTGTTAATGTGTTGTCACACAGCCCAAGCCTTGGCATTCTAGATGTGTTAATGTGTTGTCACACAGCCCAAGCCTTGGCATTCTAAATGTGTCAATGTGTTGTCACACAGCCCAAGCCTTGGCATTCTAGGTGTGTCAGTGTGTTGTCACACAGCCCAAGCCTTGGCATTCTAGGTGTGTCAGTGTGTTGTCACACAGCCCAAGCCTTGGCCATTCTAGGTGTGTCAGTGTGTTGTCACACAGCCCAAGCCTTGGCATTCTAGATGTGTCAATGTGTTGTCACACAGCCCAAGCCTTGGCATTCTACATGTGTCAGTGTGTTGTCACACAGCCCAAGCCTTGGCATTCTAGGTGTGTCAGTGTGTTGTCACACAGCCAAGCCTTGGTATTCTAGATGTGTCAGTGTGTTGTCACACAGCCCAAGCCTTGGCATTCTAGATGTGTCAGTGTGTTGTCACACGGCCCAAGCCTTGGCATTCTAGGTGTGTCAGTGTGTTGTCACACAGCCCAAGCGTTGGCATTCTAGATGTGTCAATGTGTTGTCACACGGCCCAAGCCTTGGCATTCTAGGTGTGTCAGTGTGTTGTCACACAGCCCAAGCCTTGGCCATTCTAGATGTGTCAGTGTGTTGTCACACAGCCCAAGCCTTGGCCATTCTAGATGTGTCAATGTGTTGTCACACGGCCCAAGCCTTGGCATTCTAGATGTCAGTGTGTTGTCACACAGCCCAAGCCTTGGTATTCTAGATGTGTCAGTGTGTTGTCACACAGCCCAAGCCTTGGTATTCTAGATGTGTCAGTGTGTTGTCACACAGCCCAAGCCTTGGCATTCTAGATGTGTCAGTGTGTTGTCACACAGCCCAAGCCTTGGCATTCTAGATGTGTCAGTGTGTTGTCACACAGCCCAAGCCTTGGCATTCTAGATGTGTCAGTGTGTTGTCACACAGCCCAAGCCTTGGCATTCTAGATGTGTCAATGTGTTGTCACACAGCCCAAGCCTTGGCATTCTAGGTGTGTCAGTGTGTTGTCACACAGCCCAAGCCTTGGCCATTCTAGGTGTGTCAGTGTGTTGTCGCATAGCCCAAGCCGAGGCGAACTGCACGCAATGAAAGCAACTGGCCAGGCTTACACAAAAACCACGTGTAGCTGACAGCTGAGGTAAAAAACAAAAAACAAAAACAAAAAACAACAAAAAACGGCAGTCTGATTTAAGCTGGCTACGTCTTGGTCTGCCCCGCAATCACGGAAAAACTATCCAGGGGATTTGTAAAGTACAGCAGACCTCGTTCAGCTTGCCTTAAGCGTTCCTGAAGCATAGTTTACGATGACATATTCGACATACATTCAACTTACACGTGAAAATGACTTTCAGATCACCGCGAGTATACTTTTTAGCAACCGATTTGTTTTATAATACATACTGATTCAGTTGTTGTTTTTTAAACGAATTTATAAATTGTATGTAGTACTTATCAGAAAAATAACATCTATGAACAAAATAAAGGAAAAAAGAGCGACACATACACACAGGCGCGCGCGCGCGCGCGCGCACACAAACATGCACGCACGCAAGTATGCATACGGGCACACATGCACGCAAATACTTTCACGCACACATATGCACGTACGCACACACACACACACATACACACACACACGCACGCACACACATGTGCATATATACACGCAACCACACATGCACGCACGTACTCACACGCACACACACATATATGCACGCACTTACTCACACGCACACACACAATGCAATAAGAAGAAACGGAAAATTATTTTATTTTACTTTTTAGTCGCTAGCACCCATGAAACTCGGTCCCCCTATCTTACAAAGTCAGCTGCGAAAAGCGATTTGCCACGGACCTTAATTTTAAGTCGCGCTGATGGAATGAGCACGTGAAAGTTGATCTTCTAATCCCACACTTCGTTACGCGCTGGGCTGCGTACCAGGTAGAGATTTACCTCGCTGACACCGAGATTGATCAAGTTATTGGGGCCCTCTGACGGATGGCTTGCTCGGAAAAATGATCGCCACAGAAGTGGGCTAGACGTTACAGCAGTACGGCCAGGAGCTGCAACTGCTTCTGGCAGGTTCGTCAGCTCGGATCTTGGCCAAGGTCGGGGTTTTAGAATGAGGCTAGGAAAGGGAATGAACTAACCGTGGCAGATACTTACCGCCCCTTGTTGTTAATTGTCTATCTTTGCTTCTTTCTGCTTTCCTTTCGTTAATATTGTCTACCGGTCTTCTGTATTCGTGACATCTGGGTTAGCTTAAATTCTGCGTCCGCAGTACCCCACTGCTGACAAGACAAGAGATAAAACAAAAGACGAATCTCTTCAGGAGAGAGTTCGCTTCGAATCGGCTTCGGCTCTCCTTTCTCTCGAAAAGTTGTGTCTGTGGACTCTGTCCCTCACACTTAAAGAAACATTAAAATGGCTCTCATCGCTGCCCATCTTAACGCAGGAGTCATTCTGGTGGCGACAGTGTAACGATAGGTATATAACTTTCCCTCTTCTCCCACCTACATACCCTCTTTCCCACTTCACCTCGTCCCTAATAAGCATTACGGTTCCTGTGGACGTTAAGCACCATGTTTATACTTACTTCAGGAGAACTTCAGAGCTCAGGAGCTGTGTGAAAGTGGAGGTGGACGTGCTGGGCTCCCCGTCCCTAATAAGACTTATGGTTTCTGTGGACGTAAAGCAGCATTGTGACTTTGTGAGCTACTTCAGGGCTAGCCTCAAAATCACCAAAGAAGATCTGTACCTGTGTAGCTTCACAATCATCCGAAAAGATGGGACTACCTAGCATACAGGCAAAAACGGTGGATTTTCCCCTGATACAGTTATAATTAATTCTAATACTAAGGGCTGTGCTGACTTTCAGATTGGTAGTCATGAATTTCTTCCCTTATGACCCCCCCCCCCCCCCCAGTCATGGTTCAAATTGTGCCATTAGTCCTTACAAAAGGGATGGAAGCGCTGTGTAAGACTGACAAAGAAAGCGGACGTCACTTGCATGGCGTAAATTGTCCGCGGCTTAACGCAGCGAAACTGACAGCAACGAACACGGCTGTTGCATACCTGCAAAGGTGCAGCTACTGCTATAGCAACCGTTTGAATGGCGAACCATTACTCCGTGGCCCTGTCACTTCCCCTGTCCATGACTGTGGAAACCCGCCGGCAAGATTCACGCTGGGTCCAACACACGATAATATGTGGGATAAACGCGCGATAAAGTGTTGGGATACACACACGATAAAGCGTTGGGATAAACGCACGATGGGTCTAATACAGCCACACTGATCATGATCCAGTTTGATTATTTGAAATTCCCACCGTTTCTAGCACCAGCACTGGCGGAGAAGTATGTCCACATATCAACTATTCAAAGATATTGAACTGTAAGCGGTTATACGTCACTATAAAAAAGCAGCTAGCTGACTCATTATTATCTCCCTCTTCACCCACATCCATATCTCCCCCCCCCCCACTTCTCCCTGTCCCTAATAAGCCTTGTTACTGACTCAGTCATTGAGAGCCTGGGAAAGCTGTGAACAGTGAGACGGGGCTGGGATCTCATAGCTGGACTGGTTAACTTGCTGCTGAGTTGTTCTCCACCGTTGGTTTTCTCAACACTGTCTTTGTGACTTTGTGACTTTGTTCCGCGCAAGTGTTGAAAGAGCAAGTTGCGGAGTACACAGGTTGCTTGGCACTGCGAGATCCCCAACACCTTAACCTCTGTTCTGGTTGCAGTGGTCGGTCTTTGCTGTTTGTGCGGGTCGGAGTGCTTGGGACGAGCTAGTCATAGGTAACCCCCCCCCCCCCCCCTTCCCAGTAAACCGTATGTGGTCTCTGTGGACGTTTAGCTACACAAGCAAACAGTCCTCCTTGACTATCATCGCTGCATGCCCATCTTAACGCAGGTATCATTCCGGTGGTGACGGTGCAGCGTTAGGCACAGTTACCCCCCCCCCCCCCTCCACCCGCCCCTCACCTCCTCGGACCTCGGTCCCCGCCAGTACCTCTCCGGCAACTCGGTGTTAAACCAACCTAACGAACGAATCCTCCTATGAGCCTGTTTGGTCCAGCGGCAAGGCGTTAAGCTGGTAAGCGGACCTCTGTTCGATTCCCTGCTTCGGCTCTCCTTTCTCTTAAAAAGTTGTCCATGTCAGCCCGTCTGGTGGTGGTGTCCCACGTCAGCCAGTCTGGTGGTGGTGTCCCACGTCAGCCCGTCTGGTGGTGGTGTCCCACGTCAGCCAGTCTGGTGATGGTGCCCCACGTCAGCCAGTCTGGTGATGGTGTCCCATGTCAGCCCGTCTGGTGTTGGTGTCCCACGTCAGCCCGTCTGGTGATGGTGTCCCATGTCAGCCCGTCTGGTGTGGTGTCCCATGTCAGCCGTCTGGTGTGGTGTCCCATCGTCAGCCAGTCTGGTGATGGTGTCCCACGTCAGCCCGTCTGGTATGGTGTCTCAGCCCGTCTGGTGGTGGTGTCCCACGTCAGCCCGTCTGGTGATGGTGTCCCAGTCAGCCCGTCTGGTGGTGGTATCCCTCGTCAGCCACGTCTGGTGGATGGTGTCCCACGTCAGCCCGTCTGGTGGTGGTGTCCCACGTCAGCCCGTCTGGTGGTGGTGTCTCAAGTCAGCCCGTCTGGTGATAGTGTCCCACGTCAGCCCGTCTGGTGATGGTGTCTCACGTCAGCCCGTCTGGTGGTGTCCCACGTCAGCCGTCTGGTGATGGTGTCTCAAGTCAGCCCGTCTGGTGATGATGTCCCACGTCAGCCCGTCTGGTGATGGTGTCTCACGTCAGCCCGTCTGGTGATGGTGTCTCACGTCAGCCCGTCTGGTGATGGTGTTCCATGTCAAGCTGTATCTTTCCTTTCCTTTTCACTCGGCCCATAGACGAGTACACTGAGGAGATTTACGCTTTAGAAGTCTCAGTTCTGTTTTCAGTCTCAGCTGTTTGGACTGTGGGACAGGCTCCACTACAGCAAACAAACGTCTGGCTGTCCTTGTGGATTCTAGCCGTGGCATTTGTCTCCGAATCTCCACCTGTTGTGAGAGCTCTAAAAGACTGTACAAAGTAGGCTACTCTCATTTCGGCGCCCACAAGCCGGTGTGGACTAGTGGTATTAAGGCACACGGTTCAGCTCGCAATGAGCTGGATCAGGTTCGAATTGTGAGGTTTCAGCTCATCTTTCTCTTTTGCCTTCTCGAAAGTTGTCGCGTATGGCCACCGTATTCTCTCTCTCTCACTGCCCCCCCCCCCCCCCCCCCACCTCAAGGACGGCACGTGGAGGCAAAGCGCGATCCTTGCCGTGGGTTATCAGCCAGGGGCGGTAAGGAGTTGACAGTCCCCCGTGATGCACGCCAGAGTTCTGTGCCCACTGCTGGCTGTGACTGCCATAGCCTAGCTCTTCAGGCCGGCGGGAGATGTCGCTTGGAGTGTGCCGGTGATGTGTGTGTGTGTGTGTGTGTGTGTGTCTGTGTGTGTGCACGCGCGCGTTCATGTGTGCATACCGGTCGAAGTTCCGCCGTTACGGAAACAAATACAGTCAAGAAAGAAAAGTTCAGTAAGCACATTATGCCCTATGATAAGCAGTTAGAGTTTTCATTTCCATCAAGCCGACATATTAATGTTTGACGTGTTTTGCCGACGTGGACACTATGCTGTACCTGTTTCACACAGAGTGCTCCGTCATCAATTGTTTCTTCCTCTCAAATATCGCAAAAAGACAAACAGCTAGCACATAAAAGCAAAAGTAAGGGCAAAATGATGTGCATAGACAAGAGCAAAGAGCGAAGAACAAGAAAGCTATCATTACCAAGTAAATTTCAGTCAGTGATGCGTCACCGACAACAACAGAACAAACAAAATACAGAGAACCGACAACAGAACAAACACAGAGAACCGACAACAACAAATACAGAAAACCGACAATAGAACAGAAAACAAATACAGAGAACCGACAACAACAGAACAAATACAGAGAACCGACAACAACAGATCAGAAAAATACAGAGAACCGACAATAGAACAGAAAACAAATACAGAGAACCGACAACAGAACAAACAAAACACAAACAGAACACATCAACACGCAAGGAGGCAAAGATGAAAACGGGTGGATGGGTTATACATGTATACAAACACCCACGCTCACTAATCGCAAAGTAATCACCCGGTTATTTGCTGGGCGGAGGGGGGTGGCATTCCAAAACTGTCAGACTTACAGGACGGCGGTCGTAAGACCCCCCCCCCCCTCCCCCCCATATTTTATTGGTGTGACCCTGGTCTATCCGGCCGAGTTTTCTAACAATAATGCTGCCTCCCCTCCCCCCTCCATCCCACGGCCCCATCTTTTGGTCCAAGTTTCCCGATCACTAGCCATAGCCACCCACCAAGTGTCCCATCCAGCGGACGGGAGCTGAGAACCGTTAGGCGTCCCTAGAACGTACTGGGGTCAGTCACGAAGCGACTCAAGCGTCTTATCTACACTCCAGATCTGTCATGGGCTCGCCGCTCGAGGCAAAAACTGGTTGTAGGCTGCGGACAGCTTATCTCCTGTAGCCTTGAGCATCTTTCCCAAACAACCGAAACTTGTAGGGAAAGTGCCAGTGGCGCGAGTTATACAGACGCATCTCCCGACTGCCAACGATCGAGCCGATGTGTCTAACCTTGCCTGGAGCCGATCTAGCGCGTGTGGCTGTGCACGCAGGCAGCTCGTCGCAAATTGTCAACTGACACTGACACAGTGCCGGATGTTAGTCGAACGACACTTGAAGACGAAAGAGCAAACGCACAGGGCGTATTCTTAGTTTAGCTGCTCAGAGATAAGCTGACCTAACCAGTTGGATTACCTACCCACTCGCCGCTTTTTCAGTCCCGCGCTCTCGTGTGCGGGAAAGTAAACAGCGTACAGATTCCGGCAGAGCGAGTAGATTCGGTGACCCGAGTGGAACAGTCAATCAGTGCAGTGGTGTGTTGATGGTACGGGAATCGACATGAAACCTTTGTGGGTCAAGTTCAACACAGGATAACACGGACACACAGACAACAAGACAGAAAGGTATGCCAAATGAATTCTGACGACCTTTGTTCGACTGGTTTAGCTCGTTATGCGGAAAAGGGGTTTGTGTGTTGTGGTGTGCAGTGATGCCGATGAACGTTTGGGACAGCCATTACAATGGGCGAAAGCAACAGGTAGCTGTCAGAGTGACAAAAAAACGGTGTTTATTTGTGCCTCGCTTGTCAGCTGATGTAGCGGACACTAGTTGACTGACAACTATTCGGTCAGGTGGCAAAAAAGACGGCCACATTCTGGGTTGGTAAGTAAAGGGGGCGGGGGGAGGCCGCTTGCTTCTAAATTACTGTCACGTTTTTATCGGCGCTTCCGTGCAGTCATTACACTTGCAGAACTTAAAACAAAAACAAAAAACAAAACAATTGTTAGTGTTGCATGGTACGAGGCCACTCGTCGTTCAGCCCCCCAACTCCCCCCCCTCCCAACCACTGCAAGGCAAATAATTGCCAGGTTTAGTACACCCTGTCACTTATTAGAAGGCATTGCTCCGGTTCTCAGCCCACGTATGAATGTGCAGTTTACACTTACAGTTACACAAGTAAGCCTGGTTTATTTTGAGGAAGAAAGGTACGTGACACTGACACAGTGACAGTGTCTCCCCATAGTCACAAGAAACTTGCAAGGTTTTGTTTACTGTTTGTTTCTAAAAAGCGGTGTACTGGTTGGGCCGAATTCAAGAAGGGACCAATACCATAGTCTGGTATTGTGTGTGTGTGTGGGGGGGGGGAGCAGCATGGACATGATGCAGTGTGTACATGTGCACTCACATGCATCATGTAAGTGTGTGTGTGTGTGAGAGAGAGAGAGTGCTGTTTGAGTGCATTGTTCAGTATGAAATATATGTAAATTTATACTTTTACACTTTCCGTGCAGTGTGCGGAATGTGAAGCATGAGTCGTTAAATTCTTATCGCCATGAGGCGGCTGTCAGTGACCATCCCTGGCTGTCTCCTGATATGGTCATCTGGTCTCTCAGTGGGCAGACAGTGCACCATCGGGCAGTTTTGGGGATTCGGACGCCCCTACGTTTTTGTTGTGCAACCAGTGAAAAGTTGACTATTGACCAATAAAATCCATAATTTAAAAAACCCCAGCACTTTTCCCAAGGTAATAGACGTACATACTAAGTTCTACTAAGAATACTACTTCATGCACATAGTTCAGTAGGTTTCATTTAAACAAAAAAAACTTTTTGCATTAGGTTACACAATACCGCTCTTTCCATACTATTCAGTCCAAACTGTAGGTACTTGGTCATACCAAAATGTTACAAATTTAATCTTGTTTTTTTCTGTGAAAAAGTAAGAATGAAATTGTGGGATGGACACTACAATAAGTGCCGACAGTGACCTGACATGCGGTGGGCAGTTTACATACATGTAGACAGTGTCAAGCAGGTGCTGCTTTAAATTAGTAGGCCTGCAAGTGCACAGAAAGTGTAAGCAGGCCCATGGTGTGCAAGAAGTATTACTATTACAGTATTAGTATTAGTCATCATTCACTGCCCATCTGCATAGGTCTCCAAACTTGAAAAGAAAAAAAGAAAGAGAAAGGAATATTAATTATGATGATATTTAGACGGATCATTTTGACTACTTAAGTAGTAAAGGCTGATTTGGACAGTAGAATGTATAAGGCCCATTGCCATCTTTAAAATTCTTGGGGTTGTGTTACTGTGAGTCAGCTTCACATTGCTGCTGATTTTATTTTATTTTAATGTAAGGCTTCACAATCACATTGCTGAAGATATTTCTAACACTTTTGTAAGGACTAATGGCACAATTTGACTGGGGGGAGGGGAAGACATTCATGACTACCAATCTGAAAGTCAGCACAGCCCTTAGTATTAGAATTAATTATAACTGTATCAGATAATCAGTGGAAAATCCACCGTTTTTGCCTGTATGTTATGTAGTCCATCTTTCTGGGTGATGGTGAAGCTGCACAGGTACAGATCTTCTTTGATGATTTTGAGGCTAGCCCTGAAGTAGCTCACAGGCTACAGTTCTGGATCTGCGTGCTTGTCGGAGCTCTGTCTGACACTACTGATAAACCTACTCTGATCAGAATGTGTTCTCTAATGCCCAGGTAGATGACTTGTTAATCATTGACATGCTTCTTGGCACAGCATATGGAAGACAAGAAATATGCCCCCATCCAAAACAAATGTTCACGCACATTATGAACATGCACGCGCACGCACACACATGCATGCATGTATGCATGCACAGACTCACACCATCTCGCACTGAGAAAAACAGACTGTACAAAACCTATCTGGAGTCACACACACCCTGTGATGGAATGTGGTGTTTTTGGTTTAGAACTTGCACTGTCACCTCTGATGGGATTGTCGGATTGGGGCTGACTTGGGCCGGTGCTGTTGTGATTGAGTGCTGGCAAGCTGAGCTGGTGGTAATCTTCTCAGGACTGGCACAGTGGCTGGGTTCAGGCCAGGGCAAGGGATACAATCCATACAGTCAGCTTTGTCAAGTTAAAAGGGACGTCCAGCCCAAAAGCATCATGGGCCATTTGCTAGGAATGGTGTTGTTGTCTAGCACTGTAGTAGTACTAGTACTAGTAGCCTGCAGAAGCTGAACATTTTCTAAGCTAGTACTAGCCTGCTGAGCTAATGATATAAACATTATCTGGCTCAAAGGAATTATTACTACTAAGTACTATACTAGAATGAGATTTGTGCAAATTTTCAATTTAATTGTTTTATTATTAAAAACATGTTTTTATTAACAAAACTTATAATTATATAATATATAATATAATTGTACATATTATATTTATAAAATATTTCAGACAGAGCCTCAGTTCACAGTTTTACTTTAGTTTTAGGCAAGTTCAATAAAGAGTACCTAACAAACAAAAATGCAACTGCTAGGCACTGCTCTGATTTCTTCCCTGGTGATCGGAAAGTGTTATGATAATATAAACACAGAGAAATCATCAGCACAAAAGGCAAAATAATGCAGAGGAATCATCGCCACTGAAGGCAAAATTATGACTTGTCCAAAGGGTTAGTGGTTTGGGGGTTTTGACTCATCTGGAGGCATTTTTGACCTGCCTTGGGTGACTGGGCGAGAATGTATAATAGATTGCAGCCAGGTGGTTTGTTAAAAATCAGTGTTTGAGAATTGTGAAAGCACATTTGTGAGTCTGAGTGCTGCCATTTTGTGTCTCACTGTCTCCATTCTGTGTATACATGTGACCTCCTGAACAAAGCAGAAGTGGATTATGACATCTCAAGCCAGCCTTTTTCTGCTCTTCATTGTTAAAGAGTGAACCAACACTGGGCACCAAGGAGATCAGATCTGAGGCGAAAAAACAACAACAAAACTTCTATTGCATAATTTATTAATATGAATACAAATTACAGAAATATTTTTACATTTTCAGTGTTTACAGGCCAACTTGGGCCTTTATTTGGGGTCCCTTTAAAGGACTGGAGAACTTTGTTGTGTTCAGTCTGTGTAAACATTCAGGTTAATGTCCTGTTGTGTTCAGTCTATGCAAACAGCATTCAGGTTTAACATCCTGTCCTGTTCTGTCTATGTAAACAGCATTCAGGTTTACGGTCCTGTTGCATTCACTCTGTGTAAGCAGCATTCAGTTTTAATCTCCTGTGTGTCCAGATCTTTTTTCTCCCTTCTGAAATCTGACTGTGTTTACAGTCAACCTTTTCCTTTAGTTTTAGCCCAAGAGTTTTCAGTCTGAAAGTGAAACACAAGTGACTTTGAAAACAAGCAGAGTTGGGTGCAAGCAAGTAGTATCTTTGAAACTTAGGATCCATAGGGCACTGAAATCATGATCACAGTGTTACCAAGTGAATGAGGCTATGCATGAAATTGGGATCCAGAGGGCATTGAAATCATGGTCACAGTATTTCTGAGTGAATGAGGCTATGCATGAACTGCCAGCATGACCATGTTATGCTAATGTTTTATGTTCTACTCGCAAATTATCAGTTATTCTATTCAGTTGGTCTGCATCAACGCTATCAGTGCAGGTGTGCATCTTCATTACCTGTAGGTGTGTGCCTTTGATAGAGACCTATGTATGTCATTGTGACATCTTGATACACCTGTGCATTTCAGTGAGGTGTACACCTTGATACAGATGCACGCCTTTTTAGGACAACTACGTGATGCGTTTCTTGATCAGTGTAAGTGCACAACTTGATAGAGGTATGCACCTTCATCAAACTGCACACCCAACACAGGTGTGCTTCTTGATACTGATAGATCTCAATACAGCCACAGGTGCGCCCCACAGTAAGGTGTGTGCCTCAATACATGTGTGTATAGACTAGCACAACATACATTGTCAGTGGAAGGCGACAGTTGACGGTAGGAGATTGATCACAGGGAGGAAGGTATGCGGTGGTGTGTGTGTGAGAGTGACACACATTTGTGCAGCCTTTGCTGCCCTAAACCTTCAAGTTCACCGCCCCTCTCCCTCTTCTGCTTCCATGCAAAGGTTTACTTTCCCGCTTTTTTGTAGCTCTGCACCTGTTCATTTACAATGGGAACCGCATTTTTGCACTGTGCATGCTGTGTGCATTTTGAAGGGACATGTTTGTATGCAATGGGTACGTTGTTGTAGGGACATATTTGTAAGTGACAGGTAGATTGTTGCAGGGACGTGTTTGTAAAGGGACATGTTTGTGAACTTTTGATAGGTACATTGTTGTAGGGACGTGTCTGTAAGTGATGGGTACATACATTGTTGCAGGGACATGCTTGCATGTGATGGATACGTGTTCGTCAATATGGGGGACATTGTTGTGGACGTGTTTGTCTGGGATGGGGACACTGCTGTGTATTGGACCCCTCCCTACCCCCACCTCTGTCTCCAAGTGTCTTTGTCTGTACCTAGTGTCAGTGTTGTTTTTGTGTTTGTGCCCGCCCCGGTTCTTTCCTGTCTGATTGACACGCATCGTTCTTCATCTCCTTTGTTCCACACTGGGTGTGGGGCAGGTGACTGACGGTGATTGTCTCAGCCTTTTCAGCTCCTGTGCAACTTTCTCACAAGGGGTGGTGTTGGTGGGGGTACAGGGGGTGGTGGTGGAGCAAATTCCTCAGGAGATGCGGGAGAAAGAGCCTATCTTTTTTCTTTTTCTTTTTTTATCCTCATGGGTAGATCCAAAAAATAGATGGATAATAGCTTTTAATGCCCACTCAACCATGACAGTTATAATTTTAAATATGTCATGGCAGTTATCCTTAAAGTGTCTGTCATGAATGTTAATGTAGTCTGCTTACGTTGTATAGATATTTTTTCATTGACTATCTTTAAGGATTAATTTTTATTTTTATTATGCATAAATATTTTTTAACGTCCAGTCAGCCATGACAGTTATATCTGGGAGATTATGCTTAAGATGTCTGTCATGAATGTTACGTATCTGCTTCGATCCTATCATTTCATTCCTTGACTATTTTTGTATACATGTTTTAGTCGCAGCTGGGTTCAATAAAACCTTGAAACCTTGTCAGTAGTTCACAAGGAGAGTGATTTGATTAGTTCACAAAGGGAGTGGTTTTATTAGTTCAAAAGGAGAGTGGTTTTATTAGTTCATAATGAGAGTGATTTTATTAGTTCACACGGAGACTGGTTTTGCTAATTCACAAGGAGAATGGTTTGATTAGTTCACACGGAGAGTGGTTTTATTAGTTCACAAGGAGAGTGGTTTTATGAGTTCACAAAGGGAGTGGTTTTATTAATTCACAAGGAGAGTGATTTCATTAGTTCACAAGGAGAGTGGTTTGATTAATTCACAAGTAAGTAACTTCGTGTTATACGTCCAGTCTACCATTATGGTTATATCAGGTCGATATTAATTCACAAGGAGAGTAATTTGATTAAACCACAAAGACGGCCCGTAACAAGTTTTGCGCTAACTGTGTACGTTTTTTTGTGGTCTGTACCGAGTTTGACAGTGTGAGAGAAGAAGAAAAAAGACAGTTTTTTTTACAGTCTTGACAACGATGATGTCTAACACTAGTGACAGTTTTGTCGTGCGTTATGAAACCTGACACTCGCACACACACTGTCGGTCTGTCTGTCTGTCTAACGCTCCTCAGTGTCTGCCTGCCTGCCTGTCTGTCTTACGCCTATCACTGTCTGCGATGCGACTGAGGCTTAATGTCCTCAGATGTCATGTCGGTGACATAGGTTAGGGACGGATTGTACACGCACGATTGCAGCAGGCAACATGCGACACTTTTGTGTCTCCGGTGACTGGTTACGTCCGATGTAGGTAAGGACAGTGTGTGCACTGTGGATGAAACACGGAAGGCCATTACCAATCCCAGTATAGTATACCCAGTCAAGCGAACAGACCTGAACGAGTTTAGCACGATTGATTGATCCTTGGCATTTAACACCCAGTCAGCTGCAAAGGTCATATCAGGGCGAAATAGCACACACGTCTTTTTATTGCAGGTCATTCTGATTCGCTATTCCCACGCTAAACCACACTGTGTTTGAAGATGAGTCAGGTAAAATGGAGTTGAATGAAACGCAAGGCAAAAATTAAAAAGAAGACATTTCTGACAGATGGTGAAGCATGCAAGGCTGTCGATTCTGACCTACTCCAGGCTTTAAAAAGAGAACCTATGGTAGCCTTGGGAGCTCATACTGCGGGTAGCTGAGCAACAAATTGAACGAGAGGATGACGAGACTAAGTCATGGCTTAGTGGCGAGTCACGGTTTTGTCACACGTAGGACGCGACTCTGTGTGTGTATGTGTGAGCATGTGCGTGCGTGCGTGTGTGTGTGTGAGCGAGCGTGCGTGTGTGTGGCCAGCGTTTTGCCGCTTGAGGTGCAGTTGGTGGGTTTGTGTAGCGGTGTGTTTAGCCATTGACAAGGGCCTGCCAGGCTCTTGTTAACGGACCTTCCCCCTTTGGCAGCCACTGGAGCACGGCTAAACAGCCGCCTGACCACCCAGCCGTGTCGTGCCTTAATTCAGCCAGAGATGTTTTGCTGTACATCGTGTCTTTACTTCAGCCGGAGATGTTTTGCTGTACATAGTGTCCAATTTGCTTCAGCCAGAGATGTTTTGCTGTACATAGTGTCTAATTTGCTTCAGCCAGAGATGTTTTGCTGTACATAGTGTCTTTGCTTCAGCCAGAGATGTTTTGCTGTACATAGTGTCTTTGCTTCAGCCAGAGATGTTTTGCTGTACATAGTGTCTTTGCTTCAACTAGAGATGTTTTGCTGTACATAGTGTCTTTGCTTCAACTAGAGATGTTTTGCTATACATAGTGTCTTTGGTTCACAGATATGTTTTGCTGTACATAGTGTCTTTGGTTCAGCCAGAGATGTTTTGCTGTACATCGTGTTTTTGCTTCAGCCAGAGATGTTTTGCTGTACATCGTGTCTTTGCTTCAGCCGGCTGCTCGGCGTACTCGTCATTTGTCACCTTTTCTCCAGCGGTGGTTGCTTCGCGGGACCCTTTCACAAAAACTAGCTCACGCATGTACTACAGCATGTTTAACGGGCACGTGTTAGGTCCGGTTACATAATTAATACAAGCTAGCAACTAGTGAAAAAATACCCCCCTACCCCCTCAACAAACAACAACGAAACCTTAACAAAAAGAGCAACAACGGCAACACCAAACCCAACCTTCCCAAAGTGTAACCAGAAGAACAGGTCACTCCAGGTGCATCCCACACTCTAGGCCTCGCTTTCCGGCGTAAACCAGTACCTGGAGTTCCGATGCAGTCTTGTCGTGAGTTTGTACCCTACTTGGTTCTTAATGTCCTCGGATGTCAGATGACATATTAGGGACAAGACTTTGTACCCGGAAGGGGGCAGAATCTATAGTTATCTCAGTTATTTTTAGCTCGTGGCACAGATTGGGGAGGCGCTGCACTGTGCCAGTAACAGATATTCAAGGCAAGTGCACTGAAATATCTCTGTTTAATGAGAGAACATTATTGTCCCTAATCTGTCAGCCCGACATCCGAGGACATTAAGCCCCACCCACATCGTCAACGACGGAGCAGAAGTGTACTCTAAATGAAGTTAGGTTGTATGCTTTTAATGATGTACTTTTGAAGAATGCCGCCGGGGGTAGGGTGGAGGATGACATGGGGGTTGGACCAGCGTAACACGTGAGTACATCGGGGTGCAGACATTTTGACGCTTTGACATGAGGTTTGACGCGTAGCTGGAGGGTTTAAGTAACTTGTAAAACTGAGTAACAACCACGCAGTATTCACGTAGGCCTGTCGTGACGGTCAGACGGTCAGGACTGTGAAGGCCATTTATTGGTACAGGTCACACTCTTAGAGGGACTGTGAAGGCCGTTTATTGGTACAGGTCACACTCTTAGAGGGACTGTGAAGGCCGTTTATTGGTACAGGTCACACTCTTAGAAGGACTGTGAAGGCCGTCTGTTAGTACAGGTCACACTCTTAGAGGGACTGTGAAGGCCGTCTGTTAGTGCAGGTCACACTCTTAGAGGGACTGTGGAGGCCGTCTGTTAGTACAGGTCACACTCTGAGAGGGACTGTGAAGGCCGTTTGTTAGTACAGGTCACACTCTTAGAGGGACTGTGAAGGCCGTTTGTTAGTACAGGTCACACTCTTAGAGGGACTGTGAAGGCCGTTTGTTAGTACAGGTCACACTCTTAGAGGGACTGAACACGTTTATTGGTACAGGTCACACTCTTAGAGGGACTTTGAAGGCCGTTTGTTAGTGCAGGTCACACTCTTAGAGGGACTGTGAAGGCCGTTTGTTAGTGCAGGTCACACTCTTAGAGGGACTGTGAAGGCCGTTTGTTAGTACAGGTCACACTCTTAGAGGGACTGTGGAGGCCGTTTATGGGCACGTACCGGACTCAGGGAGGGCTGTGAATATCGTGATGCAGGTCGTGACAGTGACAGGCGGTGTCAGTTGTGTCCAGAGGTGTGCGGTGTCAGTAGTGCATTACATGCATGAGGTATTGCTAACCAAGGAAAGGTCCCGTGACTGCATTGAGGGGTGGATGACAGTGAACGCCACCACTTTAGTACCGTTCTGGTGATGGACTGTGGTGTTGGTATACAAGTCAGGTGGCTTGAAACGCGATGATGGTATAAAGGTCCCGTGGCTGCAAATGCGATGACGGTATACAAAATAATGGCTTGAAGTGCCCCGTGAGCGAAGGAGTGTTACGCTTCGTTTGTAGTTAAAAACTCATCTGTAGCAGAAAAGCTTCTGATCTTTTGCCTCCGTGCCTCAGGTATGCTTTCCTTTTTGTGTATACAATTGTGTGTGTGTGCTTGTGGAGGAATGTTGGTGTGTGTGTGTGCTGATGGTGTGTGTGTGTGTGTGGAGGGATGTCGGTGTGGGTGTGCTGATGGTGTGTGTGTGTGGAGGGATGTCGGTGTGGGTGTGCCGGTGGTTGATTAGTGCTTTGCCACTGTACGTGCCTAACGCTGTCGTGTTCGTCCATAGGTCAGGCGAACCATGAATGTCCTTTATTAGCATTATTAATCATTGCTTAAGCACCTGTGCAGCTGCCTTCTGTCATCTTGTTATCGCCATGCCAGAAGTAAGGATTTGAATTGTTTGTTTTTGTACCATGGCAGGTTACCTTTTGTTGGCTATCGAGGCCAAACCTGTCTTTGTCGGGGTCCGTGGCACTGAGGAACAGTTTCACTGTCGGGACCCCCAGGAAGTTTCACTGAGTGTCTGCCACGTGGCACGCTTTCCGTAACAGCATGTGGTGACTACTGAAAGTGAAAGCCAGCTCGACACGTAGCCCTACCCCGTGCTGCCGGGCATGATTCATTGCACTGTCTTACTCTTTGTTACGGCTAGCTTACAGCACACTGGCTTGTTGTGACCGTAGGTGATGCAGTTCTCTGGCGGACAATGCTGCCTGTGGGGGATCGACGGGGGCTTGATCCTTTGTCTTCAAACACCGTGTACACACAAACACACACACACACACACACACACACACGCACGCACGCACGCACACACGCACGCACGCAAGCACGCACACAATATACAAACACACACAGAGGCACCCCCCTAACACAGTCACGCTTACAAACACACACACACACACACACACACACACACACACACCACACGCACACGTCTGTTGTTAGTACACTGGCTGAGAATGCTGTCTGTGGGGGATCAGCAGGTTCCTGAGTCTTTCGTCTGGAAACAGTTCATACTTAAAGCAGCACCCACACATCGCGCTTTTTCAGAGCTCAGGAGCTGTGTGATAGTCGAGGTGGCCCTCTTGGACTTCCCGCCCCTGATAGTCCCTACGGTCTCTGTGGACGTAAAGCAACATTGGGCAGTCGCGCTTTTCTCTGTCAAAGAGTCTCTGGCGATGGAACAGCTTCTCCCGCAGGGACTCGCCAAAACCTCGGTTATGTCAGTGTGTCGTGTCTGCAACCAGTGCTGTGCAGCCAGTATTGCTCGCTGAAACAAGTGTTTCCTGGTCTTTTCCTGAAACAGTGGGTCTGATTTTGCCGGTTCTGTTTCGGAAGTTGACGTTGGAAAGAAGCCATGGGGGAAATGGACAAAGTATTCAACTTCATTTTAAACTGAAATACATCACTGTGTTATATGGACTTCAGCAGGTGGTTGCTGGAAACCGATTACCTGGCGGGCACATCTATAAATCGTTGCTGGGTTTCATGGGTCACCAGTAAGAGGGGTGATGCCTCACCAGGAAGAGACGTGATTCTCACTTGTAAGACGTGGCGCTTCACCAGCAAGTGGTGACGCTTCATCAGGAAGAGGTGACGCTTCACCAACAAGAGAGGTGATTCGGTGCTTTCCCAATTAAAAAAAAAAGGTGACGCTTCCACATGTATTATCATGGACGCTAGGCAGGCTGAACTGAGTCGAGATGGAGTGTTGTGCGAACAGTTTGGAGAGAGGCTGAGCTGTAAGAGCCGCCTCTCGTTGTTGCTTTCCCGCTTGTAAGCTTTGGATCTGACCGTCAGGTTGCTACGTGGACCGGTGGGATGCACGATGATTGAGTCTCAGTGATTCCGGTATGCTGATCTCACAGTGTGGGTAATATATCTAGTATTTTAAATCCACCAAAACCTGCGTGCTTTGTGCTTCTGGGTGTCTTATTATGAGTGTCCTTTCATTTTTGCGCGTGGCCCTGTATGCCCTCCTGTGGACTAGAAAGCTGCTTAGCTGACTGACTGTAAGTGTGCTGTGTGCTACAGGCCTCCGTCCTTAGACAACGGGGACCGTGTGTTTACCCCGTGGGAGGGTGTTTGACGGCGGGTCTTTTCCTGGCTTAGCTGCAGTGGAGAGTAAACAGTCCATTTCCAAAGCTCAGCCACAAGTATTTGCCTCTTCAGCACCTCTTCATCTCCGCCGCCCCAGGCAATGCTACGTAGGCAGCAGGCCAACTGTACCGCACCTACTGTGCTGGACGGTTTTAAAATTGGGGGGCAAGTTAGTTGCAGAGTTCGGGTTTTGATCCCCAAGGACCGCCACAGTCTGGAACCACTTGTATTCGTTCACCAGGCCGAGTCACCAGTCCCCTGTCGAAGTGAGCTATCGGGGACACCGAGGGAACCTTCCAGCATTGCAGAAAGAAATATTTAGCCCCTTTGTTCACCCCTATTCCTCCCGTGCACACACATACCCCCCCCCCCCCCCCCCCCCCCCCCCCCCCCTCCCCCAAACCACACACACAAGCACACTGAAATATATTGAAATATACCGAGTTAAGAGAAAAAAGAAGACTTTCATTTTCTTGTTCGAAAACGGTAAAAATTTGGATGAAGTGCGAAGCCTGGGGTAACAGTTAACGTGTTCTTGTTTCCGACGTTTTATTGTTATTGATCTTTATGTAGTGATTGATTCCTCTCTCTCTCCCCCCCCCTCTCTCTCTCTCTCTCCCTCCCTCCCTGATTGATGTTTTAAAATCGTTTGGTTTCCTTCTCGGGAAGGCATGTGATATTAGCACGCAGTCACTTGTTTTCGACCAGCTTTTTGTGGCGAACGACCTTATGAACATTTTGCCTTTAATTCATCTGCACCTGCGACCAAAAGCTGTGTTAATATTTTGGGCAGCTGAGACTGGTTTCACCATGGACCTATATATATATATATATATATATATATATATATATATATGGTCCATGGTGATATATATATATATATATATATATATATATATAGAGAGAGAGAGAGAGAGAGAGAGAGAGAGAGAGAGAGAGAGAGAGAGAGATATGTCCATGGGTTTCACACAAGACTCAAGTGGGGGTCCCGCCCCATTGAGGTTTGGCTGTAGGCATGGCTAAAAATCAAACGGACTCGATGGTCGCGTCTTTCAGATGTGCGAGTTTTCTCTTGGTCTATCGATTTCAGGGCTTTGCACCTTGCCTACTAAGTTATGTACAAGTACCTTTGACACCCCCATTCAAGCCTTTCGTGTCGGTGTTCGCGCCAGCCGAACAGCCATAATGCAGACCCGTGCCTTAAGGGGACAACACCCCGTCCTCTCGCGGCTCCCACCTTCAAAGGAACACTCGGTCATAATTATAGAACTTCTTTACTTCGGCAGGAGATTCAGCTGGTATTGTTGTTACTATGATTGACATTTTTTAATTTTTTTTTAAATGAACTGCTCGTGAAATCGCTGCGCGCTACGGTTCAGCAGAGGTCGCCAGTCACTCTTCGTCACGCTCAGTGTTTACTATAGTCTGTGGCCACGCAGCAACACTCTTCACAGTGACCCGCGGAACCAAACACTCGTTCATCTTTTTTTCTTCTTTTTTACGCCTGTACAGCTGTGCAAACGAGGAAAGACAGCACACTTCCGTGACCTTGACCGTCTGTGAAGTCTCTCTCTCTCCTCTGTGGGTATGGGTGTGTGCAGAGGGAGCGAAACGGGGGGGGGGGGCGGGGCGAGAACGAGTCCGAGGAAACATCGACAACTGAACACGACCGTAACTGGCGTCGTGATGTGAACTGTCGGCAAAAGAGGCACAGCGTGACGAGGCGCATCTCCAAGCTATGCTTGACATGGTAGAGTACACGACGGCTTCGTGTTTCAGGTTGCAGCTAATGTAGCCTGGACGTGTCACTGTCAGCGTTTGGCCAGGGCTTGTTGCGTGGAGGGTGAGTCATTAATCCGGGCCAATAATCGTCAGTAAATTTGTAACCCGGAGCGACACATTATACACGACACACCTGACGGATGAAAGAGATACGGATTTAAAATAGTTTCGCCGCGCATAATAGGCTTGTGGTGGTCAAAGCGAACATCGTCTGTGCTACTTTTCTCTTCAGCCCTACTCTCTGCTGGCTTAAGTGTGTGTTGGGGGGGGGGGGGCTATTGCTTGTAATGATATTAATTTAAGCAATTTGTAGCACTGGTTAATAATTAGAAGCTTGCGTTAATTGGTTCTGTTCACACACACACACACACACACACACACACACACACACACACTCTCTCTCTCTCTCTCACACACACACACACACACACACACACACACACACACACACTCTCTCTCTCTCTCTCTCTCTCTCTCTCTCTCTCACACACACACGCACGCACGCACGCACACGCACAGATCAGTTTGACGAGTCCGAGGAAACATCGACAACTGAACACGACCGTAACTGGCGTCGTGATGTGAACTGTCGGCAAAAGAGGCACAGCGTGACGAGGCGCATCTCCAAGCTATGCTTGACATGGTAGAGTACACGACGGCTTCGTGTTTCAGGTTGCAGCTAATGTAGCCTGGACGTGTCACTGTCAGCGTTTGGCCAGGGCTTGTTGCGTGGAGGGTGAGTCATTAATCCGGGCCAATAATCGTCAGTAAATTTGTAACCCGGAGCGACACATTATACACGACACACCTGACGGATGAAAGAGATACGGATTTAAAATAGTTTCGCCGCGCATAATAGGCTTGTGGTGGTCAAAGCGAACATCGTCTGTGCTACTTTTCTCTTCAGCCCTACTCTCTGCTGGCTTAAGTGTGTGTGTGTGTTGGGGGGGGGGGGGGGGCTATTGCTGTAATGATATTAATTTAAGCAATTTGTAGCACTGGTTAATAATTAGAAGCTTGCGTTAATTGGTTCTGTTCACACACAACACACACACACACACACACACACACACACACACACACACACACACACACACACACACACACACACACCACTCTCTCTCTCTCTCACACACACACACACACAACACACACACACACACACACACACACACACACACACACACACACACACACACTCTCTCTCTCTCTCTCTCTCTCTCTCACACACACACACACACGCACGCACGCACACGCACAGATCAGTTTGGCGTGCATTGGGCGTCTTCTTTGCCTTTGTTTTTGCGCTGTTCTCTGTGTGCGGGTCTTTTTTGTTTGTTTGTCTGTTGGCGTCTCTCTTAGTGTGTCTGTTTGTCACGCTCGCTCTCTGTCTCTATTTCTCTGAGTTCGTACTGTATTACTGAATGCTGCATTATTTTACATCACCTTAGTGGAGGCTCAGTGGTGTGTGTGTGTGTGTGTGTGTGAGAGAGAGTGTGAGTGTATGCATGTGTGTGTGTGTGGAAGTGGTACTGTGCTATATGAGCCACTACAGTCAGCAACGTACATGTCCTTGGGGTAGAAACAGCAAACACACCTGTAGTGGCACACTTGTGGCTGTCGGAGTCCGGACAATGATATCGTACACACTTGTATTTATGCATGTACAACCACTCAACCCCAGAAGCACTCGGATCGACCGGTTCTGGGAGGGAATACAGTATTAATCGCAGCAGTGCAGCTTTGTCAGGTGATGTGATTATTTCCCAATGTCTTTGTATAGGTGCGTAGAAGACGTGTGATTACAGACATACTATAGACGTGTGGTTACAGACACAATACAGACGTGTGGTTACAGACATAGTACAGACGTGATTACAGACAATTACAGACGTGTGGTTACCGAGTACAGACGTGTGGTTCAAGTCACAATACAGACGTGTGGTTGCAGACACAATACAGACGTGTGGTTACAGACACAATACAGACATGTGGTTGCAGACACAATGCAGACGTGTGGTTACAGTCACAATACAGACGTGTGGTTACAGACAGAGTACAGACATGTGGTTACAGAGTACAGACGTGTGGTTGCAGACACAATACGGACGTGTGATTACAGTCACAATACAGACGTGTGGTTACAGAGTTCAGACGTGTGGTTACAGACACAATACAGACGTGTGGTTACTGACACAATACAGACGTGTGGTTACAGACAAAATACAGACGTGTATTTACAGACACAATACAGACGTGTGGTTATAGACACAATACAGACGTGTGGTTACAGTCACAATACAGACGTGTGGTTACAGAGTACAGACGTGTAGTTACTGACACAATACAGACGTGTGATTACAGTCACAATACAGACGTGTGGTTACAGACACAACACAGACGTGTGGTTGCGGTCAGCACAGACACAATACAGACGTGTGGTTACAGACACAATACAGACGTGTGGTTGCGGTCAGCACAGACACAATACAGACGAGTGGTTACAGACAGCACGGACACAGCACTGACGTGTGGTTGTACACACGGAATAGACGGATATTATGCAGGGACGGTGACGGTAGAGACGTGTGTGTGTGTGTGTGTGTGTGTGTGTGTGTGTGTGTGTGTGTGTGTGTGTATTGATCATGCCACTGGAAATCGATTGTTACAACACTTTACTCGTGTGACTGACTTTAAATGAAGACAGGTACTGACGGCAGTAACCCTGCCCTTATCACAATGTAGGACGTGTCAGATCGGTCATGGGATTACCACACACTGACAGTGGTGGAGGTAGACGCGAAATCAGAGCTGGATAATTGAGGTTCGAACATTCCAGCAGCTTGAGCTTTCTGCTGGAAACGACGTACCTCTTGACCTGCGCGCAGTGGTCTCTAGTTTCGATACAATGTGACGTACTGTTTAAGTTCTTTAACAAAGGAGCGTGAATTATTGTGTTAACTTAGATGTATTCTACACGCTGTTCACGGCAAAGAAATAAAATGACACTTTCCAACTACTACACGTGCGCAGTTACGTTCGAAAACGGGTGACATTTGGATGAAGTGCAAAGCATGGGGTAACAGATAAAGCGTTCTTGTTTCCGACGGCTTACTGTTATTGACGTTAATGGTCCAGTTGTTGGGGTTTTAGCACAAGACTTACGTTTTGAATTAGCCTGAATGTTGCTAGGTAGTTTGAAAAACTTCCATTTTCTCTCAGTTTGTCTGTCTGGTTACGTTTACCTTTTGAATAAGCCTAAATGCTGCTAGGTGGTTTGAAAAATTCCAGTTTCTCTCAGTTTCTCCGTGTCTCTTTGCTCGCCCCTCTTTCTAGTCTGTCTCTTTCTGTCTGCGTAGTGCCTGCCTGCCCGTCTGTCTGTCTTGCTCATCAAACAATAAATTATACCGACTGCACGAGAGACAGATCAATGGTTACATGGAGCGTACGGTAACATTTTCCCACAATATTGCGTGTTTGGAGTGGACATCTGGTGACGGGCGAGGATTTCTCACAGAGGAGGAAAATGTCGCGTGTTTCCTGTTGACGGGGACTGGCACAGGGCGGCAGGGGTGTCGAGGGCCGACTGCATTGTTCTTCCAGCCGCCAGCACTCGGGAACCTGAGCGACATTTGTCCTGTCTACGTACCCCCTTCTCTTTACTGCCGGGCCCCTTTCCTTAACTGTGTGTGTGTGTGTGTGTGTGTGTGTGTGTGTGTGTGTGTGTGTGTGTGTTGTGTGCGTGCGACAGTGTGATTTATGTGTGTGACAGTGTGAGTGTGTGTGTGTGCGTGCGACAGTGTGTGTGTGTGTGGTGTGTGTGTGTGTGTGTGTGTGTGTGTGTGTGTGTGTGTGTGTGTGTGTGTGTGTGTGTGTGTGTGTGTGTGTGTGTGTGTGTGTGTGTGTGTGTGTGTGTGTGTGTCTGCGCGACAGTGTGATTTGTGTGTGTGACATTGTGAGTATGAGTGTGTGTGTGTGTGTGTGTGTGTGTGTGTGTGTGTGTGTGTGTGTGTGTGTGTGTGTGTGTGACAGTGTGTGCGACAGTGTGTGCGACAGTGTGTGTGCGTGCGACAGAGTGTGTGTGTGTGTGTGTGTGTGTGTGTGTGTGGACTGGGTGTGAGAGTGCGTGTGCTGAAACAATGCGATCAGTCAGACGGGTAAGGGCCCACGAACACCAGACCACCGCCACCCTCTGCTCTTTTCTCGTTGCTGCACGACATTCGCATCACGAACCGAACGCGGTCACCGCGACAGCGCTGCACGAAGCTCACGAGCACGGTATAGCTTCAGCCAGGATGAGGGTGTGACTGTGACTGTGACGTGGGACACTTGAGACTGAAACGGGAGGTGATCCTCGTAGTTAAGTCAAACAAACAGTTATTATAAGACATGCAGGGCAAAGAAGAGTGGTTGGTTTACCCTGGTCCGTCTTCGTTCAACACACACGGTGCGTGCTTTTGAATTTTCCGTGTCTTTTGTTTGCTGTACTGTAATGCTACTGGTCTGGTCCTGTAGACTGTTTTGAACGAGTAAGATACCGTAATATCGGTCATGAGGCTGGTGGTTTGCTGCACTGTCTGGTCCTATAGACTGTTTCGAACGAACAAGGTACCGTAATATCGGTCATTAGGCTGGTTGTTTGCTGCACCGTATGCTACTGGTCTGGTCCTGTAGACTGTTTTGAAAGAGCAAGATACCGTAATATGGGTCATTAGGCTGGTTGTTTGCTTCACTGTATGCTACTGTCTGGTCCTATAGACTGTTTTGAACGAGCAAGGTACTGTATTAGGTTGGTTGAAGTAGACTCAGACCAAAACACTAAGCAACTGAAAGAAGTACGGAGTTTAGTGCATTTCATATTCTCATCAAGTAAACTAAGATAGTGATTAAAAAAGTCAGTAATGATTGTCAGAGGGTTTGCCCTTACAACGTAATAGTACACAGAGTTCGCCAAGGGATAGGCTGCCGTATCACCATGCATCCACCAATCCGTGATCTCCCAACACACACACACACACACACACACACACACACACACACACACACACACACACACACACACACTCTCTCTCTCTCTCTATCTCTCGCACACACACACACACACACACACACACACACACACACACACACACACACACAGACAGACAGACAGACAGACACACACACACACACACACACACACACACACACACACACACACACACACACACACACACACACACACATAGAGACAGACACACACAGAGAAACAGACAGACACACACACACACACACACACACACACACACACACACACACACACACACACACACACACACATACACACTGTGTGCCAGTGACTGCAACGTGGGTGGAACTGGCGAGATGAACGCTGACGGTCTGGTGTCTGTCTGGCCAGGGATGGCCTCGGCACGTCATTGAGGGCAGGTCGTTTGCCTTGGCCACTGGCTGATGTCCAGTGGGGGTGGGGCGGAAGACGGGGGGGGGGGGGGGGAGAGGGGGGGGAGAGGATGGGGGGGAGGAGAGGGAGAGAGAGAGAGAGAGAGAGAGAGAGAGAGAGTTCCAAAAGTGTATTGAGACAGAGACAGAGTTAAATGTGTTAAATGAATGAAAGAAAGCATTGATTTGTATGAAGGTATTTGCGAGATGCATGTTTTTCTTTACTTAAGTTCTAAAACGCTTTGCGTTTGAGTCTCTGAAAACGCTCTATGAATTCTCTATTATTATTATTATCAAGAGAGAGAGAGAGAGAGAGTGAGAGAGAGAGAGAGAAAAATCGCTATGCCCATTAAGCGGACAGCTAGGCACTTATGTACATTGCTGGGTATGAAACTATTTTGATTTTGTAAAGTCAGAGAGAGAGAGAGAGAGAGAGAGAGAGAGAGAGAGAGAGAGAGAGAGAGAGAGAGAGAGAGAGAGAGAGAGAGAGAGAGAGAGAGAGAGATCAAACATTTATCCTGGTCTTCGGACAATGTTGTGTGGCAAAATACTGGCAGTTTTTGGCCAGTGTCGCCAGACTAACAGCAGAAAGCTAGCTGTGTTGACCCGGACCCCCCATCCTCCCACCGCGTCGCCTTTAGTCGCCGTCCTACTTGTGGGCACGCCGCATGGGTAACACTTGCACGTTACTCTGCTGCCTTCAATTCCGTCAGCACTGACTGCTTCCCCCGTGCTGGTTTCCACCTGCCCCCTCCCAGTCCGTCGTCCTCTCCATTGCTTCCACGCGTCTCGTGGCCCCGTGCTGGTTTCTCCCTGCCCCAGTCCTGGGCTCTCTGCATTGTCTCCACGTGTCTTGTGGCCCCGTGCTGGTTTCTCCCTTCCCCAGTCCTGGGCTCTCTGCATTGCCTCCACGTGTCTTGTGGCCCCGTGCTGGTTTCTCCCTGCCCCAGTCCTGGGCCCTCTGCAGTGCCTGCACGTGTCTTGTGGGGGAGTCTGGGGTGACTGGGAAACCGGCTGCAGTGTGTGCGTGTTGTGTGACCCCTTGACCCATGTCTGCAGAGAGGGTGGGTGCATGGCCGTGTTGAGAGCGGTCAGAGGGAAGCGGCCAGACGCTGGGCAGTTTCAGAAAAGGCGAAAAGATACAGACAGGGACTGATCAGCTCTGTCTGCTCTCAGAAAAGGCGAAAAGATACAGACAGGGACTGATCAGCTCTGTCTGCTCTCGGTGAACGCTAGAAAGCAGAGAGCAGACCGATGGAGACGTACCGGATACGTGCTGACTTGGACTCAAAGGTGGAGAAAACGTGATGTCTACGAAGTGTTGCCGTTTTGTCGAAAACAGTGGCAAAACCTCAACAACAACTAAACAATTTTGAGAGAAACGCAGTAGTTTATTTGAACTACTTTGGATGTTTCTTAGAACTGTTAAATAACCAAAGCAAACGTGTAGAGAAACTATTTTTTATATATAGTTACAATTATCAACAAATTCATAATATTCGAGTCATTCCTTGCGCTGTGTACACGGCCAGTTGGCAGCCGATTCACCCTCCTCCTTACCCATGTGTGTTTCCAGGCGACAGTAACAGAATGCCTGACACAGGCCGCAGCAACCACTGCAGCATCATCGTCGTGCCTGCCACCGCCGGCTACAGCGCCATCAAGTCCAGCACAGCGACCTGCCGCTGAAGCCGAGGTCAGCATGGACTTGCAGAAGCTCCGGCGAGAACTGACCACCGCCCTGGAGCGGCACGGGGTCAAGGCCGACGCCGTCCTAAAGGGTCTGGGCAGCTTGAAGGATGCCGAGCAGGTCAGTGAACGCGGCGTGTTGCTGCCTTATGTTGCGTACGTTTTGCTGTCGGCTTCGTCCTCTTCTTTGGCGTTCCAGGATCGTGCTCGGATCGCAGGCAGCTGGCGTGATGGTTTTGATGAATTTGGTTGTCTGCAGCAGGTCCTTTTTGTACTGGTGTGTGTGTGAGAGTGACGTGCATTATGCTTTTCTGCAAGCTTGGCTCCTTGGGGCCAGTGCTGTATCCGTGATTCCTTGTGGGAAGGACTGCAGAACATGCTCTGCGCTTTGTGGGCCTGTCTCACATGCCCAGTGTATTGTCGTCTGACAGATTACCCTCCAGCCTCATTGTGGCCTGCTGAAATCTTTTTATGCAACCGAGACGGAAGCACGAAGAGCGCTGGTCTGTGGGATGGGGATGAGAGAGAGGAAGAGAGAAATGTGAAGAACACGTTGATCTCTTTATCTGGACTAATAGAAAATTACGAAAAACAATGACAGAGTGATGGGGTTGGGAGAGAAGTATAGAGAGCGCACTTTTTTGTGAGAAGGGTTTGAGAGGAAAGTATGAAGACCATACTGGTCTGTGAAATGGGTGTGAGAGGTAAGTATGAAGACCATACTGGTCTGTGAAATGGGTGTGAGAGGAAAGTATGAAGACCATACTGATCTGTGAAATAGGTGTGAGAGGAAAGTATGAAGACCATACTGGTCTGTGAAATGGGTGTGAGAGAAAAGTGTGAAGACCATGCTGGTCTGTGAAATGGGTGTGAGAGGAAAGTATGAAGACCATATTGGTCTGTGAAATGGGTGTGAGAGGAAAGTATGAAGACCATACTGGTCTGTGAAATGCAGTACTTGTTTCTGTTTTGAAAAATATGCTTTCTTTGTTGTAGTTTAGGTCTTTTCGAGAACTTTGTTCGGCCTGAGTTTTTCCGTCTGAAGTGTGTGCTCAGAGTCAGTGAATGCAGTATCTAAGGAGTGGCCTTTATCCATGGTGGCCATTTTGTTGTACACTTGAAGCAGGCATGGCGTGAAATGTCTGAGGGATGTACGAAGCACAGAAACGGGGGCCACGCCAAGGTTACAACCACTGCAGTGTGAAATGGCCATTGTCCATTTCCTTAAACTGTAACAGCTGGTTATCAGTGATTTTGTGATGGCGCAGTTTTGCCCCACGGCTAACACTTAAGTTGTCCCACAACTCTGAGGGACTTGGTGAGGGAGCGTTATGGGACTTCACTTGGTTAACTTGCATAGTTTCTTCTTTCCTTAAACACCCCCTTCCCTCTCTCTCTCCCCCACCCCCACCCCAATGGGAACAGTAGTGCAAATCACGTCACGCTCATAGTTCAGGAGCTGTGTGAGAGTCGAGGTGGCCGTCCTGGGCTGTCCGTCCTAACGAGCATTATGGTTTCCGTGGACGTAAAGCTATAATTATTGAACCTTGCTCACGCATTTGTCTCAGCTTGTCCCTAATAATTTTGTCAACCGACATCCGAGGACACTAAGCATCACCTGAAGAAGTGTGACTGGCTGTCCATGTTAAAGATACCCACACAGATGGAAGTCAAGTTCAGAGAACGCTCACTACCTACCGAGGAAGGACTGATGGAAAGCCCTGACCGTGTGATGAGTAAACGTGCATACTTAGAATGGGAGGTGTGGGTAGCGCTTGCTTACTATGTAGCTCTAAGCTTTTCTCTGTAAAGAGAATTAAATTGTTTACATTTACATGGGATGGCCAAGGGGACAAGCACTCTTTAAAACTGCAATGGAGCATTGTGCTTCCTCTGTAGCTCTGCTCTGACCGTGCTGAGTTCTTCTCACACCTTCACGACAGTGGATGATAGCGCTGTCTTGTACACTGCAAATCTGTCTGGTATACTGCAGCTCTGTCTTGTACACTGCTATGTTGTTCTCACATCTTCACGACAGTGGATGATAGCGCTGTCTTGTACACTGCAAATCTGTCTGGTATACTGCAGCTCTGTCTTGTACATTGCTATGTTGTTCTCACATCTTCATGACAGTGGATGATAGCGCTGTCTTGTACACCGCAGCTCTGTCTGGTACACTGCAGCTCTGTCTTGTACACTGTTATATTCTTCTCACATCTTCACGTCAGTGGATGATAGCGCTGTCTTGTAGACTGCTGTGTTGTTCTCACACCTTCATGACAGTGGGTGATAGCTCTTTCTTGCACACTGCAGCTCTTTCTTGTACACTGCGGTTTTCTTCTCACACTTTCATGACGATGATGATAGAAGTGTAGCACTGTCTTTGACCGTGCTGCTTCCGTTCACCCCTTGACATGGAGACTTCGCAGTCTTCCTCATACACCTTCCTGACAGTGTTGGAGTTTGAGTGGGTGGCCTTGTGATTGCATTAACCTGGTCCGGCTGAACACACGAACGTGTCTGGATGGTCCTGTGGATGGACAGTGACTGGTCATCGGATGGTCATCAAGATTATCAGACTCTGTCCCGCGTTTGCCGGTGTTTTAAGTGTGACTGAACTGTCGACTCGCCCTCACGGCGGTTTGACCATCCATGCAGAAAATGCCTGGCGATGTTTTGATGGACTAAAGGAATTTTGCCCTCAAAGTGAACCATAACCATTGAGACTAGGTTGGAGTTGACAGGAAGCTTGCAGGTGGACAAAATCCTGTACACTGGGCCTCAGCCAGTTGTGACGTTACTTAGTGACGGAGTCTCAGGTGGAAATGATGGCGCGTGTTGAAGTCTCGCCATGACGAATAGGGTTCTGCTAGTTTAAGAGACTGGTTCGGTGTCACTGTGCATCTGAGGACGTTAAGCAAACTGTACGGTATCATTTTATCAACGAATGTGAACACTGAGGCAGGTTTGGCGGGTTGACCTTCAGCTAGGTCGTGGCTCGACAGTCGCTGCGAAAGAAGAGTGGCTGGTTGGAGATGCAGGTCAGTGCGCCGTGTTTGACCTGGGGCTGATTTTGTTTTCCAGGTGCTTGTGTTGAAATCAGTCTGTGGTCTGTGTATCTAACATGGTTCAGGAGCTGTGTGAGAGTCGAGGTGGACGTCCTGGACTGTCCGTCCTAACGAGCCTTCTGGTTTCCGTGGACGTAAAGATTTATTGCACCGTGCTTCGGTATTGGTCACAACTTGTCCCTAATATGTCAACTGACATCTGAGGACATAAAGCATCACTTCATCATCATGTATCTAACAGTCCTGACAGCTTTATCAGAATACTTTAAGGCAGTGTGTGTGTGTGTGTGTGTGTGTGTGTGTGTGTGTGTGTGTGTGTGTGTGTGTGTGTGTGTGTGTGCCCTCAGAAGATGCAGAAGACCTGATACACATGCAGTGTGTGTGTGTGTGTGTGTGTGTGTGTGTGTGTGTGTGTGTGTGTGTGTGTGTGTGTGTGTGTGTGTGTGTATGTGTGTGTGTGTGTGTGTGTGCGGGCGCGCGCGCGTACGAAGGTGCAAGAAACCATGACGTGTGTGTGTGTGTGTGTGTGTGTGTGTGTGTGTGTGTGTGTGTGTGTGTGTGTGTGTGTGTGTGTGTGCAGAAGGTGCAGAAACCACGACGTGCAGTGTGTGCTGTGTGTGTGTGTCCACAGAAGGTCCAGAAGACTTGATACACGTGCAGTGTGTTTTGTGTGTATGTCCACAGAAGGTGGCCAGCATGGAGCGCATGGCCATGGAGCTGCAGAAGAAGGTAATCGCGCTGCAGCAGGAGCGTGACCGTCTGGAGGAGAAGCTGATGCGTGGCGCCCCCATCTCCGTCACCGCTGAAGTGGAACGGCGCCAGAACCTGGAGCTCAAAGTGGGTTTGGCTTCCGGCGCTAGGTCTGACCGGCAAGGCAGCAGCTCCGAGTCCCGCCCAAACCATGTAGTCATCTTCCCCACGTTTGTCTGTGGCTTCGTGAACGTCGTGTTTTGTCACTGTCTTACCCAAACCATGGAGCCATTTCCCCACGTTTGTCTGTGGCTTCGTGAACATCGTGTTTTGTCACTGTCTAACCCAAACCATGGAGCCTTTTCCCCACGTTTGTCTGTGGTTTCGTGAACGTCGTGTTTTGTCACTGTCTTACCCAAACCATGGAACCATTTCCCCACGTTTGTTTGTGGCTTCGTGGAAATCGTGTTTTGTCACTGTCTTACCCAAACCATGGAGCCTTTTCCCCACGTTTGTCTGTGGCTTCGTGAACGTCGTGTTTTGTCAGTGTCTTATCCAAACCATGGAGCCATTTCGCCAAGTCTCTCTGTGTGCCTTCGTGAACGTGTTCTGTCGCTGTTGGTCGTCAATCCTCCCTTAGCGTGTGTGTCTGTGAGCGTGCTGTTTTGTCGCAACGTTGCGGGCCTGTTCGGCGCTGGGGCGTCCATCGACACACCTCTGGTGGGGTTCTGCTCCCGCGGGGCTGCAGGGTGATCAGTGCTTGGCAGCTCTGCTCTAGTGGTGATCTTCAGTAAGCTGTAGTCATCAAAACGGACGATAAAGAACGGAACCGAGTTGAAAAAGAGAAAAGAGAAAGGGAGCGAAAAAAGGAGAAAAGAAACAAATCTACTTGTTTATAACACTTTCTGTAGGGACATACATGTAGTTTAAAGATAAACGTCACCATGGTGAATATAATGTAGCACTCATACCTGTAATAACGATGAGCAACAGTAATGAATTTTGAGATAGTTTGTTGATATTTACAGTTGTGAAAACTAACAGGGGAACTGTAACGGTAATAATGACGACAATGGTCAAATGGAATCCGTTAGGATGAAGTCCTTTGCACAAAGTTACCTAGAACTCTGTTTTTCTTGTATTTTCAGTTCTTGTAAAACATTTCTTTAAGAGGAAGTGATTTTGATGATCGCCCCGGTGTCTTCATGGGGTTCCTCTCTAATGCAGAACAGAAATCTGACATTGAAAATTTTATGTCTGGTACTCTCCCATTGTTTTCGTTCGCTTGACTGGTGGCGGAGTCCTTTTGTCAACTGTTTTTGGGAAGGTGGTGGGTCACATTGATTTTATATTCAAGTCTCGTCTCCACGTGAAATGCCTTGGTAATGGTAAAGGCTTACCACAGTTTTTCCTTGGAGCTTGGATTTGTTTCGCAAACATTCATTAACGGTGAGAGTTTTTTCCTTGTTTTGTCTGGGCTTTCCTTCCCCATTTTATGTTACGTTAATGGCAACTGTACTGGTAATGGGTGTGTTAACTCAGCTGGGGATGGATGAGCTCTAAGAAGAGCTTTCAGGCCTCCTGTGAGTGGGCGCTACGATATATAATAGACAGACTGCTACCCTCTTCAAAAGTCTGTACAGAAGTAGGGTTATTGCTTCTGTTTGTCGAGAAGCTGGACGAGATTTTGAAAGTAGATAGGAGCTTTCCATGAAAATGAAGAAGAAGAAAAAGAAAAAAGAAAAAAAAAGGGGGGGGGGGGGGGGGGGTGCAGCCATGATAAACATCCTGAAAATCTGTATCACATTGGTGAAAATATTTTAATGGGGATCAAACATCAAACCTGTGTAAGTTCGCTTTGACAGAACCCACTAACCATAAACAGTTTAACTGGTTAATGCAGCATCTTTTGGGGAAAATGTTTCGACAGTTGTTCAGAGGTTAAAAAAATAATTTACAAAATAAAGGGGAAACAGAGTAACATTTCTGGTCGAGCTGCACTATAATAATGGTAGCTTTATTTCATCTATGGTTTCCGCTTTGAATATTAAACTTCCGTCCCGTAAAAATAGAGAGTGACCCTTGTGAATGTGCCACTTTTGTTTTACCTACTTGATTTGGATTATTTCTTTGTTGGGGTTTTCAGTGTTTACACTTCCGTGCTGGTTTCTTTGCAACACCAGTATTTTGTATGCCACATTTACTCATTTTCTTCTTCTGGAACGTGATTAAGGACGGATTTATTAGCGCAGGTTTACTAGTAAATGTAAGACTAGGAGCCAAAGTCTGCCAAGAGCTGTTCACCCTTAGCCCTCACTTCTCCGTCTGTCTCTGACGTGTGTGTTCACTCCGTGCGTTGCTGTCATGATCGGTTGCAGGAGGAGATAACACGGCTGACTCGAGCCGAAGAAGAGTCACGGTCAGAGAGCTCCCGCCTTAGCCAGCAGCTGGAAGACAGCGAAAACCTCTGCCTCTCTCTCCGAGAACTGCTGGAGTCTGCGGGGCAGACGGATGTGTGTAACTCCGCCCTCCTCAGTGGTAGCGGGCAGAACAGAACAGATCTGCAGAAGGCAGGCGAAGAAGACCAGGGCAGGCTGCAGCGCGAGGACAGAGGCACCCAAACCGAGAAGGTTGAGGAGGCAGGCGAGGGGCAGACGCACCCTCCCAGCGGCAACGAGAGCGAGGCTAGATGGACCCAGACGGAGAGCTTGAATGGGGAGACGCACCTCCCGAACAGGAGCGAGAGCGAGGCTAGGTGGACCCAGACAGAGAGCATGGATGGGGAGACGCACCTCCCGAACAGGAGCGAGAGCGAGGCTAGGTGGACCCAGACAGAGAGCATGAATGGGGAGACGCACCTCCCGAACAGGAGCGAGAGCGAGGCTAAGTGGACCCAGACGGAGAGCATGAATGGGGAGACGCACCTCCCGAACATGAGCGAGAGGGAGGCGAAGTGGACCCAGACAGAGAGCAGGAATGGGGAGACTCACCCCCCCAGCATGAGCGAGAGGGAGACGAAGTGGACCCAGACGGAGAGCAGGAATCGGGAGAAGAAGGCCCGCAGCCGGAGCGGAGAGAAGGAGCGGGCGGAGCTGCAGAGCCTGGCGCGGAAGGTGGAGGCCCTGCAGCAGCAGCTGAAGAAGCTGGAGGCGGAGAACCAGCAGCTGGCGGAGAAAGCATCCGGCAGGAACACGGACTCGTCGTCGGACGAGGACGACCCCCTGCACCCGGCTCTCAAGCACAAGCCCCAGCAGAAGGTGAAGACGCTGGAGAGGCAGCTCAAAGTCCTCCACTCGGAAAACCTGCGCCTGGCGGACAAGCTCGGGGGCTACGCCCCCTCCAGCAACCGCCACGACCCGGACGAAATCATCGAAAGGATCGTGGAGCTGGAAGACTTCTGCACCGACCTCCAAGATCGCGTGCGCGAGGCGGAAGGTCACGAGCGGCAGATGAGGGAAAAGTTACGCTTGGCCGAGCAGACGATCAACGAGCTGGAGAGCAGCGAGGCGCAGTACCGTGACAAGTGCGACGAGCTGTGGAAGCAGGAGCGCGAGACGAGGAAACAGCTGCACAGTCTGCAGGCGACCGGGCGCGAGCTAAGGGAGATCATTCTGGACAAAGATATCGTGGAGCAGGCGTTGACGGAGAAGGTACTGCGTCGTCTGGCGTTTCCACAGTTTGGGCTCATGCTGCTTGCTTTCACCGAGTTGTTGTCGTAACAGCACTTTTTTTCCCTTCTGAATGAACCGTCTTCCAGTTGTTGTGCGTTTGATCACTTCTTCACCTGCAGTCTAATGAATGAACAGTCGTCATCTTTTTTTTCTTTTTTTTCTTTTTTAAACAGGAAAGAAAGAAATGTAGTTGCATGGAGTGGAGTGCCGATTGTCAGTTTTCTAAAGACTAATTGTTTGAGTGAATTAGAATGCATGCACTTTGTGCTCAGTGCTGTTTTGTTGAAGGTAAGTAAATGTAGTTTGGCCTTTGTTCCTTTTCTCCAGGTGGAGTGTGGAGTTTGTAACGGTTGCATCGACCATCATACATTCCAATTCGTTGACTGTTTTGTGTTTTCGCACATATTAACTTGCCTTTGTGTCGTGTGTGTGTGTGCTTATTTTCGCCTGTCTTATCCCCCTTGATTTTTCTCTCTCTCGTAATTGTGTGTGTGTGTGTGTGTTGTGTGTGTGTGTGTGTGTGTGTGTGTGTGTGTGTGTATTGCTATGCATGCCATATGCTGGAGTCTGTACTGTGATTGTTTGCTTTTTCCATCTGTCGTTAACAGTTTAGACTCTTGTTTCATAAATTAGTTGCGCATTAAAGACTCGCACATTGCATCATGTGTGAGCCAGATGGCGCAAACCATACAGTAGTAGAATTCGAGAGCCAGAGAGACTTTTGCATTGCATCCAGTATAATGATGGTATGATAATGGCGGAAAGTGAGCCTGTTTGGTGACAGTAGTGGAAAGTTAGCCTGGTTGGCTAGATAGAGAAAGGAATATTGCAGCCAATATTATGATACTATGACAGTAGAGGAAAGTTAGCCTGGTTGGTGAGACAGAGAAAGGAATATTGCCGCCAGTATTATGATAGTATGACAGTAGTGGAGAGTTAGCCTGGTTGGCTAGATAGAGAAAGGAATATTGCAGCCAATATTATGATAGTATGACAGTAGTGGAAAGTTAGCCTGTTTGGTGAGACAGAGAAAGGAATATTGCAGCCAATATTATGATAGTATGACAGTAGTGGAAAGTTAGCCTGTTTGGTGAGACAGAGAAAGGAATATTGCAGCCAATATTATGATAGTATGACAGTAATGGAAAGTTAGCCTGGTTGGTGAGACAGAGAAAGGAATATTGCAGCCAATATTATGATAGTATGACAGTAGTGGAAAGTTAGCCTGTTTGGTGAGACAGAGAAAGGAATATTGCAGCCAATATTATAATAGTATGACAGTAGTGGAAAGTTAGCCTGTTTGGTGAGACAGAGAAAGGAATATTGCAGCCAATATTATGATAGTATGACAGTAGTGGAAAGGTAACCTGTTTGGTTAGATAGAAAATAGGAAAAGGAGTATAGTCTTGCGAACATCACGATAATTCACTAATTTGCTAAAACTACTCGACTGCACTTGAGGTTGAGTAAACCTTGCTGCGGATAACGTTCAGTTTGACCTAGGCTTGAGCCAAGAGGAACACACCTGTGCAGGGAGAAGGGAGCAACAGTGGGTTTTGACGATGGATTGCTGTAGACTTTATTACTGGTGTAGACTTTATGACTGGTACGTATCAGTATCTACGAGTTTCTCGCGTTGACACACAAGAGACTCATAAAGACACATAGTCGACATGGTTTGTGTACAGTTTTGAGATGCAGATGATACATTTGGTGTGCATGGTCGACTGTTTGTAAAAAAAAAATTAAAATTAATCACAGACATAAACTAACAAACATGCGCATACACATACACATACATGCTTGCATGTGCATGCGAACTCTGTACTTCAGTAATAAAAATAAAAAAGTCTCTCTTTTTTCTTCTTCTCTTTTTTCTTTCTTTTAAAAAGTGGGGTGGGTGGTGCAAACTGAAATAAACGAAAGTTAAAATCAAACAATTTTGTATCCCTTTCTTTCTCAGTCCTCAACATGTATGCAAGTACTCTGGTCCCGGCACAGATATGATGATGTGAGGAATACCATGCTAGAGGAACTGTGAAGTTGGTTGACGCTTGATGTTAACCTGAAGTTGGTTGACGCTTGATGTTAACGTGAAGTTGGTTGACGCTTGATGTTGACGTTGACGTGAGGGAGGGGAACATGCAAATCAGGCCCCAAACTTGCTTGATATCATTCTGTTTGCATGCACTTTTGTCGTTTTTGATTGCACGGAGGAGAATGCTAGATGTCCCTTTTTTTGTTGTTGCATGAAAACTGGTCCCTGATGACTCCTAGTAGCACACACAAAACAGATTTTTAAGTGTTCAAGGGGTAGTTTCAGTTGTTAACTTTCAGTTAGTTAATAAAATCCTGGGGAAAATGGATAATATTCAAAACCTTTGCTTGCTTATGCATCCGGTGACATTCGTCTCCTTCCGTGACACTCATTTCCTTCCGTGTCAAATGATGCTTAAGACACGGCTTCTTTTTGACGGTGCTTAGAAGTGAGTGTTCCTGTGCTGGCATGTATACTTTGAAGAAGAGTGGGCAAGATATTTTTTGCCGACACTTCACTGAAAGATTTAACGAAGCTAAAGCAGTGTACTTTTTCCTTCGTCTTATGCTGTTATGTTGTGTGGGATTGATGCCGCAGATAAATTGGCCAGTCTCAGGAACTACAGGTTTTACGTGAATATTCTTTTGTGTAGGCTGAACTATAGTCATAGCATAGTGGCTTGTATGAGCAGAAAGTACAGGCTTTGCTACATGTGACATTTGGTTGAAACGGGTTTTTATTGAGGAAACATTTTTTTTATACAGACTATGAGAACTAATCACACGGAGCACCAAACAAGATGTACTTGAATTCATGAATCTTGAATGCAGCAGTCATTTCTGTGGGTGGAAATTTTAGTCTTCACTGGTGTAGTCATTTGTATAGATGGACATTGCAGTTTTCATTGGTGTGGCCGTTTATTTTGGTGGAAAGCGCAGTCTTCACTGATGTAGGCGGTTGTGTTCACAGAAGGTATAGTCGTTACTGCACGTAGCACTGAAATCCCGGAAGTATCTAGTACGTCCAGTCATTTGTGTGGCAGAAAGTGCAGTGCAGCTGTGATATCATAGCCATTTGTGTGGGCAGAGTGTAGGGCCGTAGGTGTTGTAGACTGATGACTTCAGTGACTATTTAAAGCTTGAAGCTTGTTCGTCTATATCACAGATACACAAATGAGTTTTTTTGACTTCATGCTATACTACAAGTTAAACGAATACATAGAAGTCTAATTCTCTGTTCCTGAATTCTGCTTCACGACCAATGCTCTGTCCCGCCACGTTCAGGTGGAGTTCCTGGAAAAGGTGGAGGCCCAGTCGTCCCAGCGCATCCTGGAGCTGGAGGCCGTGGAGAGGTCCTACCGCGAGCAGCTGGAGTCACGTGACAGCGCCCACAGCCCCGGCGCCGACAGCCGCAGCCTGCGGGACAAGCTGGCGGCCGCGGAGCGGGAGAACGAGAAGCTGATGGCGCGGAACAACGAGCTGGAGGAGAACGAGGAGATCCTGCGCGAGAACTGGCGGCGCGTGGCGGACGAGGACTCCAACCGCCTGCAGTGCCTGGAGGAGAAGGTGCGCATGCTGACGCTGGCCAACCAGGACCTCAAGCACAAGGTGGCCGAGGCCCAGGACTTCGTGGTTATCAACTCGGGCCCCGCCCAGGGCTCCCTGGCCGACGAGCTGTCGGCCTCGTCCAAGCGAGGTCAGGCCAGGCCGCACGGAGACGGCCCAATGTCGGGCGGCTCGGATGACGACTCCGGCGACGAGTCCCCGAGAAAGAGGGTGAGTATAGGAGGACACCACGAAACGTTGCCTGCATTCTTTGAGACCACCACGAAAGGAAACAGTCCCTTCTATCTCCCTCCTCCGCCCCCCCCCCCCCCCCCCCACTGTCGGGCGGCTCGGATGACGACTCCGGCGACGAGTCCCCGAGAAAGAGGGTGAGTATAGGAGGACACCACGAAACGTTGCCTGCATTCTTTGAGACCACCACGAAAGGAAACAGTCCCTTCTATCTCTCCTCCTCCGCCCCCCCCGCCCAATGTCGGGCGGCTCGGATGACGACTCCGGCGACGAGTCCCCGAGAAAGAGGGTGAGTATAGGAGGACACCACGAAACGTTGCCTGCATTCTTTGAGACCACCACGAAAGGAAACAGTCCCTTCTATCTCCTCTCCCTCCCCCCCCCACGCACGGGAGCCGGATGGCTTAGTGGTAGAGCGCCGGACTCGTGATCCAAAGGGCGAGGGTTCGAGTCCCCGCAGGAGAGAGAGAGAGAGAGAGAGAGAGAGGAGGGACGGACGGACGGACGGACGGACGGACGGACGGACGGACGGACGGACGGACGGACGGACAGACGAGACAGACAGACAGACGGACAGACAGACAGACAGACAGACAGACAGACAGACAGACAGACAGACAGACAGACAGACAGACAGACAGACAGACAGACAGTACTCTTCAAATGCGTTTCAAGTGCTCGATTTACTTTTACAATATAATCAACAGTTCTCAGTTAATGCAAGTAGATTTCTTTGCTTCAGAATGTTTTGGCATTTAGTAATTTTACTGTTACACGGACTGTTTGCATAAATAAGAACTGCCGCATGTGCACAGGCACGTGCAAGTGGTGATCTGCATGTTTAGTGATCATGATGAATTCCGCTGTCAGTGACAGTGATTGGAGACTCGCCTAGCGCTCCACAATGAACATTGAGATAGAGAGCTATGCAAATATAACAGGATATAGGCATGCTGAGACTAGAACGAGACGATGAAACAGACAGCAGTGATCCTGTGTTATGAGAAACGGGGTGAGCGACTAGACCGCAACGATCCCGTATTAAGACAAAAGAGGTGAGGGACTGTAATAATAATTATAGTAGTAATTTATGGCGCCCCATTTCGTAAGAGCCCACGGCGCTTACAAAGACATACAAATACACTCATTTCATCACACACACACACACAGACGCACGCCCCCCCCCACACACACACACACACGCACATACGGCACACACACACACACACAAGTACATGCAATGATCCTGTGTCACGAGAAGCGAGGTGAGGGACTAGACACCTGCGGTCGTGTGTTCAGGTGACGACGCTGAAGCGACAGCTCAGCATCCTGGAGGAGGAGAAGAACGGGAAGATCGCCAACCTGCAGGAGCGCGTGGCGGAGCTGCGCGAGAACGAGATCAAGCTGAGCGAGACGCTGGCCGAGATGGAGATGACTGAGAGGGAGCTGAGGGCCAAGCTGGCGCTCTATGAGAGCTCGGAGGTGTGTGTGTGTGTGTGTGTGTGTGTGTGTGTGTGTGTGTGTGTGTGTAGAGATGACCGAGAGGGAGCTGAGGGCCAAGCTGGCGCTCTATGAGAGCTCGGAGTGTGTGTGTGTGTGTGTGTGTGTGTGTGTGTGTGTGTGGATGACGGAGGAGCTGAGGGCCAAGCTGGCGCTCAGGAGCTCGGAGTGGGTGTGTGGGGGAGTGGGGGGGAGTGAGGCGGGCGATGAGATGGTGTGTGTGTGGAGATGACCGAGAGGGAGCTGAGTGCCAAGCTGGCGCTCCATGAGAGCTCGGATGTATGTATGTATGTGTGTGTATGTGCGCGCGCGCATAATGTGTGCGTTTGTGAATGTGTCTGTGCGTGCGTTCGTGTGAGTGTGTTTGTGTGCGTGTGCGTGCGTGCGAGAAATATCTAGTTGAGCCCCACTTCCATCACTGAGTGGCGTGTGACTTGAATAGGTAGTCGGACTTTTAACTGTGATTTGATCGCTTGTGCTTTCCCAGGCGTGACTCTCGTACCTGTGATGGCATGAACCGTAAACAGTTGTGATTGAGAAACCAAACCCCCATTTGATGTGAAAGTCCATTAATAATAATAATAATAACGGGAATTTGTGAAGCGCCCACCCTGCGGCTCAGAGCGCTGAACAAGCATAAAACAACACACGTAATGTACATCGAGATGGACAATGTTATCAGCAATTTAACAAAAAGCTAACACATAATGTAGACATCAACAAGGGTTCTAGTATAACTGTGTAAAGGATGCACACACACACACACACACACTGCTGCACTGAGTAGCTAGCTGTGTGTTTTGTGAACCGTAAAGAGTTGTGATTGAGAAACCAAAGCCCCTTTTGATGTGAAGGTCCATTGCCGCATTAAGTAGCTTGCTGTGTGTGCGTTGCGTCAGGTGACTGTGGAGAAGATGCTCAAGTACCAGGACAAGATCCACGAGCTGAGGACCTCCCAGGAGTCGCTGCTGGACCAGTTGGAAACCATGGAGACCCAGGAGGAAACGCTGCAGGAGAAGCTGGAGGACACCGAAAGACGCCTCAAGGGCAAAATCGTTACATTAGAGGTACGGCCCCAGTGGCGTGGTGGTATGGGCATTTTCTCTTCACGGACATGTAAAACCCCTTCCCAGAATCTTGTTCTTCCTTCAAGACGACAACTTCTTGAAGCCGTTGGTCTTTCTTTTACTTAAGGCACCATTCGAGGTATGCGCATCGTTGTCGTCTTGAAAAAAGAACAAGATTTTGTTCGTGAATAGAGTGTGCATTTGCTCTTTCTTGTTTTGAATGCGAGTTGATGGAGTATCAAATTGCCGTCGTGGCTGCTAGATGACATTAACTCAGAGAAAAAAACAAAAACAAAACAACGAAAACAACAACAAAAAACACCCCGACCTTTTTGTTGTTTTTTGCAGGTGGAGCTGAAGAACCTGAAGCAGAAGGAGAACAAAGGGAACGCCAGGATACGCGAGCTGGAAAAACACGAGGAAGAACTGACAGAGAAGACGAAGACACAGGCAGAGAAGGAGAACGGGCTGTACGTGCGCATCTCGGGCCTCATGGACCAGGTGAAGGAGCGCGCAGCCAGGGTGTCCGAGCTGGAGAAGAAGCTGGCGGAGAAGGAGGAGCGCTGCCGCAAGGTGGCGTCGCTGGAGACCAAGTTCCTGCAGATCGAGGGCGCCTACCGCGACAAGGTCACCGCCCTGGAGTCCAGTCTGGCAGAGGCTCAGTCTACGCTGGAGGAGCAGCAGAAGCAGCACGAGGAGACCAGGGCGTCTCTGGAGGAGCGTCTCGCCTCCCTGGAGGAGTCGCTGGAGTCCAGGGACAAGGAGCACAACCAGCGGGTCTTCATCCTGGAGGAGATGTTCGCCCAGAAAGAGCAAGGGCTGAAGGAGAGGATCTCCACCCTGGAGAGCAGCGTGGCGGAGAGAGACCGAACCATCTCCCGGTACGACAGAGAGCTTGGCGAGAAAGATGACCGCATTTGCGAGCTGGAGAGAGATCTGAGCGAGAGGGACTCGAAAGTCGGTGAGCTGGAGACGCTTGTGAGCAGTAGGGAATCTGAAGGAAGTGAGCTGGAAAAGACTCTGAAAGCGAAGGATGACCGCATCAGTGAGCTGGAAAAGACTCTGAAAGCGAAGGATGACCGCATCAGTGAGCTGGAAAACGATGTGAGCAGAAGAGACGCGCAGATCAGCAAACTGGAGAGGGGCTTGAGCGAAAGGGAGTCTCACGTGACCGAGCTGGATAAAGATCTGTGTGACAAACATGCTCGACTCGGTGACCTGGAGAAAGAGTTGAGTGAAAAGCAAGCATGCATCAGCGAGTTGGAGAGAGACGTTAGAGAAAAAGTATCACGTATCGGTGAGTTGGAGACGGAACTGGGAACAAAGGAGTCTAGAATTTCTGAAGCGGAGAAAGATCTGTGCGATTTTAATCGGCTGCAAGGGGAGCTTTCTGAGAAGGACGTTCGTATCAATGAACTGGAAGAAAATCTCAGCAGCAGAATATCACACATTAGTGAACTCGAACAAGACCTGGCTAGCAAAAGTTCACGTATTGAAGAACTTGAACAAGACCTCGGTCGCAAAATATCGCTCATTAGCGAACTGGAACAAGATCTCAGCAGCAAAGTGTCACGTATTAGCCAGTTGGAAGAAGATCTTGGAGAGAAGAACTCTCAAATCAGTCAGCTGGAAAAAGACTTGGGCGACAGGTGTTCAGAAGTTCGTCAGCTGGAGAAAGATCTGTCCAAAAAGGATGAAAGTTTGTGTGAGATGGAGAGGGCAGTCGTTGAGAAAGACTCTTGCATCAGTCGTCTGGAGAGAGAACTCGATGATAAGGTTTCCATCATCAGTCGTTTGGAGAAAGATTTGGGTGACAAAGTTTCTTGCGTCAGTCGTTTGGAGAAAGATCTCGGTGACAAAGTTTCTTGCATCAGTCGTTTGGAGAAAGATCTGGATGACAAAGTTTCTTGCATCAGTCGTTTGGAGAAAGATATGGGTGACGAAGTTTCTTGCATCAGTCGTTTGGAGAAAGATGTGGGTGAGAAGGCTTCTTGCATCAGTCGTTTGGAGAAAGATCTGGGTGACAAGGTATCTCGTGTGCGGCAGCTGGAAGCGGAGCTGGAGGACAGAGAGCGTCAGATAGGAGACCTGGAGACTCGCCTGGAAGCCTTGGAGAGCGAAACGTCGGACAGGCTGGAACAGGCCCAGCGAGACAACACCGGCAAAGACAATCACATCGCGCAGATGGAGGAGAGAGTCATTGACATGTCTTCCACCATTTCACAGCTTCAACAGGAAGCGGCTGACAAGGACCTACGGGTTTCTGCTCTGGAGAAACGCCTGGCGGATAACGACACCGTCGCCGCTGAACACGTCTCCCAGCTTCAGATGGAGCTGGAAACGAAACAAAAGTCTTCCACAGACACCGTGTCTTCCCTGGAGAAGGAGCTGGCAGCAGCGAAGTCCCAACTCTCTCAGACTGAAGCCAAATCATCCGAGTCTTCCAGACAGCTGGCAGCTCTTCAGGCTGAGCTTGAGGAGGAAAGAGCGTGTGTTAGAGCTGTAAAAGAGAGACAGGAGGCGTTAGAGGCAGAGAGGGACCGTGTCCAGTCGGAACTCAGTGCCAAAGTGTCGGAGCTTGAGGGTCGACTGAAAGAGGAGGGCCTTCACTTCCGGACTCAGATGTCGGTGAGAGAAAGTCAGTTCCAGCAGGCTTGTGCTACTTTGGACGCTGAATGCGAGTCTTTGAGGGGGGAGGTGATGGAGAAGAACATGGTCATTGAGAAGTTGGAATCCAACAAGAACGAACTGCTGTCTAAGGTCGAAAGCCTCAAAGACAGGGAGAGGGATCTTGCTAACAGGATTTCTGTTATAGAAGCAGACTTCAGCAGTCTTCATGCACAGAAAGACGAAGAACTGAAACGTGCAGTGTCAAGCTTGGAAAACAGACTGGAAAACACTCAACGCGAAAAAGAGACGACGGAAGAGAAGCTGTACTCCCTGGAGGCGGAGCTGCAGTCCAGCAATGAGATCATCGCGCAGCAGCTGCAGGAGATATCCAGGCTGGAGTCGGACACGCGCCAGGCGAAATCCCAAGTGGAGACTCTCCAGGAGCAGCTGTCGGAACTGCGGAGTGCCGAGGTGAAGAACTCTGCCCAGGCCGATGCCCTGCTGCAGCAGGAAGTTATGCTGAAATCCAGAATGTCCCAGGTGGAAATGCAGCTGGAAGCCAGTTGCAAGAACACGAAGGACCAGGAGGCCAGCATGTCTGCCTTGCTGCGGCAGAAGCAGGATCTTGAAGCCGCCCTGGTCAAGGTGGAGGCGGACCTGTCCGACAGCCACAAGCTGAACGCCCAGCTGCAAGAAACGGTCCACGAGCTCACCTCTCACACCAAGTCTCTCCAACAGGAAGTTGCCGACCTCACGAAAGAACTTTCAAATTACAAAGCGCGGGAACAGGAAATCCATGAACTGCTAGCAGGAGAGAAGGGCCGCCTGCAGGACCTCGAAGCACAGATCAGCTCCTTGAAGGATGAGAAAGAGTCAGCTTTTGCAGAGGCAGAGCGGCTTGGCAGGGAACTGGCGCAGTCCAGAGAAACTGTGGCCAGACTGGAAAATCAGATTGTGGTGATGGACAAAGACGAAGCCTCGCTGAAGTCGCAAATCGCTGCTGAGCAAAGCGCCAAGCAGGATCTGGACAACAGGCTCAGCCAGATGTCGGAGGAGGTGCGAGTCAGCAAGGAGAGAGTTGCCCAGCTGCAGAAGGCGGCAGGCGAGAGGGAGGAAGAGGTGGAAAGGCTGAATGCAGACTTGGTGTCCCGGAGCCATCAGCTGGAATCCCAGCAGCGGGCCACTTCCGGTGTGGAGCAGAAAGACAAGGAGCTGGAGGATCTGCGGCGACGGGAGAAGGCCCTGCAAGGAAGAGAGACAACTCTGCAGGACAAGATTGCTTCCCTTGAAAGCCAGATGGGCCGATACCAGGGGGACCACAGTCAGATGTGTCACAAGCTTCAGGAGCTGGAGAAACGAGAGAAGGAACTCCTTGAGCAGATCACGGACATCGAACAGACTGTCATCGTGCCTCTGGAAGCAGAGAACTCGGAGCTTAAAGAGGAAATACAATCCTTAAAGCAAGAGAATGAATCTCTCAACTTGCAGATGGATAAACAAGAGGAGCAAGCCAGAGAGGACTCGGAAGAACTTGATGCATTGCGGAAGAGTGTGAATGATCTTCAGATTTCTCGAACAGAAATTCAGTCCAAACTGGACCTTGTGAGTCGCGAGCTAACCGAGAAAGAATCAGAAAACGAGACTCTG
>JABMCL010003131.1:130000-235000 GCA_018857735.1 Alviniconcha marisindica
CATGTCCACGTCTGTCTGGGTTTTTTGCCTGTCGGTGTTTCGTTTTCTCTCTGTGTTGGTCTATCTGTCTAAGTTTCTGTCTAGGTCCATGTCTGGTTTTCTGTCTCTGTTGGTCTCTCCATGTCTGGCTGTGCTTTGTTTTTTGCCTGAGTCATCCCGTTCTTGTCCGATTTTATCCATCTGTTGGGCTGCCCATGTTTGCTCTTCTGTCTCTGTTTGCGTGTCCATTGGCTCCTCTGTCTGTGTAACCTCCTGCCTCGTCATAACTTTAAGTGAATATTGCAAACAAGGATCGGTTGTGTTTGCTGTCATCTGTCTGTCTTTGTCTGGATTTTCTGCCCGCCCCTTTCTTCGCTTCAGGCAGCGAGTCACACTTCCTTCGGGAGCGTGTCTGTCGGGTCGGAATGCACTCGTGATAAGCGATAGTATGACCAGAGGCTACTCCCCCCCCCCCCCCCCCCCCCCCCCACCCCCCCCCCCCCCCCACCCACACACACACACACACACACACACACCACACACACACACACACACACACTCGCTGCCACAGTAACAGCAGGTGACTGACGAGTTTCTCCAACAATCGCAGTCCATCTGTATGTCCTGTCTGTAATAGGCCGGTTCAACGAACACGGCCTACTTGTGTTATCAGCGCGCGCTGTCTTGGCCCTGAAGGCTGTCCGCCTTTGTCGGGGTATAGCGGCTGGGATGAGCAATGCAGCTGAAGCCGGAAAAGATCAAATAATAATAAAAAGGATTTGCTGAGCGCTCTTTCCTGTTGAAAGGGAGCTCAGAGAGGTTTACAATGGCCATGAACACGAGGGGAAAACGCAAGATGGTATAATAAATTACAGAATGTACCTTTCATGGAGTGCATGTACCTTGTATTTACCCGCATGCCAGGTGACTGTTGCCGTAGGCGATTGAGGTCTTTGTTGTTGTGTTCAGATGACATCTTTGGAGCGCTGGCTAACTCCTTTAGTTTGTTGGTAATAAATTACGGGTCTCGACAATGCGTACGATGCAGGATGACGCGAATGTGAATGTAGCAGCAGTTGGAGTTTGGTTGAGCAGGAAGTAAAAAAAGGCGGGTGTGTGGTGGGTATGTCTTGCCTAAGTCTTATTTTTTACCCCCATGTATTTGTCTTTCCTCTTCATGAGCTCTTCATCATAGAATTACCCCTGACGGAGGGCTGGGGGGGGGGGGGGGGGGGGGGGAGTAAGACGTTATTGAGTGGTTTATTTTCGTGGCACGTTATTGCCGTTTACTGGTGTCCTGTTTGACAACGCGCACAGACATGCATTTCCTTGTTCAGTAGTTACTGCAGTGGAGACACTGTTTTGTCTCCTAGTGATCTGAGAGGGAGTGCTCGTTCTCTCAAGTTCATCGGAACTTAAAGTCTCTGAGTAGAGCACCTGCTGGATGTGGAGGTAAAGCAGCAAGCGGCTGGAACCTCAGGAGAGATTTATCGTTGGTGCCATGCTGTGCACGCGGTTGACTGAGTGGGGCTGTGTACTTCGCCAAAGGTCGTCACAGTCAGGCTTTTCCCTCTGCTTGTGCCGGAATGGAACTTGGTTCTATACCGGTAGCACAGTCTTGTCTTTTCGTCTTCTTTTTCTGCATTCCTGTTTTCGTTTTACACAGAATTTGTGCGTATACATTATGGTTAATAATTGTTTTCAACTTGACATGTGGTAACTGATATATATATATATATATTTAAAATAATAATAAAAACAAACAAACAAACAAACAAAACAGCTACACAAAGAAAGAAAACCCCATTAGTAGCAGAAGCTCTCACTCTAACGTCCTTTAAGCGGAAGCTCAGCAATCGTTCTCTTGACCGTGTGGTCGGACAGCCGATATGAAATCTATAATGTCTCCGTTCCCCTTCCTCCCCAACCTGCGTGCTGCAACACCCACACTAAACCCACGTGTCGATGTCACTATCGACAGTTTGACTTTGAAGACTGAATATTGACCGTGTTTTGTTATTGGTGTATATCAGAATATTGACCGGGTTTCGTTATCGGTGTATATCAGAATATTGACCGCGTTTCGTTATTGATGTATATCAGAATATTGAATATTTGAATATTGACCGCGTTTCGTTATCGGTGTATATCAGAATATTGACCGCGTTTCGTTATTGGTGTATATCAGAATATTGACCGTGTTTCGTTATTGGTGTATATCAGAATATTGAATATCAGAATATTGACCGCGTTTCGTTATTGGTGTATATCTGAATATTGACCACATTTCGTTATCGGTGTATATCAGAATATTGACCGTGTTTCGTTATTGGTGTATATCAGAATATTGACCGTGTTTCGTTATTGGTGTATATCAGAATATTGACCGTGTTTCGTTATTGGTGTATATCTGAATATTTACTGCGTTTCGTTATTGGTGTATATCTGAATATTGACCACGTTTCGTTATCGGTGTATATCAGAATATTGACCGCGTTTCGTTATTGGTGTATATTAGAATATTGACCGTGTTTCGTTATTGGTGTATATCAGAATATTGACCGTGTTTCGTTATTGGTGTATATCAGAATATTGACCGTGTTTCGTTATTGGTGTATATCAGAATATTGACCGTGTTTCGTTATTGGTGTAAAATCAGAATATTGACCGTGTTTCGTTATTGGTGTATAATCAGGGAATATTTTGACCGTGTTTCGTTATTGGTGTATATCAGAATCTTGATCGCGTTTCGTTATTGGTGTATAATCAGAATATTGACCGTGTTTCGTTATTGGTGTATAATTAGAATATTGACCGCGTTTCGTTATTGGTGTATATCAGAATATTGACCGTGTTTCGTTATTGGTGTATATCAGAATATTGACCGTGTTTCGTTATTGGTGTATAATCAGAATATTGACCGTGTTTCGTTATTGGTGTATATCAGAATCTTGATCGCGTTTCGTTATTGGTGTATATCAGAATCTTGATCGCGTTTCGTTATTGGTGTATATCGAATCTTGATCGCCGTTTCGAAAAATGGGTTTGTAAAACAGAATTTTGCGTGTTTTTTACTAGGTGTAACCCCAGAACTTGACCGCGTTTCGTTTTGGTTATAATCAGATATGACCTTTTCTTAGGTGTTATCAGAATTTTCCCCCGCGCCATTGGTGATAATCAGAATATTGACCGTGTTTCGTTATTGGTGTATATCAGAATCTTGATCGCGTTCGTTATTGGTGTAATCAGAATATTGATCGTGTTTCTTATTGGTGTATATCAGAATCTTGACCGCGTTTCTTATTGTGTATAATCAGAATATGACGTGTTCTTATGGTGTAATCAGCTGATCGGTTGTATGGTGTATATCGCTTTTTGGCGACCTCCGAAAAGGTCCTGTCATAAGGCGTGCATTCTGGTTAATGCACCCACTCCCCCCCCCCCCCCCCCCCCCCCCCCCCCACAATCCACCCCCCACCCACCCCCCCCCCCCCCCCCCCCCCCCCCCCCCCCCCCCCCCCCCCCCCAAAAAAAAAACCCCCGGCCACACGCGCACACCCGAATGCTTTGCACACATACCCGAATGTTCGACGTGGCGTTTAACAGTATTAGGTTAAAATGATAGCCCGTAACGATACAGCAGTCGGTGTCGACTGCTTCATGGTAAGGCTGTAAAGAATGATCGCTTTTCGTTTTATGGATTGATCTGGACCTGGTTTCATGCGTTGCGGAGACCATTATTGGCCATTTCCCCATGATTGATGTCTCCTTCCTCATATAAACTCCAAACTGACTGGGTCTTTTTTTCTGCCCGCTTATACCGTTTCTAGTGTTTCACACAATCGCTGGTCGTCTCGGCTGAGCAGCTCTCACGGTGCTAGTCTTCTTACTTGTCACCCCTTGCCGGTTGAATGGCACCGCCCTTATCTCTATCGATCTTATCATTAACCCTTTCCCAGGCTCTGTCAGCGCTGGACTCAACGCGAAGACGAAGCGCGCATAATTATCACCTGCGTGGTTAAAGGCGGGAGCAGTGAAAGCTGAGGGCCCATTCGATTAGCTGGAGAAAAGGGCGTGTGATACTATGTGTGCGTGTGTTTGGAGTAACGTGGCGGAACGCAAAGTGATTGATTGGCAGAATTTTCTCTGTTTGACTTGACTCAAGAGATTGTCGCTGGGCTGGAATAGCGTGACAGGTCGAGTGCACTGGGAGAGCCAGTTACACACATCGATAGCTGCAGGTCCGGCCAAGGCAGTGATATCTTCTTGTCAGTCGTGGGCTTCGCAAATACGTAAACTCTGTACACATAGACGTCTTCAAGGTACGCATATTCCACTTTTTATTATCACAGATAGCCCCAGTTGGTTTGTTTTCGTTTTGCTGTGTTGACACGTTTCTGGCACCAAGCAGTTTGCAGTCAGCCGACGCTGGAATGCGTGCTCTCGCCCCGTCAATTGTTCGTCGGCATTTGTATGGCTGTCGATATTTTTCACCGCGCGGCGAGCGTGCCTGTGTTTGGGTTGAATGGAAAGCGGTGTCGTTAGAGCGGCTCACCTGTCATAGGCAGACCGAATTGTTACTGGCGCGGATCAACATTGTGACCCAGTTTTCACTGTCTGTCCGAGCGTCTGTGAGTATTGGGCAAGTTGAGGCTTGCTGGCTTGGCTTTTCGACTGGGAAGGAACGGTGCCAAGAAATTCAGTCCTGTCCTGTTGGGATTACCGGTGCCGGGCAGAGCGTGCGTGCTTCGGGTCTGCTTTCATTGCGGGGTCTTCTGAATTATTGACACAATAGACTGGTCACGCGGAATATTGTCTCCGTGCACGCACGCGCAGCGGTGTTGTAATACAGTATAGTCGGTAGCTGCCACTCCTGCTGGTCTGGAGTTGTGAGGGTCTGCGCTCTGGGAGTACACTCAGTTTCCACTGAAACTGACCGTCAGTGAGAATTGTGATCTTCACGGTCCGGCCGTCTGTGAGTGGTACCTGCTCGTTTGTTTTTACGACCTCGGTTATTTGGATTGTGGCCGTGTTCTGTGGAAGGACTGTGGGATTTTGCTTGCAGGCGGCTGACTAGGACTGTCACAGTGTCAGTGATTTGGCGGGGAGTGAAGAACGTGGGACTGCTTTTGATTCTGCATGTGATGCGCACACCTGGATTTACTTTGATGTTGTGAATGAAGGTGACGCACATACACGGTCTGATATACATATACGTTTACCTAGATATCGCGAAGGGAATGCGGGTTGAGAGAGAGAGAGAGAGAGAGAGAGAGAGAGAGAGAGAGAGAGAGAGAGAGAGAGAGAGAGAGGTTGATTGATTGGCAATGTCCACTTTTAGTCCCGTCGGTTCGCGGTTCTCAAACGGTGTGTGTGTGTGTGTGTGTGTGTGTGTGTGTGTGTGTGTGTGTGTGTGTGTGTGTGTGTGTGTGTGTTTGGACGGAATGAACTTGAAGTATGCACTACGTTGGCATATCCACATATCAGTTCATTCCGTACTATGCCAGTGTTATCTGTACACAAACACACGCATCCTCAAACCATCAGAGGATAGCGAACCGACGGGGCTAAAAGTGGATACTGCCCTACTAATAACCAAAACATTCATAGTAAAATATTAGAGAGAGAGAGGGAGAGAGTTTTTTTAACTTTTAATAGTTACACATTTTTAGGTCGTTCGTAGCACAGGCTTGTCGCTCCATGTTTGAAAGATGCTTACGCCGCATCTATAAGAGAGAGAGAGAGAGAGAGAGAGAGAGAGAGAGAGAGAGAGAGAGAGAGAGAGAGAGAAAAGATTGAGTTCTGCAATGCCAAGGTCGTAACTCATAAAACTTTGATGCGGCGACAGTGCAGTGTCTGTGGTGCATTTCCGTGCAGTGTATTGATTGTGAACCCCACGAGTAACGGCGCATCGTCAGAGACAGCTCAGCAGTCCCACCAAACACACTGCAGTGACTGGCACCACCGTCTGTCGTCGTCTCACGTACCTCAGTGTCACTGCCATGTCTGTAGGCGGGGTTGTGGCGCACTCGGTCATTGCCAGCTTTGGTTCTCTCGCGGCTCTCTCGGAGCATTTGGCGTTCGGGTCACTGGCCGACCAGCTGAAAACAATGCGGCCGCATTTTCAGACTCCTGCATGGCTTCGGGAATCACTGGAACAGCTAGCCACGCATGATCGCATTGGCAGGAACACTTCTAGCGCGTTGCTGCGAAGAGCTGCCGGGAACGTATTTTGTTCTGTCCAAACCAATGTTATGTACTTTGTTGCTGAAGACTGAAAAGCCTTGACATAACACGGGGCACTCCGCACAAGAGATTTAACCTGCTCGACAGACTTTAATTTACCGGCTGTGAAGAACCGGCAGACAGAACTTGAGGCTCATATAGCCTGCAAGTCTTTCGTGCCCCATACTAACGGATACACATGCAGCCTGTAGGCCTACACACGGAAGACAATGGGACAATCGTTTCTTATAGGTGAAACTTCTCATAGGCGAGATGGAACGCATATGGTTTTTTCCGAGCGCGTATGTGGCAGATCCAACTCAGCTGAACTCTAGATAGCTCAGCCTAACCGCGTAAACCCGAAGGGCTCAGAGAATCCCATTTCCAACCCTGTCTCATTCAACTTCATTGCTCGTTGCCGCGTTCAGCGTTCCCCTGCTTCTGACAAACATCTAACGGGAAATGCCAGCTTTCTTCCTACTCTGTGCTCAGTCACTGTACCCACTCTGCCGTCTCCGTGTTTCCTTTCCGAGATTCCCTTCGGGCAGCAGAAAACTGTCGTCTGCACTTGATGATTAGACCGGGAATTAAGCGATGCCGAAATCCGCGATGCAACTGTATACATGTATGTATGTATAGTATTGATTTTCACGTTCAGCGTGCCGGCATGTCAGTGTTTCAGTATTATTCACTCACTACATTGTATCAGCGAAGTTACGGGCCGACAGAGAGAAGCTTTGGCTTTAGTTGTTGTTTCTACAACCCGCTCTCACTCCCACCGCTGGCCTCAGCGGCGAAGTCCGGTTTCACACGGGGAGTTGCCCGCTATATTGCGCAGGGAGTGGCGGTGGGACAGCGTGTATAGCGGGCACTGGGGCCGTGTCAGCAGGTTGTCGGGCAAAAGTAAGAAAGTAAACATGGTGCTTAACGTCCACGGAAACCATGAGGCTTATTAGGGACGGGGAGAAGTGGGGGAGAGGGAGATTATATACCTATTGCTACACTGTCACCACCAGAATGATTCCTGCATTAAGATGGGCAGCGATGAGAGCCATTTTAATGTTTCAGTAGGAAGTGATGGACAAAGTCACAGGACAGTGTCCACAAACCACAGCCTTTTTGAAGAGAAAGGAGAGCCGAAGCGGTATCGAACCGAGGTCCTTCCGCTTACCAGCCTATAACGCCTTACCGCTAGGCCAAACCGGCTCACTGTTGACGGGCCCGTGGCGATGTTCTTTCGTACAGCTGTGTCCGTTCTAGCCCTGTTTGCTTTGCCGCCACTTGACTGTAGTGTGCTCGCTGGCTTACACCGCTTGCGCTGTGAGGCCGATTAGGGGACTGCAGTCAGGCCAGGTTTTCTTGGTACTGTTGCTTTGTTTTTAAACGTTGTTTTTGTTGTAACATTTTATATTCCGCCCCCCCCCCCCCCCCCCATCTACCCCACGTCGTTTTGCTTCTGTCAGTGTGTGTTTCACTCTGTCTGCCTCTCTTTCCTTCGGTGGTCTTTACATTAAAATGTGTCGGTGTCAGTCTCTCTCTCTCTCTCTCTCTCTCTCTCTCTCTCTCTCTCTCTCTCTCTCTCTCTCTCTCTCTCAGTCAGTCAGTCAGTCAGTCAGTCTCTCTCTCTCTCTCTGGTTCCCAAATGCCTTATAGTTATAGCCACTTAACACCAAGACTGTGAAGTTGCATACCACAAAGGGTTGCTCAGCTTTATCAGTCACCAGTGGGACCGTTGTGGAAGCCAGGCTAAAACAGGCACCTGCTGTTATTATACCTGACACTTGTCACTGGTGGCTCAAGCCAGGGAAGGCATGGCCAGCTTAAGCCATGATTGATTTACCTGGATGGCTGGGGCCTGGTGTTCAGAAGTGCCTCTCCCACCCAGGTAACAGTCTAACACCCAGCTAGTGCTGCTGTAGTTCATGACTGCATTTTATGGGTGTACTTACAGCTCTCTTCCCCCATAGTCTTCACATACTCTGTTTTTGTTTTTGTTTGGCTGACTGCTGATCCATCTGTCAGACTGTTGGTCTGCCTGTCTGTCTGAGTGTATTGCTCATTTTCATTCATTGCCACAGTTTACACACACACACACACACACACACACACACACACACACACACACAAACAACACAACACAACACAACACAACACAACACAACACAACACAACACAACACACACACACATACATTATGAACATAGCCATTGTCATCCAGACAAATGCTGGACCTACTTCCAAGGCTATGTCAGAAAAACTTCTGAGAGACATGGTGGAACACATTCGGGCTTTTTTATAGCAGCTTGAACTGACGTGAACTAAAAATGAGCATGCATGCACACACACATGCACATACACATGTAAATATGCATACATGCATGCATTCACATACACCCCCAACCCTGCCACAAAGTACCAATGGTATGTGAATATTTTTGCAGATTGTCTCGGTTTGGAGGTGGAGCAGCGTCCAGCAGAGCCCCAGGTGACACAGACCAAACTCACCTGGACAGCAGCAACAGGGAGAAGCAGCAATGGCTAGAACGTCAAGTGGCAGACCTCCAGGTAAGGGACAGAAGGTGTTTACTCTGGGGCAGGTTGTGCTGATTGACCTCTCTCTCTCCCTCCCTCTCTCCCTCTCTCCCTCCCTCCTTCTCTCTGTCTCTCTGTCTCTGTCTCTGTCTCTCTCTGTGTGTCTCTCTCTCTCTCTCTCTCTCTCTCTCTCTCTCTCTCTCTCTCTCTCTCTCTCTCTCAGTATTTCTCTGTCTTACTCTTAGTTCATCCTGAAGTGACCCTGTGTAGTCTTGGGATGTTATAATCCAAGAACTCAACCTTATCTCAAACATTTTGTCATTCTTATTTTTTTCTGTCTTGATCGCTGTGTGTGTGTGTATGTCCATCTGTCTGTCTGTCTGTCTGCCTCTCTTCCCCCCCCCACCTTCTCCCTCCACCTTTTTCCTGTCTGTAAGACATGATCCAAGGTTCAGACTGAATGGTGGTTAAGTATTTGTTTTGGATTTGTGTGTTGTGTGTGTGTGTGTGTGTGTGTGTGTGTGTGTGTGTGTGTGTGTGTGTGTGTGTGACACAGACTAACAGTAACACCTTTTATGATTCTGTGATAGTGCAGGTAGACAAATTCTGCCTCTACCCTCCTTTGTCCAAAACAGAGCCCCACTTTGAAGGAATCCATTGTTTCTGTTCCATCAGATTGTGTAAATAGAGGTACCACTGTGGGTTTTGTCATTCCTTTGCCAGATCTGGAAGGATTACTCAGTTGCTGGTGAAAGATCTCATGTGTATAACGTTATCCTGCATTTGCATGAGCACTTCATGCCATGTTCTGTGCTGTGCTGTGCAAGCCGTCCTGTGACCTCAGAAGCAGCCATGTACAGTTAAGTTCATTTCAGTTGAAGATGATATTTGTGCACTTGAGGAAGCTCATAATTATGTGCTCCACCCAGCCTCTCCATAGCCACTGTAAGTTTGACGTTGTGCCACTCTGTTCTCTGACACAGCTGGCCAAGTCCAGCGTGGAGCGTCGGCTCCATGAAGCGGAGAGACGCCTGGCGTTCCGACCTCGCCCCACGTCAGCCAGTCGCGAGGAGCTGCTGTTCCGTATCGACCAGCTGCAGCGGGAGCAGGGGGAGTGGAGGAAGAAGGTGGAGGACTTGGAGGCCCTCAACAGCCACTACCTGAAGGAGAAGTTGGAGCTGGCCCAGGACAGGAACGCCTTGGAACAGAAGCTGCAGGTCAGGGGACGCTGCCCAGAGTGGAATGGGGGGGGGGTAGAATGAGGTGGGGGGGAGAGAGAGCGAGGGGGGGGGAGAAGGGGGGGGAGAAGGGGGGAAGAAGGCAGGGGGAGAAGGGGAGAGCGAAGGGGGGAGAGAGAGGGGGGAAAGAGAGAGTGAGTGAGTAGTTACTGACAAGGCCGTCTGCTCAGTCTTGTGTTGGGGGAAGTGAAGTTGGGGGGGGGGGGGTGGGGTGATTACAGTTGCTTAAGGACTTAAACATCTGCCTGATCTCATAAGAGGAAGAGTGTTTGTGTGCATATGTTTGTAAAATAATGTCCAAAACAGAATATGAAAATGGAGAAAGGTCTTTCTGGAACTTAAAGATCATCAGATAACTTCATATGATTTTGATGTAAGCTGGGTCTAATGCTAGATTCACCATCCCCCATCCTTTTCTTTGGAAATTTAATCTCCGAGACACATGAGACATGGTAACCTAACCAAAACACATACCATTAACAAGTATGACAGTGAAGTGAATGAGATGCTGCAAGACTTTGTGTCCTGACTGGCTGTTACCTTGCCTTGCCATGTGCAGGAGCTGGGTCCGGGAGTGGGGAAGGAGGTGAACGTGGTCTTTGTGGGGGGCACCAGGGAGGAGCCTCTGGGCAGCAGCGGGTCGGTGTCGGAGGGAGAGCCCTGTGCAGACCCAGCCACTGCCGCCGCCAACATGCTGGAGAAGCCAGAAGATGTGCTGCAGAAGCGCATCAAGGAGCTGGAGAATGTGGAGAACTACCTCAGGCAGCAGGTCACCACTGCATGGCAGTGCATGCTTTTGATATGCACGCATGCACTCACACTCTTTCTCACACACACACATGCATGCACACTCTCTCTCTCTCTCTCTCTCTCTCTCTCTCTCTCTCTCTCTCTCTCTCCTCTCACACACACACACACACACACACACTGTTAACATAAGGGTGTTATTGAAGAAAAGGCATAAGGCTGTAATTTTGCATTAATGCACATGGAACAAAACTCCACACGGGCATATGCATATGCAGGAAGGTAGGCTGGCCGACACAAATGCTCATGACTGCACACACAAACCACGTACAAGTGTGCATGCACCACACAGGCATGCACACTCGCATGCACCTGATATTTTTTTTAACTTTTTGAAAGAAATTAATATTTTTGGAAAAAAATAAATTTCAGATCATTTTTAGATATTTTTGTGTTTTCACCTTTTAAGCATGGTTTTAAAACTGTATATAGACCCATTTTAAGACATACACTTTATTAAACATTAAATATATGAGATGTGTATCACCCTGATATAACCGCACTGGTTGACTGGGCATAAAACACCAACTTACTTACTGACTTACTCACTTGCATGCATGCATGCTTGTACACACACACACACACACACACACACACTGCTTTTCACTGTAAATCAGCTGTTAAAACCATAATGAGCAGCATGTAGCTGTCACCTGTGACACCTGGTTCTTGTTTCCAGCTGAGTGAGATGGAGGCTGACAGAGACCAGCTGCATGAGATTGCCCGCAAGGACAAGGCCATGATCCACGAGCAGAATGTTCGCCTGCGTGAGCTGATGCTGCAGGAACGCAACCTGCGTTCACAGGTGTCGGGCCTGGAGGACGGTGAACGTTCACTCTACAACCGCTGCAGTGAGCTGGAGGATAACGTCACCCGACTGGAAGACCGTGTTCATGAACTGGAGGTGAGGCCATGGCTTAAATGTTGGATATGATCCTGCAATGAATGCTGGATTTGTGCTGAGCTGTGATCATTGCTAGTGTATAGATATGATCCTGCAGTCAGTGCTGGATTTGTGCTGAGCTGTGATCATTGTTAGTGTATAGATATGATCCTTCAGTCAATGTTGGATTTGTGCTGAGCTGTGATCATTGTTAGTGTATAGATATGATCCTTCAGTCAATGCTGGATTTGTACTGAGCAGTAATCAATGTTAGTGTATAGATATGATCCTTCAGTCAGTGCTGGATTTGTACTGAGCTGTGATCATTGTTAGTGTATAGATATGATCCTGCAGTCAGTGCTGGATTTGTGCTGAGCTGTGATCATTGTTAGTGTATAGATATGATCCTTCAGTCAATGTTGGATTTGTACTGAGCAGTAATCAATGTTAGTGTATAGATATGATCCTTCAATCAATGCTGGATTTGTACTGAGGTGTGATCATTGTTAGTGTATAGATATGATCCTTCAGTCAATGCTGGATTTGTACTGAGCTGTGATCATTGTTAGTGTATAGATATGATCCTTCAGTCCATGCTGGATTTGTGCTGAGTTACGATCATCATCAGTGTATATATGACCTTCTTTTTAGCTTTTTAATTTGGACATGTTCTCATTGTGTAGCTGGACTGCTGTTTAACATCTGGAATTGCCTATAGAGATATCAGTATTTTGTTTTTATCCTTGCAAAATAACATGTTTCACAGTGCAAGCTGCTATGTGCTGTGGGTGTTGTTGCTGACCTCAGAAGCCCCGTGGTTGTTGTGCAGGTCCACGAGCGGCGACTGCGGGAGCTGGTGCGGAAGCTGAAGCTGGACGAGGAGGTGTGGCTCAGCAAATCAGGCGACCTCACCTCCTCCATGGAGCAGCTCTCCTCCTCCGAGGTCTCCCTGCGCAAGCTGGTGCAGGACCTGCAGATTGAGAAGGGCGGGCTGAGTGACCGCACCGAGTACCTGGAGGTGCGTGTCAAGGAGCTGGAGAGCTTGGAGGCGGCGCTGGTGCAGCGCCTGAAGAACTATGAGAACATGGAGGCCAGCATGCAGAGCCGCCTCCACCACCTGGAGAACTCGGAGGCAGCGGCCTACAGCAAGGCGTCAGAGCTGGACGTCATCAACATGGACCTGTCCTCACGCCTGCAGCGGGCGGTGGAGGAGAACGCGGTGCTGTCGCAGCATGTTGCGCAGCAGCAGGGTCAAATCCATGAGCTGGACAGGAAGCTGTCAGCTGCCACCGATGCGGAAGTGGGACTCAACCAGCATGTGGAGAGCCTGCAGAAGAGTGAGGCGTCACTCCAGAAGAAGGTGAGGGGTGTGGGTGTAAATATTTTATGGACTGTGGAACCCCACTTTAAGATCAGCCTACAAGTCAAGCTAAAGTGGTCTTAATAAGGGATGGTCCTAGGTGAGGGCAGACTGAAGAGAGAAGTCAATGACCTGAAAAAATGGGGGGGGGGGCTTTGTGTACATCTTGGTGGAGGGCTCACTCTCTAGATTGTGCAGATTTTTGCCAGAGGAAAATTGACTCCTGCTCTGAGATATAATATTTAAAAAATATATACATCCAAAAAATCTGAAATAAGGATGACTGTTAGCATTCTAAAACAAGACCCAAACACATAAAAAGTTAAAAAGAACTCTTATTTATCGTGACAATATATAATGCGCACATTTTTGGGGTAAGCCCCTTTTTCAGTTGACAAAACAACACTTAAAGTTAAACAAGTTAAATAGTGAAAAATGAAATGTTGGCTACTTATCTGCTTTTGGTTGTGGTTGTTGTCCAGTGTTTGTTCTTCCACTCCTATTATATGTTTGGATCCTGTGAGATGTAAATGTTCAGAATCTGTTGCAACTTGTATAGACACAGGAATTTGGACTAGCAATTTTTGGTCTGAATAGGCTACACACTTAAAAGAGTTGGGTGCTGTTCTGATTGTGCATGCAAGTACAGGGTTCTGTTCTGATTGTGCACGCAGGTACGTGGTTCTGTTCTGATTGTGCATGCAGGTACAGGGTTCTGTTTTGATTGTGCACGCAGGTATGGAGTTCTGTTCTGATTGTGCATGCAGGTACAGGATTCTGTTCTGATTGTGCGCGCAGGTACGGGAGTACGAGTTACGGGACATTGATGCTCAAGCTCGCATCCGAGAACTGGAGCAGATGGAAGAGATACTGAAGGACAAGGTCAACCAATTACAGCGCAGCGAAAATCGACTGAAATCACGCCTTGTGGAGTTTGAAACTGTTGGCAGTCAGGTGAGTCTGCCCCTTATTTCATGGGTGGATTTCCTACGGTGAAACTGTTGGCAGTCAGGTGGTTATGTCCCCTTACTTTCATGGGTGGATTTCCTACAGTGAATCTGTTGGCAGTCAGGGGAGTCTACCCCCTTACTTTCATGAGAGGATTTCCTACAGAGGGGGACTGTGAATGCAGAAATAAAGTCCCCTCTCAGAGAGTGCAGAGGTACTCAAGGCCCCCTCTTTTAGTCCTTTGGCAGGTCAGAATAGTTTTATGTCAGATTTGCAGACTGATGCATTCAGTTGATATGTTAGTACATGCCATCCATGTTTGTGTACTTTTGTCCCCCGTCCTGTTCACATAAACTGACGTGTTGGCCGAACAATCACTTGTTGTGCTTGCACATGTGTCGGTGGACTTTTCTAAACCACACACACCATGGATGAGAATCCTGTCCATTTTTTTGGTTTTAAGTGGGGGGGGGGCTGAGAGAGTATCATGAAAGAACAATAATCTAACAGAAAGGAAGCAAAATGTGCTAGCTACAACACAAAAGGTGTGTAGGGGGAGTGCTAGTGGTTGTAACAGGTTGTGACAGGTTGTTCATGATAGTGGAAAGCACACTGCCTAGTACCTGTAATTTGATGAATTTTGTTTCTCCTTGAAATGACCTTCATGACTGAGGGGGCATCAGCTAACTCTGCTGTGTCCTTTGCCGGTCAGATGCTGGAAGACATGCCCCCAACACAGAGGCAGCAGCTGCCCCAGAAGTTGGAGGACTGCCAGAAACGTGTGGTTGTACTTCAGCGGCAACTGGAAGCCGCTCAGGCAGAATTGCACCGGCCGCAGCCGGCCGAGGATGACGCCACCTCCGTGAAGGTCCCCACGGCCGCATTGGCAGAAATGCGGACCAAGGTGGCGTTGTTAGAAGAGACAGAATATCAGATGAGTGAGCTGGAAAAACTCAACGCTCAGCTCAACCAGAATATTCTGCAGCTGCAACAGGGCAAGGTGAGGCTGCTTGTTGGTTTGGTATTTAAGGTGCTGTGTGTAAGTAAGTAAGTAAGTAAACATGGTGCTTAACGTCCACAGAAACCATAAGGCTTATTAGGGAAGGGGTGCTGTGTGTGGTGTCAGTTTGGTATTTAAGGTGCTGCGTCAAATTGTTTGAAAAGTCAGAAATAATTGTCCTGTGGAAAGTGAATTACAAGTTATGATGAGTTTTGCAAGATTATGATTGTGTGCAGATAGTGTATTCTGTGTATGTGTGTGTGTGTGTGTGTGCATCTTTGGGCTTGAGTTTAGACGTCTGTGTGTGTGTGTGTTTTTGAGCTTGAGTTTGGACCTTTGTGCATATGTGTGTGTCTTTTGGTTTGAGTTTAGAGCTGTGTGCATGTGTGTGTGTGTTTGGGCTTGAGTTTAGAGCTGTGTGTGACTATTTCAGGGTTCCTGTGGGCATGAGGTGGAGCTGGAGGTTCTGAAGAGGAGACTGCACTCCTACCAGAACCTAATCCAGGTAAGTCTGTGCATCTCCCACCCTGTCACTGTTATCATATGGTTGTTCTTCCTTCTGTTTGGTCAGACTTTTCTGGTCTTGGCTCAGTGTTTCATCCCATAAAGATGATTTTAAAGGTGAAACAATATGTCTATCAAGTTGGTTGAATTAATGGCTGATTGTGGTTGCTTTTTAAAAACATTGTATGGATTGGTGGCTGATGTGTTTGCTGACTGATTGGGTGGTTGATCTGTTGCCATAGTGATTGTGTGGTCAGAGCTGATATTAAGGTTTGTGTTTTACCAGCATATGTATATCTTTACTGTTACTTGATTGATTGGGTGACTGATTGATTGATTGGGTGACTGATTTATAGATTACTTCATTGGTTTGTTTACCTTTGTGTCCACAGAAACTGAAGCATTACCTGTCAGAGGGGCAGGTACCCTCTTTGTGGGCTACTGACACAGGTACATACATTGTACACTCTGTACACACTCTCGCTTTTTCACTGTGTACTGTTTCTCTCCCATGTTTGCTCTCTTTGAATGCCCCACCTTCTCTCTCTCTTCCTCCATCACTCTCATTCTTGCTCCGTTCCTTTCTCTCCATCTTTCCCCCCCCCCCCACCCCCATTTTTATTCCTGTCCCTTGCCCTCTCTTACTGTCCCTCCTGTCTCTTGCTCTTATTAATCTCTCTGGCTCATTCCTTCCTTCCTCCCTTTCCCTCTCCCCCCCCCCCTTTCATTTTCATTTTTGGTTTTTTTTCTCCATCCTTTAATTTCCCTTTCCCCCCCTCTTTCTTTATAGCCCCCCCCCCCCCCCACACCACACAAACTGCCAGCCATGGCTCTGCCCCCACCCCACCCCCAACCCCCCCCCTTTCTGGTCCTGCTCTCTTTTTCACTTCTGTGTTTTCCCTCCCTTTCCTCTTTTATTTTACCTTTCTTTGTACCTCCCCCCCCCATATATCATCTCCCTATCACCCGCCTTCCCACCTCTCTTTGTCCTGCCCTCTCCCTTCCCCCTTTTTACCCCCCGACTTCCACCCCCCCCCCCCCCCCCCCCCCATCATCCCCTTTCCCCCCTTCCCCCCTTTTTTCCCGCCCCTCCCTCCCTCACCCCACCCTTTCTCCCTTTCCCCCCCCCCCCCCCACCACCCCATCATCTCCCTGTCACCCACCTTCCCATCTCTCTTTTCCCCCATCTCCCCCCCCCCCATCCTTGCTCCCCCCCCCCCACCCCCCCCCCCCCCCCCATCCCCCTCCCTGTCACCCACCTTCCCATCTCTCTTTGTCCTGCCACTCCCCCCCTCACCCCCATCCCCTCCCTTCCCCCCCCCCCCCCACCACCCCACATCCCCTGAACCCAAATTTAAAAAAACCTTTTCCCCATCTCCCCCTTTTACATCTTCTTTCCCTCCCCCCCCCCCCCCCCCCCCCCAAAACCCCTTTAAACCCATTTTTTGTCCGCCCCTTTCCCCCCACCCCCTCATCTTGCTCTCTCCCTTCCCCCCCCTCCCTCCCCTGCATCCCCTTCCCCCCTTCCCATCTTTTTCCCCCCCACCCCCCCCTCCCCAGTCATTTCTGAGCGTATGATGAGGGTATGTGTGTTGGGTGCGTGAGCATGCCCGGGGGGGGGGGGGTGTGGGGGGGGGGGGGGGGGGGGGGGGGGGGGGGGTGGGGGGGGGGGGTGGGGGGGGGGGGGGGGGGGGGGGGGGGGGGGGGGGGGGGGGGGGGGGGGGGGGGGGGGGGGGGGGGGGTGGGGGGGGGGGGGGGGGGGGGGGGGGGGGGGGGGGGGGGGGGGGGGGGGGGGGGGGGGGGGGGGGGCACATTTACCTGCTACCCTCAGTTTCATTAATAACGTAATGTTGTTTGTGAGTGCTTACACACCTGGCATCCGCGTGCTTTATAAGCTCATCTGTGTCCATGAAATGATCAGTACATTTTGTTTATGATGCATTCTTTTTGGACTTGCTTAAATAGGTGCTCTTTCTGTTGGAATAAAACTGCCATTGTGATGGTTTGATAGCCTGGACATCTGCGTGAGGAGCAATTAACACACAATGCATGTCCAGACACCTGTATCAGCTGCTTAAGCTGTGCAGCAAGTCATTTGGCTGAACTTCAGCGTCTGCAGTTGTAATGAACAGAATTGCGTGCTTTCTTACTTTTCCTGGTGAGGACTGGTTTGGTAGTTTGCTTCCCTGCTTTCCACTTGCCTGTGCTACGTGCATTGTGAATGCAGACTATGGACATCACAGTTTGCGGTGCTGTTTTTGTTTGGTTGTTTTGTTGCGCTTTGGGTTTGAATTGCAAAAGTGCCAGATGGTAACTGTGATGAGTAAAGAGGACGCCTCTCTCCTTGGTCTGAGCATGTTACGCTAGCAGGCTCAAGCAGTCGTCATGCGCAATTATGGTGGAGAACAAAACCAAGTCTGAGAACTAAGTTGTGTGCAATCCATAAAATCTGCTGCCCCTGTGTGACAGCTGCAGGGGGAGGGTGGGAGGGAGGAAGAGAACTGAACTGTGAACACAGGCAGTGACACAGATACAGGCCTCCAGTAATCAATAGTAAAAGCTAGCCCTTCGGTAAAGACATGTGCCTGCACTCCGTGCAAAGTTTGCAGCTCCACTTGTGTTGTGAATCATCATGGGGCCTGAGTCGTACTTGTAGCGGCCCTGTTGGGGAGGTAGGTGCAGGGCGTTTTGTTTCAGTGAATCAGGGAGCCTGGACTTTGGTAGTAACCTGATTTGGGGGGGGGGGGGGGCTGATTGTATGCCCTGACTGCCACAGTGTGTCGATGTTGGGGAAGAAAGGAATTGTGTGGATATGAGTCATTCACCACCGTGAGCAGAGCTTTCCCAGCATGTGCTGAATCAGGGTGTTGTGACTGACGTGTGTGTGTGTGTGTGTTGTGATTCACTGTGTAGGTTGTGACTGAATCATTGTGTGTGTGTGTGTGTGTTGTGATTCACTTTGTAGGTTGTGACTGACTGTGTGCTTTGTGCTGTAGTGGGTCAGGGCCCAGAGAATGAGGATCTCCCAGCACGCGATGTGCAGCGGCTGGAATCAGAGAGGGCGCTTCACGGTGTGCGCAGCCTGACCAAGCCCCCGGGACTCCCGCCTGCGCAGGAAGAGCGTCTACAGGTCAGTCCTTTGCCGCCCATCCTTTGAACTGGACACACAGCTGGCTGCAGTCAATGAAATGCCAATGACAACAATGTCCGTAGTGTCCCACGGGGGTGCTTTGAAGTGTTGTGACTCTCAGGCAAGATCAAGCCCATAAAGATGAGATGTCAGTGGCCTGTGGTTAATTCTTGTCCTGGGCTTGAGGCCCATTGAGTTTGCTGCAATAGCAAGGCTGTGGCCACTTGTGATGTTCTCATATTGTTTCTCTGGCCAGTAGCAGTTATAATGATTGCAGTGGGAGATTTCTGGAGCACCTACTGTTTGGGAAGGACCAAGCACTTTACAATGAGTCATACAAAAAACAGTCTATATCTCCCCTTCCATACCTTTTTCACTCATAGATGCATAGGTGCACACGTTCTTGCACATGCATGCACACACACATTGACGCATGCATGCATGCACGCATGCACACACTGACACACTGATTACATGCACACGCACACACACACACACGCACACACGCACGCACACAAACACACACGCACACACACAAACACACACACACACACACACACACACAATCAGTACATTGAAGGCAGGAAGAGCCTAGGGCGTGTCTCCACTTGTTGTGATGTTCTCGCCTTGTGTTGCAGACCAGTAGCAGTGGTGCACTGCATGCCGGGAGAGCCCAGGGTGTGGCTTCAGTGCCCAGTGAGCCCGAGGAGAGCCACTGGCGCACAGTGGAACTGAGGCGGGACTTAGCGCAGGGGGCGGAGCTGAGGGGAGCGTCCGCCTCCATGCCCCACGCCTCAGCCACCGCTCCGCCTCGCCAGGAGGAGCTGATGATTGGCCTCAGCCTTGCCTCCGAGAGCGAACGCGGCAGCTTCAAATCACAGAATGACACGGACTCTGAAATGTCGGGCGCACCTCATCCTCACCTGCGAGTGGTAGGTTCCACTCCGCGGGTGTCGGACCCCCTCACCTCTGACGTGGTGCCGTCGTCAGAGGTTGGCGGGAGAACCGACAGCCACCATCCACCCATGCCCACCACCACCACCACTACCATGTGGACGCCAGCCACCCCACCCTTAGCCCAGCAGCGACACACCAACGCAGCTTTCGCCCAGGAGGACTCTTTCTACCTGCCCAGCTCCGTCCCGTCCGAGTCAGAGAGCATGGAGGAGGACGAAGCCCCGCCCCTCCCGGCCTCAGCCCCACCCGGCATGTCAGCGTCCGCCATGCAGCAACGCCGCTCACAGCCGGCATCAGCTGTCACGACTCCTGTGGCCAGGAGGACGTTTGTGTCGGCTGTGACCGTGCCCAGTGTGGGGCAGGGCAGCACGGGGGTTGAGGGCCCCAGGGCAGGGGAGGCAGGGACGCAGAAGAAGCTGCAGACCACCTCCGTTGTGGGACTGAGCATACAGCAGAGGATTGCTCAGATCGAGAGACAGCTGAAGGTCTGTATGAAAGCTCTGCCTTGGGTAGGGTTGCTCGTGCTGGAGCGTTAGGGAGTGCTGCTGCCAGAGAGGGGAGTGCCGCTAAGCACTGCGGGTGGAACGTTGCTAAGTACCTAGGGAGTGCTACTGCCAGAGAGGGGGGTGCTGCTAAGCACTGTGGGTGGAACATTGCTAAGTACCTTGGGAGTGCTACTGCCAGAGAGGGGGGTGTTGCTAAGCACTATGGGTGGAACGTTACGAAGTACCACAGGAGGGGAATTACTGCGTAGGTGCAGTGGGAAGGGAATGTTACTGAGTAGGGCAGAGTTGTCTGCTCTCGGTGAGTACTTACTGGAGCGCTGCTGGGTACTGGGGTGGGTATGTGCAGGGGAGTTGCTGAATTCAAGAGATGGGAGCATTAGTGAGTACTGTGGGAAGGGAGTGTTACTGGTGGTGGGCATAATTGTATATGTGCTGGGGTGTTGCCTAGTATAGAAAGACGGGAGCATTTCTTGGGAGCATCACCGAGTACTTTGGGAAGGGAGTGTTACCAGAAACTGCAGGTTGGTCTGTGATGATGTGGGCAATGTCCACTTTTAGCCCCGTCGGTTTGCGGTCCTTAAATAGTATCAAGATGTGTGTGTGTGTGTGTGTGTACGGAATGAACTTGTAGCATTCATGACGTTGGCATATCCACATATCAGTTCATTCCATACTATGCCAGTGCTATACGCAAGCACACACACACACAGGCATCCTCAAACCATTTGGGGACAGCGAACCGACAGGGCTAAAAGTGGATACTGCCATGATGTGTTGTGGAGTCTTTTGGGACAGTGCTGCTGAGCACTGGTAGTTCTGAGCTGGAGTGTTGCTGAGTAAGGTGGGAGGGGTGCTACTGGTTACTTCACTGGTTACTCAGATAGACCATGCTTGGAAACCGTATACTGTACATTGTAGTACTATGAGTACTGCAGGGAGTGTTACAGAGTGCTGCAGACAGACTGTACTGAAGTACTACTAACTACTGCAGGAAGGGAGTGTTACTGGTTTCTGGACATAGACTTGCATCCTGGAGTACTGCTGAGTACTGCAGGGAGTGTTACTGAGTGCTGTAGATAGACCATATGTATTGGAGTGCTACTGAGATAGATCATAGTCACCGCAGTACTACTGAGATACACTGGAGTACTACTGAGATAGATTGTAGGCACTGGAGTACTACTGAGATCATAGGCACTGGAGTACTACTGAGATAGGTTGTAGGCACTGGAGTACTACTGAGTGCTGTAGAAAGGGAGTGTTACTGGTTACAGCAGATCAACTATACATGCTGGAGTACTACTGAGTGCTGTAGAAAGGGAGTGTTACTGGTTACTGCAGATAGACTATACATGCTGGAGTACTACTGAGATAGATCATAGTCACTGGAGTACAACTGAGATACACTGGAGTACTACTGAGATAGATCATAGACACTAGAGTTCTACTGAGATACATTGTAGGAATTGGAGTACTACTGAGACAGATCGTAGGAACTGGAGTAGTACTGAGTGCTGCAGAATGGGAGTGTGACTGAGCCCTGCAGGTGGGTCTGTGCTGGAGTGCTGGTGAACACTGTGGGTGGGTATGTACCCTGGTGTTGCTTCGTGTTGTCAATGGGTGTGCTGCACGGGGAGGTTTTGTGCAGGCATTTTGTTGGCTGACATTGAATGAAGAAGGGGGGGAGGGGAGTTGGGGGGGGGCTCAGAGGTTGTTGGTCAGACCACATGGGTGGGGCATGGAACAAAACGTGGTGCAGTCCTGATGCTGGTTTTTACAGCAGGAGTGCTTTTCATGAGGTGTATGTTTTCACTGGGATTATCATTAGGAGCACACATGTGTGTGTGTGTGTGTGTGTGTGTGAGAGGAGAGAGAGAGAGAGAGAGAGAGAGAGAGAGAGAGAGAGAGAGAGAGAGATTGATAGTCAACGCAGTAGGCCTACACTATTTTATTATTTATGTTTATTTTGCTCGTGACTGTAAGTCAAATGTCCTGTGCTTACAAAGGATGAAAAATATTCTTGGTTATTAATTGATGAGAAGGGTGTTATCAGGAGTGTGTTGTTCATGAGGATTGTGCGTTGTAGGAAAAGCCAAGTCCTAAGGCAGGCAGCAAAGAGGAGAATGAAGACGTTTTCACATGGAAAGCTAAAGTGAGTTCCGGGACTTTTTCTGTTTTGTATTTGTTGTTGATGTTAGTACCCCCCTTCATCCCATACCTTGCCACCCCTCCTCGTTAAAAAGGACTGTCCTTGTGTCCAGAAATCTGATACCAAGAAACTGGAGCAAAAGACAAATTGCGCACAAGGTTAAATGATGAAAATTTTATTTGGGAAGACAGACAAAAAGTTGTGCAGTTTTTGGCAGAAGTTGCCCTCTGGCAAGTGAAAAATGGACAGACAAATGTATGTATGTTTTACTTGAATAATGGAATATGTTTGTGACATTAGCTTCAAGTTTTCTCTGTAGCTTCCCATTATGTGTGTATGAAATTATTTGTATGCCACCATGGGTTGATTTGTCATGGGTTGAGTTGTTGTGGGTTGAATGTCATGGGTTTTATTTGTTATGAGCTGGTTTGTCATGGGTTGATTATCATGGGTTTGTTTGTTAAGGGTTGATTATCATGGGTTGATTTGTCATAGGTTGAATATCATGGGTTAATTTGTCATAGGTTGATGTGTCATGGGTTGGTTATCATGGGTTGATTTGCATGGGTTGATTATCATGGGTTGGTTATTATGGATTGGTTGTCATGGGTTGATCTATCATGGGTTGGTTGTCATGAGTTGATTGTCATGGGTTGATTTGTCATGGGTTGATTGTCATGGGTTGATTGTCATAGGTTGATTATGACGGGTTGATTTGTGGCTGTGTCCCTCAGGCAGTGGAGAGTGCCCGTCTGTTGACAGTGGCAGAACGGGAGAGCAAGCAGCTGAAAGAGGACGTAAGTGAAATGTTTGTCCCTCTGCACCACTCACGCTAACAGGCTCCCCAAGACTGTGTCCCCTTGGTGCTTGTCTCCCTTTCACGCTGACAGGCAGAGGACTGGTCGCAGTGTCCCGGCAAACTGGGCACCTCAGCTTCCCTCAGCTGCACACTTTCTGTGAACTGCTTTGAATTTTCTTTTATTACTGAGATAAAAAGGAAAGGCGCAAATTTGAAACTCAAAAACAAAATTAGGAAACAACTCTAAACACCCTCTTAAAGAAAAGTAAAAGTGATGACATCGTAAAAACATTCTTCCTCACCTCCCTCCAACCCACCCCTAAAAAAGTGATTGGATTTTATTGTCTTGTCAATCACAATGGATCATAAAAAAGGAATAAAAACATATTCCCCCTCCCCCCCCCCCCAAAAAAAAAAGGAAAAAGAAGAAGAGTAATTGGATTTTAATATTCTGTTAATCGCAACAGATCACAAAAAAGAAGAAAGAAAAGAAGAAGAAGAAAAGAACTGAAGATGGGTTGGGTTTGGCATGTGGAAGAAGAATGTGCAGTTCAGTGTGTGTACAGAATTTTGTAAGCACATGACTGTCCATACTTTTGTTGCTGCATCTCACCACCTGTACATACCTCGGTTGGCTGTCAGGGGAGAGGGATGGTGGGGACCAGCTGACCGCACTAGTCATGAGTGTTAGACCGTAGACGCCCATAGCAGTCCTATGCCTGAGTGGTGCGTGCACAGGTGTCATGGTGTGTTGACATTCCCTTTTCCCTGTGCATCCATGTTTTGATTAACAAGAGTTGACTTCTAATGTATTTTGAGCACTTGGTTAACATTTGGATTTTGGAAATGTGGCAGGGACTTTTGGTTTGATTAATCAGCGTCACTAGTCTTTTAACCTGCGTGACCTAGTTTCTTCCCCATTTTCCTGTCACAACCACAAGTACTAACAAGACAGGATTGGGGTTTAGAGAGAAATTGGAGTTCTGAGTGTGTTTGTTGTTAATATTGTTCCTTGAATGTGTTTGTTGTTAATATTGTTCCTTGAATGTGTTTGTTGTTAATATTGTTCCTTGAATGGTCATGGTGGGAAGACAAAGTGCCTGGCTTTTTGAATGGGTATAGCTTTGTTTTCTTTTTTTCTTTTTTTCAAGAATCAGGAGCTGTATTTTTGTTCCATTTACTAGATTAACACTTTTGGTTGAATTTCACCATGGCATTCTTTACCGGCCTCAGATGGGTACTGGAACTGATTTTGAACTTGTCTGCTTGCATGAATGAACCATCACCTAACATGGACTCTCAATTGCAGTTATAACCTTGACCTTCTGTGAAGGTTGAGGTCAGGCGAATAGGAATAGTGCAGTAAGTAGTCCCCAAGACATCTTGTCCCATCCCTCCTCCTTCTTCCATCCCTCCCCCCCCCCTCCTCCCCTCACTACTCCCCTCCCCCCCACTCCTCCCCTCCCCCCCTCCTCCCCCCCCCCTCCCCCACCCCACCCACTCCTCCCCTTGCCCAACCCTCATTTTCTTGCCTTCAGTCCATGTATTGGATGGCTCAGGGTGTTCATGGCTACCTCGTTTTGTATCTGCTGTACTGTGCTCCATCGCTGCGCTGTGCTGTACTGCTGTTGATGTGCGTCATGGTGTACGGGTGTCATGTGGTCTAGCCAGTGCTTACTTGTCATCATCATGTAGCCCTACCTTTTTGCATTTTCATGCTGTAGCTGCCCCCCGCGGCACGGCGCCGGGAGAAGGTAAGACACTGCATGGGCAAACACTGAGTGATAGGGGAGTGTTCTAGCATGAACACGCACACTGATAGGGGAGTGTTCCAGCATGAACACACACACTGATAGGGGAGTGTTCTAGCATGAACACACTGATAGGGGAGTGTTCTAGCATGAACACACACTGATAGGGGAGTGTTCTAGCATGAATACACACTGATAGGGGAGTGTTCTGCATGAACACACACTGATATGGGAGTGTTCTGCATGAACACACACTGATAGGAGTATTTTAGCATGAACACACACTGATAGGGGAGTGTTCTGTGTGAACACACACTGATAGGGGAGTGTTCTAGCATAAACACACACTGATAGTGGAGTGTTCTGCATGAACACACAATGATAGGGGAGGGTTCTGCATGAACACACACTGATAGGGGAGTGTTCTAGCACAAACACTGATAGGGGAGTGTTCTGCATGAACACACACTGAATGGGGAGTGTTCTGCATGAACATACACTGATAGGGTAGTGTTCTGGATGAACACACACTGATAGTAGAGTGTTCTAGCATGAACACACACCCTGATAGGGGAGTGTTTTAGTATGAACACATACAGTGCGACACACTGATAGGGGAGCGTTCTGGAATTAACACTGATAGGGGAGTGTTTTAGCATGAGCAGACACTGATAGAGGGTGTTCTAGCATAAACACACATGCACACTGATAGGGGAGTGTTCTAGCATGAACACACATTGATAGAGGTGTTCTTGCATAAGCAGACACTCATGGTAGGTGTTCCATCATGAACACACACTAATAGTCTGGGTGTAGTGGACTGAATAAAAAGTGGTAGTAGGTGTTCTGGCATGAATACTCTGAGAGGGAGGGAGTGTTCTGTCACAAACAGATGCCAGTATTGGGTGTTCTGGCATGAAGACAAACTGATAAGGGGGTGTTCATGCATGGAGGGATGCTGATAGCAGGTGTTCAGACATGAACAAAACTGCTAGGATAATGTTCTGGCTTGAGCAGACACTGATTAGTGAAGTATGTGTTCTGGCATGGACACACCATGATAGGAGTGTTCTGGCATGGACACACACTGATAGGGGTGTTCTGGCATGGACACACACTGATAGGGGTGTTCTAGCATGGACACACACTGATATAGGTGTTCTAGCATGGACACACACTGATATGGGTGTTCTAGCATGGAAACACATTGATCTGGGTGTTCTAGCATGGACACACACTGATATGGGTGTTCTAGCATGGACACACACTGATATGGGTGTTCTAGCATGAACACACACACTGATAGGTCTGTTGTAGCATGGACATATATATACTGATAGGGGTGTTCTAGCAGTATGTCTGGCACTAACAGGGGAGTGATAATGGGTTGCTTGTAATAATCCTGACTGAGCCCTTTAGTTTATCCTTGGTTCCATTTATCCAGGAGTCTTTTTTTCTTTATCACCTGCACTTTATTTTCTAGATCCACATAACATGCGTTCAGTCAGCAGTCCTCACCTTCATGTCTGCACAGACTTGTTCACACTCCACACTGAAGAGACTTGCAAAAGAATCGTTTATGTCTGTATTTCAAAAAGGCTGTTTGCACAGTCAACAGAATCGGACAGCTCTAAGTAAAATTATCAGCTGGCCAAATTGGTTGAGATGTAACACTACAGAACAGTTAGTCCTTGCAAATAGAGATAATTGTCCTGAGAAGTAGAGTTGTGAAGAGAGTCCGTGCGAATAGACCAGTAGAGTTGTGAAGAGAGTCCGTGCGAATAGACCAGTAGAGTTGTGAAGATAGTCCTTGCAAATAGAGAGGATTGTCCTGACAAGTAGAGTTGTGAAGATAGTCCTTGCAAATAGACCAGTAGAGTTGTGAAGATAGTCCTTGCGAATAGAGAGTAAGTAAGTAACTTGGTGTTTTACGCCCAGTCAACCAGTTCGGTTCAATAGACCAGTAGAGTTGTGAAGATAGTCCTTGCAAATAGACCAGTAAAGTTGTGAAGATAGTCCTTGCGAATAGAGAGTAAGTAAGTAACTTGGTGTTTTGCGCCCAGTCAACCAGTTCGGTTCAATAGACCAGTAGAGCTGTGAAGACAGTCCTTGCGAATAGAGAGTAAGTTAGTAACTTGGTGTTTTATGCCCAGTCAACCAGTTCGGTTCAATAGACCAGTAGAGTTGTGAAGATAGTCCTTGCGAATAGAGAGTAAGTTAGTAACTTGGTGTTTTATGCCCAGTCAACCAGTTGGTTCAATAGACCAGTAGAGTTGTGAAGATAGTCCTTGCAAATAGACCAGTAAAGTTGTGAAGATAGTCCTTGCGAATAGAGAGTAAGTAAGTAACTTGGTGTTTTGCGCCCAGTCAACCAGTTCGGTTCAATAGACCAGTAGAGCTGTGAAGACAGTCCTTGCGAATAGAGAGTAAGTTAGTAACTTGGTGTTTTATGCCCAGTCAACCAGTTCGGTTCAATAGACCAGTAGAGTTGTGAAGATAGTCCTTGCGAATAGAGAGTAAGTTAGTAACTTGGTGTTTTATGCCCAGTCAACCAGTTCGGTTCAATAGACCAGTAGAGTTGTGAAGATAGTCCTTGCAAATAGAGAGTAAGTTAGTAACTTGGTGTTTTATGCCCAGTCAACCAGTTTGGGTCAATAGACCAGTAGAGTTGTGAAGATAGTCCTTGCAAATAGAGAGTAAGTTAGTCAACCAGTTCGGTTATATCAGGGCAAGCAAACAGGATTGTTCGAACAAGTAGAGTTGTGATGCTGTTGCTCGTGCCGAAGTCCACCTCATTCAAGGCCACTTGACAGTTCAGCAGACATAGTCTTAAGAGTGGTGTTCCATGTCAGGGGTTTATCTGTGTGGAAATAGGATGGTTTGTAGAGGGGAGGTCTCTCATCATGGTGGTGTTCCATCAGAGATTCTACAATGTAACCAGTGTGATGTCATCTAATGTTTAGACTGTATCTGGCTTTTTTCATTGCCTGCCAGCCATACTGGTTTGATTAACAGGAGGTCAGCAAGGTTACAGCAAAGGACGCACAGCACAAGTAAGCACTGGTATGAGCAGCATTTAGACAGGAGGAAGTTCTGACCGCTAGCTCACACACTGTGTCTGCTGGAAAAAGGAACACATTATCATTTGACATTTCTGTTTTAGTTCATGAAATATTTCAGTAATCTCTGAATAGTTATAGTTATGATTTGTTTATTTAGTTTCCCTCCAGATAATTTCATGGCTTTAGTCTTCTGTCAAAATGGAATTTTATCTCTGTTAAAAAACAACAACTCATGATTGTTTTTTGTTGTTTTTTGTTTTTTTATTTGAATTTGCTAAGCAGTAGTTCTGTTTGAGTTTGATTTGGTAGTTTTGGCTCCACAGGTGTTTGTGGTGGATGGGAGCTAGAGATTAGTGCATTTCTTTCTTCATTTTTGTTTTCTTTCTTTTTCTTTCTTTTTTTTTGGCTAGCATTATGAAAAATATATTGGTAGATTTCACACCAGTGGTTGTTGTTTTGTTTACACTGTATTGGGCAAGTAGCACAATCTTATGCCAGCTTTGTTAGAAGTTTTCCACTCCCAGTGGACGGCAGATGATTTGAGCCTTGTGTCACTCCGAGGTTTCCCTCACATAGTGCAGATAATAGGGTCATATAGCTGGCCCAGCTACATACTAACCATAAACTAACAGCAGTGCTTTGCCCCAAAGAAAGTATGGTGCAGTGGGTTTAAATGAGGACTGGAAATGCAAAACACAAGAAGTCTGTTTTACAGCTGCAGTGATTGATATTTGCCATAAGATGCTTCACACAAGGCTGACAGAATGTGGTTATGAATAGAAAGAAATGATTGATCAAATGATCACAGCATAATTATTTTACCCTTGTAGCTGTAACTGGACTTAAAATGGGTTGTATTCTAAAAGATACACTGACAAGATGTAGTAAAATATATAATATACATCTATATGTTCAGGTGTGTAGATTAGACAGTGTACCTTCAGTTGTGTCCCAGGAGAAATTGTTGCCGTAGGTGTCTGCTGCATGTGTGTACACACCGTGGGCATGAGTGTACATAACGTGGGTAGCATGTGGTTTAGTGCATGATGATGATTAACTGTAGTGTCATCAATACCGCTGTAGATGATTAAAAAGACTGACGGCACACAGCCATTCTGCACTAACATGCACTTCATCTTCCCCCTGCCCTGCACCTGTCACCTAGACACTGACACCTGACACCTAGACACTGACACCTGCCTGCAGTCACTGAAGCACAGGTCCAACAGGCCGTGCATGCTGCTACTAGTTCCACATTCAGTGTTAGCAGTGTAAGCTGGCACATGTGTACCGTCACATATCTGTCCATGTGCAGATTGAATTTTATATTTCAGGAATTGTAGATTTGATGTGTGTGTGTGTGTGTGTGTGTGTGTGTGTGTGTGTGAGAGAGAGAGAGAGAGAGAGAGAGAGAGAGAGAGAGAGAGAGAGAGAGAGAGAGAGAGAGATACACAGAGAGTTGTGTGTGTGTGTGTGTGTGTGTGTGTGTGTGTGTACATGAGTGCACACATACACATGCTAAAGGAAATTGCTTCCAACACAATATGTGTGTCAGTTCATGTTCATTTTGATATCTTTCGTTGTTGTTTTCAAAATGCACTGACTGCTCAGAACATTTAAGTTCATCTTGTTCTTTTGTTATTAAGATTTCTGATTGTTGTTCTTAGCAAGATGCCAGATCCAGTTTTTGTTTGAATTGTATGAACTTATGATTACAGTTTCAGACTCGTTCTTTGTAAATACATTTCTGATGATGCTCACAAAAAGAGATTGTGAAATAAAAACATAGGAAATGTTTTTGTCAACAGTGACATGTCTGATTCATGCATGCTCTTACAGTGACTTTGGAAACAGTGGTTTGGATGATGATTAACTGGGTGGTAAGATGGGTGGTTTGTTGTTGTTCAGGGAAGCAGGAAATCTGCAGCATATAGGCCTACATACAGCATGGCATTACTGGGGCCTGGTTTTAAAATCATGTAGCCTGTCTCCCTTTTGATATACATTTTAACTGCAGCAGTTATAAGAGCATTTTTCATGCATATGTTTCGTGTGTGTGTGTGTGTGTGTGTGTGTGTGTGTGTGTGTGTGTGTGTGTGCAGTTTGTAAATTCATCTACAAATTGTAATGTGTGTGTGTGTGTGTGTGTGTGTGTGTGTGTGTGTGTGTGTGTGTGTGTGTGTGTGTTTATGTGTGTGTGTGTTTGTGGTATGTGTCTGCATGTGTATGTTGTGTATGTATGGTGTGTGTGTGTGTGTGTGTGTGTGTGTGTGTGTGTGTGTGTGTGTGTGTGTGTGTGTGTACATTCATGTACATTCATGCATGTGTCTGTGAGTGTGTGCATGTTCCATGTGTGCCTATACATAAGTCCAGGAAGTTGGCACACAGCTTTTGTGTGTGATAAAATCTTATGCTCAGCTTCTGCTTCTTTCAGATAAACAAGTTAGAGAAGGATTTGGAAGAGAAGCGACGCTATATGGATATTTTTGAAAAGTGGATCCTTGATGCAGAAGAAGTGCTTAAGAATAAGGTAAGAGACCTGGGGGGAAAAAAGAAGGTAAGAGACTAATCAAGACATGTCTGTCAGGTGTTAGCATGTGATTTATTTTCTCAGTTTTGTATATATAATCTTATATTTGACTTTATTGTTCAGTTTGCAATGTTTTCAAAGTGTAATTTGGTTCAGTATTCCAAGGGAAGATAGTTACAATTTTCAGTTCACTGCCACTGATCGAAGTCTACTGAACTTTGAAAGTTTTCTGTTGCTAGTTGGGTTCTTGGTTTCCACATACACGTAGCACATTCCTGACAGTGCTGCTTCGTTTTTGATGTGGTTGGAAGGGCTTCACGGTGCTGAGCATGGTAGGAATAAGGAGATAAGAAAGAAGTTAAAATTGCTGTTGTTGGCATTTGAACCTGCGTGCGTTTGATTCAGAGTCTGTTGTTTTATCCATGTGTTTTAACTTCCACCTCTCTGAAAGTTTCCACAAAGCACCAGCTTGACGTGTCCAGCTCAGATCTGACTGTGTATCAGGAAAGTGAAAAAAGTTGAACCAACTTGAATGAAACACCCCAGACTGATAGAGCCCACAGAGTTTTGTTTGTGACACGCACACTCAAGGTCTCCCATTATTTGTGCTGTTCCATGTTTAAAAATGTTTTAAATTGTTCATGAATAAGTTTATGTTCATTGATAGCTCTGATTAAGAGGGCTTTGGTTAATTGAGGCAGATTGTCAGGAGCAGCACATGTGGAGTAATGGATTGCTTCCCTTCGTGAGCAGATGGCTATTGGGTCCCCTGATGCTCAGTGGGTTAGCTGTCAGGAACAGCACATATGGAATAATGGATTGCTTCCTTTCATGAGCAGATGGCTATTGGGTCCCGTGAGGCTTAGTGGGTTAGCTGGAGTTGGCTTTGGAGGTCCAGATTAATCGTGTCATACACCTTCTCTGGAGTCAGCTTTGGGACTTTGTCTTGGCTGACTGCTGTCTTGGTGGGTGCTGTCTTGGCTGACTGCTGTCTTGGCTGAGTGCTGACTGAGTGCTGTCTTGGCTGAGTGCTGACTGAGTGCTGTCTTGGCTGACTGCTGTCTTGGCTGAGTATTGCCATGGCTGAGTGCTGTCTTAGCTGAGTGCTGTCTTGGCTGAGTGCAGTCTTGGCTGTGTATTGTCTTGGCGGAGTGCTGTCTTGGCTGAGTGCAGTCTTGGCTGTGTATTGTCTTGGCTGAATACAGTCTTGGCTGTGTATTGTCTTGATGGAGTGCAGTCTTGGCTGAGTGCAGTTGCTGTCTTGGCTGAGTGCTGTCTTAGCTGAGTGCTGTCTTGGCTGAGTGCAGTCTTGGCTGTGTATTGTCTTGGCGGAGTGCTGTCTTGGCTGAGTGCAGTCTTGGCTGTGTATTGTCTTGGCTGAATACAGTCTTGGCTGTGTATTGTCTTGACGGAGTGCAGTCTTGGCTGAGTGCAGTTGCTGTCTTGGCTGAGTGCTGTCTTAGCTGAGTGCTGTCTTGGCTGAGTGCAGTCTTGGCTGACTGCTGTCTTGGCGGAATGCTGTCTTGGCTGACTGCTGTCTTGGCTGAGTACTGCAGGAACTGAGGGTGTTGAAGTTTTGTTCCAGTGCAACACACTGCAGGCAGTTGGAGTGGGAGGCAACCCAGCCGTGGTAGAGTTTGATGCACCATTTGCTCAGCAGATCTGCCCTCCTCATTTGGGGCTCTGCTCTGCTGTTGGCCCTTGTCACCTCTTCCCTTTAATGTGGAAGGAACAGTTGTCTGACATACTCACTCTGTTGTTGATTCTTGTGCCAGCAAATACATCACAAGGCACAGTTGTCTGACCTACTCTGTTGCTGAGTCTTGTGCCAGCAAATAAATCACAAGGCAGTTTTCTGACATACTCTGTTGTTGATTCTTGTGCCAGCAAATAAACAATAAACGAGGCAGTAATTCCCACCTTGTCAGATGCCAAGACTTTGAAGAGCCAGTTTCTGAAATGATCAGTACTAGGGAAGTGTTTTTTTATTCCTTTGAAACTGTCGGACGTTAAAAGAAAAAAAAAAATCCTGATGGAAGGCAGGTTTGCCAGCTAGCCCCCAGTTGCAGTTTTGATGGTCTGAGGAAGCTGACTGTTTTTGTTGTGTGTGCAGAACAAGAAGAATGACCGTGACCTTGTGCAGCAGCTCCAGACGGAGGTGAAGCATCTGAAACAGGACCTAGGCAACGCTGGCTACAGAAAGGATGACATCTTCACTGACCCAGCTGCACTCAAAACAGAACTGGACCGCAGGGAACGAGAGCTCAGCACCAAGGTGGGTCAGGTCCACAAGGTGTGCATTTACAGGGTAGGCGAGAGCTGAGCACCTAGGTGGGTCAGGTCCACAAGGTGTGCATTTACAGGGTGGGTGAGAGCTCAGCAACAAGGTGGGTCAGGTCCACAAGGTGTGCATTTACAGGGGGGTTGAGAGCTCAGCACCAAGGTGGGTCAGGTCCACAAGGTGTGCATTTACAGGGGGGTTGAGAACTCAGCACCAAGGTGGGTCAGGTCCACAAGGTGTGCATTTACAGGGGGTTCAGAACAAACTGACACTTTGTCGTAGCTTGTATATTCCAGAGAAATTCATATTTTCTTTTCATTTGTAGGTGAGTTATAGAGCGTTGCTACAGGTTTCATCTGACACCAGGATAGACTCTGAGAAATGGTTTTCAGTTCAGGAGCGGACCAAAATCTTTGAACTTTACTTTGCAACTGTTCTTGTCCAGAGGCAGTTTCCTATATATATATATAGCGATGTTCCACCCCAGGCAGACATTGTTTTTCTACACCACAGGTGCTTGCACATGCTTATGAGGCTGAGATGAAGCTCAGTGTGAGATGCACAGTGTGGACTGTTGTGTGTTTGCAGCAGTCAGAGTTGGACAGCATGGCGGAAGAGGTGCAGCACTGGCGCCAGGAGTGCAACAACGTGGAGATGATGCGCAGCAACGCTCTCGATGCGCTGCGACTGCTGGAGACAGAGGTGACCCAGTTACAGGATGCTGACATTCAGCTGAAGCAGATGAAGGATGAGTACAACAGGCTTCGTGGACAGGTGAGGATGGGGGCTAGTGTAAACAGCTAACAAACTGTTTACTGGTAAACAGCTAACAAACTGTTTACTGATGTCTAAGTGTGAAAGTTGTTTCCCTTGATTCTTCATTTTCATATTATTGGAACAGGAATTTTTATTTAAAATTGGTTAAACAAGATATTGTTGATGACACAACTTGAGGTGTACTGCCTGATAACATGGCTGTGTGTTAGTATTTGATGATTGCAGTATTGTGTGTCACATCGATTCTGTGGATCTTTAGAATTGTTAATTTGCACCTATGTGTATGAGGTGTTGCTGAATGGTTGAATAAGCTGAATCTTGCTGTTGGTGGCGATGGCGGGATGATGGGAAATCATTGTGTGTTCTTTCTTTGTGTATTCAACATACTTGTCCTCTGTTGACACTGAAAGCCGGTAGGTCAGTCAGACCACATGAAACTTGTGCAGTGTGTGTGTGAGGTAAACTGAAAATGAATTGTGAAGACGTGTGTCAGTGTGTCCTTTTGGATGTTCAGTTTGAGGCATGTCGCTGGAGAATGTGTTTGCAATTTTTCCTGCATCATCACTCAGTTCAGAATGTGTATGTCTTTTGCTGCAAGTTTGAGGATGTGTGGAAGCGATATCAGGACCTGAACCAAGCGCTCAGTGACAAAGATGACCTTGAGTTCACCTTGAAAAGGACAATTCTCGAGCGTGACCATCTGAAATGTGACCTTGCCAAGGTCACTGAAGAGCGTGATGAGCTTGAACCCAAGCTACATGAACTGCGTGCCAGAGTGCGAGACCTGTCCCATGTGGAGGCAGAAAATGCCTCCCTGGAGAGCCAGGTGGCCAGTGTGAACAGGAGTCTGAAAGAGAGGGTAACTTGTTCACGTCTTGGGGGTCACATGCTGCATGCCTTCACTCACTCTGTTGGGCTTCCACGTTTTGAGTCACGGGTTTTCTTCTCTTTGATTTTCCCCGTGGTGTAGCTGTGGCAACACCTAGAGTCACCCACAGTTGCCGCTTTCTTCACTTTGATTTGCCTTCGGTCCTGGTTAACTGTTGCCTCACTGGGTCACCTGACTGCTCACCATTTTCTTCAAACTGATTTGCTCAGTCATAACAGTTCTGCTGGAAGAAGCTCCAGAGGTGTTTTATTGTCATATATGGGTTTCCTGGAATTAGTTTTGGAGTTTTTGTGTAGATTTGGAGAGGTTGCATGATCTTGTATCAGTTTTTTCTTCTTTGACCTTTATTCTTTTTGAGTTCCTTTTCTCCAGTACCAGTCATGAGCATCACATCATTGCATTGGTCTCCTGTCTCGTCATCAGTATCACACCAGTGCACCAATTTTTCTGTGTTTGTCATCAGTATCACATTGTACCTGTGTCCTGTATCTTTCATCAGTATCACATCATTGCATTGGTCTCCTGTATCTGTCATCAGTATCACATCATCATACTTGTCTCCTGTATCTGTCATCAGTATCACATCATCATACTTGTCTCCTGTATCTTTCATCAGTGTCACATCATCATACCTGTCTCCTGTATCTTTCATCAGTATCACATCATCATACCTGTCTCCTGTATCTTTCATCAGTATCACATCATCATACCTGTCTCCTGTATCTTTCATCAGTATCACATCATCATACCTGTCTCCTGTATCTTTCATCAGTATCACATCATCCTGTTGGTCTCCTGTATCTGTCATCACTATCACATCATTGTATCAGTCTCATGCTTTGGTCCAAGAGGGGGATTTTTTGTTGGTTTAGTCAGCATGAAGTAGACATCGTTTTCCTGGGAGCTTACTTCCCCCTGTAGATACTGTAGTTGTGGCATTACCACACCAATCATGTCACCTCACCCTGCTCAGCCACTCACATGATCTGACCCTCCACAGTAGTTCACATGATCTGAACACCCTTCTCATCCATTGACCCTTCTCACCGTCACTGTAGTTCACATGATCTGAACACCCATCTTACCCGCTGACCCTCCTCACCGTCACAGTAGTTCACATGATCTGAACACCCTTCTCACCCATTGACCTTTCTCACCATCACAGTAGTTCACATGATCTGAACAGCTCAGCATGCCGTAGTTCACATGATCTGAACACCTCACCATGCCAGTAGTTCACAAAATCCAAACACCTTTCTCACCCATTGACCCACCTCACCCTTCTCACCCATTGACCCACCTCACCCTTCTCACCCATTGACCCACCTCACCCTTCTCACCCATTGACCCACCCCACCCATTGACCCACCTCACCCTTCTCACCCATTGACCCACCCCACTCATTGACCCTCCTCACCATGCCAGTAGTTCACACAGTCTTAACACCCTTCCTTCACCCTCACTGACACTTTTGAGTTTCATCTGGTTCTCTCAATATTGTTATGGATTATTCCCCCCTACACCACACACCCCACAACCAGCCCTCAAGGAAGCATTTGCATCAATTTCCCAATTACAGTTTAAACATTCTTTTTCTGGGAAGGGTGTGTTTCTTAAAATAAAGATTAAAAATGACAAAGTTTTGAAATGTTCCTACATACCTAGGAAGAGAAGAAGAACTTTGACTATATGAATACTATCCAGTTCCAGTTTTTCTGAACTGCGATCCAGATTTGAACAGGAATAGCACTATATCTGCAGTTGAAAATAGAGGTGTCGCTAGGTCATGTCATTATACTCCTACACATTCTTCAGGTTACATTTCTGACCAGATCTTGTAGAGCAATAAAATGATCACCTACCCAATGTAGATTTCTTCTTCTCTGTACATTAATTTCGAGCTAATCGATTCTGCGCTGATCCATTATGGAGCGTTTAGTAGCAGGTGTCTGCTAGGTTGCCTTTTGTTGTAACTCTCAATGACTTTGCGGCCTGTGACGTGGATCTTGGTCCTGTTAGACGGAGAAGTTGCGTGAGGTGTATGAGGAGAACCTCAATCTGCATGAGCGTCTGGCACAGCTGCAGCATCGACTGGAGGGGCTGCGGGAAACCAGGCGTGACCTGGACAATATGTGTGCACGGGCAAGTGCTGCTTCTGTGCTTTCTAGTCTTTTGCCCTTGGCCTTGACATCACTGTGCAGTTTTGTGTACTGGGTGGTGTGTGTGTGTGTGTGTGTGTGTGTGTGTGTGTGTGTGTGTGTTTGTTGTGAGTGTGTGTGTGTGTAGGTATTGTGTGTGTGTGTGTGTGTGTGTAGGTATTTGATCTATGTTGTTTTCAGTGCCACCCACAACTGAATAGTGACCAACAGTGCACAGTGGAACATACTGTCTCAGGGGTTGACAGTGACAACACTGTGTATACTGATCTGTGTTGTTTTCAGTGCCACCCACAACTGAATAGTGACCAACGGTGTACAGTGGAACATACTGTCTCAGGGGTTGACAGTGACAACACTGTGTATACTGATCTGTGTTGTTTTCAGTGCCACCCACAACTGAATAGTGACCAACAGTGTACAGTGGAACATACTGTCTCAGGGGTTGACAGTGACAACACTGTGTATACTGATCTGTGTTGTTTTCAGTGCCACCCACAATTGAATAGTGATTAACAGTGTACAGTGAAATGTACTGTTTCTGGGGTTGCCTACAGGAGCCATGTATATTCCGTCGTCTTGTTTCTCTATCACATTGATTGCTTTTAGTGCAACAGCGGCACAGAGGTGACGTGTGGAACTGCCGGTGGCTGTGTGAGCTGACGGTCCAACATGGACCATGGTCCAGTGGAGTCCGGTTTTCTTCTTTTGCCTGCAGCTTTGTCATTGCAGCCTTCGTTGGGGCTTGTCACTACTGTACTGGCTAGACAGTAACTGAACTGAATGCAGGCGAACTCCACTACACTGTTAAAGAGTTGAACGTTCTGCTTGTTGCCTAGTTGGTTTTTGTTTTGTTTTTAATATTTTGTTTGTTTATTTACTGATCCCTTGTGGTCAGTTTGAGCGACCGTACATAGGGCTGCAGCTTCTACAAGAATAGTTCTGCCCGGTCACGCCAGTGTCTGTGGATGCAGACCTTGTAATTCGTACTTGCTGTAATAACAGGGCTTGGAGAGTGGTTGAGCCACATCTGGGGACCTTCTTGCAGGCAAAGTGTTGTGTGAAAATGTGTTTCCTGACAGTGGAAAGGTGCTAGTGGGAACATCCAGCCATGAATTCTTTTTCTTCTGATTGTTTGAGTATGGTGACGTGGATGTGCTGAAGAACAGGATGAAGTTTCTCAGCAGTGGCAAGGTTTTGGTTAGAATTTTCTTCGAGCCATGAACAGTATTTTGGTTCCCTTGTTTCAGTACGATGAGGTGAATGTGCAGAAGAACAAGGCTGTGGCAGCCGTGCACGCGCTGCGTGCCAAGGTGGCAAGGCTGGCAAAGAAATGTCAGGAGAAGGTAACTCTAGCAATTAGAATGTTTTAAGTCTTTTGGTTTCACTCTCTCTTCTCTTCATAGGGTGTCTTTCCCTCTCTCTCCTGATTTTTTTCTCATGTAATCTTTAGTAAAGCATTCTTAGTCTTGTTTATGCTCTGCTTGTGTTAACAGGTTCTGAAAAGTGTATAACTATAAGGGATTAGTTTATTGATACAGTAGTTTGACTTACCTCTTTCACTTTTTTGTAGTCAGTTTCTGAATTTTGTCAGCTCAGCTGCACAGGGTCTACAGCAGTGGGCAGTGAGGGCAGGTACCCAGACTCCAAAAGGTGCAGGTACCCAGAATCCTTGTTCAGAGGCCCCCCCCCCCCCCCCCCCCCCCCCCCCACCAACCCTGACCCACAGCAGTGGGCAGTGAGGGCAAAAGGTGCAGGTACCCAGACTCTTTGTTCATGTGATACCTGTACTCCACTCTCCCCAGGACGAGATCTTGCGGCGATTGTCGGAGGACCTGCGTGGCGGCAGAGGGCGCTCCGGTTCCCTGCTGGAAGAGCTGAGCCGGCTGGAAGTGATGGCGGGTGGGGAGGAGTACAACCGCCCCTTGTCTCCGCTGGACCTCATCACTGGGGTCAGTATGCTGATCATGTTACACCTGACCTCATCACCGGGGTCAATATGCTGATCATGTTACACCGGACCCCATCGCTGGGGTCAGTACGCTGATCATGTTACATCTGACCTCATCACAGTGGTCAAGTATGCTGATCATGTTACACCGGACCTCATCACAGGGGTCAGTAAGCTGATCATGTTACAGTACTTTATGGGAGGCCTGACTTTTAGACTGTGGTGGGCCAGACCATTGATTTATAGTGGGCTTGACCTGTTGGGGGAGAGGACAGCGCTTGGTGCGTATGATAGCAGATTATTCAGCAGTGGAATAAATCAATGCACACTATCATGTGTGCATGCTCACATAAAAACATGCACACACACACACACACACACACATACACACACACACACACTACACACACACACACACACACCACACACACACACACACACACACACACACACACACACACACACACACACACACACACACACACACACACACACACACACACACACACACACACACCAGCACACACACACACACACACACACACACACACACGCACGCATGTGCAACACACAACACACACATACACACACACACCACACACACACATACACACACATACACACACACACACACACACACACACCTGAGTACATGGTAGTTTTGATATTTACTATCAGCACTGAGGAAATGCATCTGAGTGATGGGGGCAGAAAGTCTGTATGCACTTAGGAAGCCCCACAATAAAAAACAAACAAACCCATTGCTGCTTTTGAATGGTATCCAGTGTCAGAGTCCCAGTTTGCTGTAATGCCAACTGTAATAAGGCCTGTGCCAATGGTTGATATGTATACATGTGCTTGCTGGTGTTTAGGCCGTTCAACTGTTGCTTCCTCTGTACCCAGCCCCTCATGTCAGACACGGAGAGGCTGCTCTCAGAGCGCATCCCAGACTCGACCTTCACCCGATGGCCTTCATCCTCATCCCTTGGTGACCCCCGTGACCTTGCCTCCAGTGCTGACTTGCTACGCAGCGGTGATAGGTCGTCGCTACGGAGACCCAAGTCTGCAGAACAAATCAGAACAGGGCAGCAAGGCGTCCAGCCCCCGGGCCAGTTCTCTGGCATTGGCAGTGCCCTTGGGTATGGAGGGGAGAGTTTGTGTGTGGCCATCTTGGATTACCAGCCTGACACCGCCTCCCGCAGCGGACACCGCCACCTGGAACTGCCCCTGAAAGAAGGGGATCAAGTCCGGATCCGAGGTGAGTGGAACGACTTGCCCGTCTGTTGTGTGAGTAAAACTCGTGGTGTTGTGCAGTGTGGATAAAACCGTCGTTTCACTAGGAAGAAAGATGGAAACCGAGATGTTTCTAGCCCAAGCAGATTTTTATTTTCTCTCTTATGTCTTGTTGCGATTTAGCCATTTACAACAACAAAAACTGTTGATTTTAGAGTAGGCTGATCCATAGCAGCCACACTTCGAACAGTTAGCTCCACATTTGCTGGTATGCTTTTGGAAAATGTTTGTTTATGGTTCAATTGCACCACTTCAGTGTAATCAGCTTGATGTGAACTTGACCATTAGATGGCTGTGTGGCTGTCAGTGAGATTGTTGAAGTCATTCAATATTTTGTCAGGTAGAACAGGTAGAAACTTGACCTGTCAGTGAGATTGTTCAAGTCATTCAGTATTTTGTCAGGTAGAAACTTGACCTGTTAGCAAGATTGTTCAAGTCATTTAGTATTTTGTCAGGTAGAACCGGTAGAAACTTGACCTGTCAGAGAGATTGTTCAAGTCATTCAGTATTTTGTCAGGTAGAACAGGTAGAAACTTGACCTGTTAGCAAGATTGTTCAAGTCATTCAGTATTCTGTCAGGTAGAACAGGTAGAAACTTGACCTGTTAGTGAGATTGTTCAAGTCATTCAGAATTCTGTCAGATGGAAACTTGACCTGTTAGTGAGATTGTTCAAGTCATTCAGTATTCTGCCAGGTAGAATAGGTAGAAACTTGACCTATTAGCAAGATTGTTCAAGTCATTCAGTATTTTGTCAGGTAGAACAGGTAGAAACTTGATCTGTTAGTGAGATTGTTCAAGTCATTCAGAATTCTGTCAGGTAGAACAGGTAGAAACTTGACCTGTTAGCGAGATTGTTCAAGTCATTCAGAATTCTGTCAGATGGAAACTTGACCATGACTTGTCTGTGTGCTTCAGGCCCAGTGGATCGCTTTGGTTACTGTGAGGCAGAGGTGGGCGGTCGCACAGGATTGGTCCCTGCCAGTCACTTGTACCCTCTGACTGACAGTGCTGCCACCTACAGGCCCGCCCGCCAGCCGCATGGTCGTCACAAGGTCAGTTCACTCCGTCCTGAAGGGCCAGCTGACACCTAGTCCACAAGCCACACAACACAACAGCAAAGAAATCAGACTGTGTGCAACTGCCCCCTGTGAGAGCTCAAAATCAGTCAGGCCACACAACATTGCTAGGATAAAATCAGTTCTGTTCCACATGGCATGTGGTTCTGCTGCAGCCAATCACAGCACAGTTGTGCTATCAGATTCACAAATGGGCGAGATGAATCAACTTGCATCAAAACCAAGGAATCAACTCTTTTATATATACACCACACACATATGTTACAATCTGGATGATTGCTGCAGGAATGAGAAATTGCTGTGAGTGACAAGTGTGAAGTGTGGGCCTAGGTTCATTTGGAACACCGAATGGCTGTCACCTGTGTTTGAAAGCCAGTGGTAGGCCACAGCAATGGTACGCCTGCGCTATGGCCTGTCTGTCAGCCGTGCATGCATCACGCCAAATCTGTGGCCAGACTGATAGACCCAAATTCTTGTATCTTTGGGTCGTTTTTCTCTTCATGCCGTTGAACCTGGCCGGTGGTGCTGGAGGTGGGAAACAGGCTGAGTGTGTCTGCAATGATGTGTTTATTTATGTTTTACATGTTTGTATAGATGCTATTGGAACGTCTTATTTTTTATAGATTGCAGTTAACTTGTAATAAATTTCATGTCCATTAAGATGTATGTAAGTGGATTTGTTTGACAGTTATGGCTTTTTGTGTGTGTAGATCTGGTTGCCATTTTCTGTTTAGATTTGATTGCTAGTTCAAAAAAGATTTAGCATCTACTCATTTAATACATTGTGTGTGTGTGTGTGTGTGTGTGTGTGTGTGTGTGTGTGTGTGTGTGTGTGTGTGTGTGTGTGTGTGTGTGTGTGTGTGTGTGTGTGTGTGTGTGTTTGTGTGTGTGTGTGTTGTGTGTGTGTGTGTGTGTGTGTGTGTGTGTGTGTGTGTGTGCAGAAGTCTGGAGGTGACAGTGCAGAGCAGATTGTTCAGATGTTTGATGAACTCCAGGACTCCCGCCTCGTTTCTGGTATCACTCAGAATCATTCCTCACAGCCATCCCAGCATGCAGCACATTCCACCGCCACACAGACTCGCCAGCGACGGTCCGTCACCAAGAGCCGTGAGTTTGTCTTTTACATTGCAAGAGTTTTTTGTATTTTTTGTAACCTGAGTTTCTCATCTTGTCCATTTTTTGACTACAATGCATGGTTTTCACAGACATAGTGCTGTACTTTTTGCAGCAAAGCACAAGGTGGTGACATTTGAAGGATGATGCTGTCCATGTAGTTCTAGTCAGGTTGTGTCAACAATGCTCATTATACTGTCATGTGGTGGGTTGTTATTGTATGATGGAATGGGTATGACAGTCTGTTTAAACAGATTACATGATCTTTATACTAATCTTCATGCAAAGATGATAATGGTGATGATGATGACTGTCTGTTGTGGACCAACAGTTTCCATGAAGCCTGCTTTTGGCATCATAGGATGAAGGACTCATCCTAAAACTTGTTTTATGTTGAGGATTGCCAATGCAAGTGATGTTTAATGTGTAGCGTGACTCCCTGTTCCATCACTGCTTGTGTCGCAGACCTGGCCCCTGAGGCCCCCACCAACCTTCGCATAGAGGAGGTGGATGGCAACAGTCTGGTGTTGGCATGGCAACCACCCCCCTTGGACCATCACGGCTGTAGTAATGGCTCCAAGGTTGTCGGCTACCGGGTGAGTGACCATGGGGATGATTGAGGCCAGTGCAGGTTTGATTTCACTCCTATTCCTACAGCAGTAGTATTTGTCCAAACAGGGTGTGACTGTGTGTGTGTGTGTGTGCGCACGTGCATGCTTGCATGTTTTTTTTTGTTTTTTTGTTTCAACGTTTTTGCTTTTTTGTTTACAAAAAATCTGAGTTCATTCAAAAAATTCATGTAAGCTTCAGAGTTGGGCATCACAGAGATGACATGTCAGTTTCCTACCCAGACTTGAACGTATCATGTCTCATCCAGATCTAACTCCTCCCCAGACCTTAGGACAGCATGTCTGTCACCCAGTTTTAAATCCACCCCAGACTTCACACTGTATCTGTCATTCAGATCTGATTCCACCCCAGACTTCACACTGTATCTGTCATTCAGATCTGATTCCACCCCAGACTTCACACTGTATCTGTCATTCAGATCTGATTCCACCCCAGACTTCCCACTGTACCTGTCATTCAGATCTGATTCCACCCCAACTTCACACTGTATCTGTCATTCAGATCTGATTCCACCCCAGACTTCACACTATATCTGTCATTCAGATCTGATTCCACCCCAAACTTCACACTGTATCTGTCATTCAGATCTGATTCCACCCCCAGACTTCACACTGTATCCGTCATTCAAATCTGATTCCACCCCAAACTTCACACTGTATCTGTCATTCAGATCTGATTCCACCCCAGACTTCACACTGTATCTGTCATTCAAATCTGATTCCACCCCAGACTTCACACTGTATCTGTCATTCAGATCTGATTCCACCTGACTTTACACTGTATCTGTCATTCAGATCTGATTCCACACCAGACTTCACACTGTATCCGTCATTCAGATCTGATTTCACTCCAGACTTCACACTGTATCTGTCATTCAGATCTGATTCCACCCAATTTCACACTGTATCCGTCATTCAGATCTGATTCCACCCCAGACTTCACACTATATCTGTCATTCAGATCTGATTCCACCCCAAACTTCACACTGTACCTGTCATTCAGATCTGATTCCACCCCAGACTATCTGTCATTCAGATCTGATTCCACCCCAGACTTCACACTGTATCTGTCATTCAGATCTGATTCCACCCGACTTTACACTGTATCTGTCATTCAGATCTGATTCCACACCAGACTTCACACTGTATCCATCAGGTAGATCTGATTCCACCCCAGACTTCACACTGTATCTGTCATTCAGATCTGATTCCACCCAACTTCACACTGTATCCGTCATTCAGATCTGATTCCACCCCAGACTTCACACTGTATCCATCAGGGAGATCTGATTTCACTCCAGACTTCACACTGTATCTGTCATTCAGATCTGATTCCACCCAACTTCACACTGTATCCGTCATTCAGATCTGATTCCACCCCAGACTGGAACACAGCATGTGTCACCCAGACCTAAGTCCAGCTCAGACATGAACGTGGCCTGTCTGTCCTGCAGATCTACCTGAACGGGCGAGTCTGCCAGCAGCCGCACAGCCCCAGACTGTCCCACACACGTGTGGAGGGCGTGCGGCACGACCGACCCCAGCAGCTGGCCATCCAGACCCTGGCTGCCTCGGGGCAGGTGTCGTCACGCCTGGAACTCATCTACCAGGGCGTCAAGTCCCCGCCGGCCCGTGGTGACAGTGGGGAGGATGGGGAGGCAGACACAGACTTGTCCTCCATCCTCAACAGCATCCACTACAAGACCGGCAGGAAGCGCACTGTAAGTGGCCGCCCCAGTGACCGGTGTGATGTGACCGTGGTTGTTGGTGACCGTAATGGTGGTTTGTGTGAGTGGTGAGTGTGCATGGTTTGTGGTCGTGTGGACAGGATGTGGGCACCAGTCTTTGTGGAGCTGCGGGTACTATATGTCAGTTTGTGTGTGTGTGTGTGTGTGTGTGTCTGTGAGTGTGTGTGTGTGCGCACAGATGTGTGTGCTTGTGTGTGTGTGTGTGTGTGTGTGTGTGTATACACACAGATATGTGTGTGTGTGTGTGTGTGTATGTGTGTGTACACAGATGTGTGTCAGACCTGTTTAGTCGACACAATTGGCGTAGACATCTACACATTTGAAGCCCAAACTACACATCTAGGCTTGCATTACACAAGTGAGAGCACAGTGACCTCACAGTGTACAAGTGAGAGCACAGTGATCTCACAGTGTACAAGTGAGAGCACAGTGACCTCACAGTGTACAAGTGAGAGCACAGTGACCTCAGTGTACAAGTGAGAGCACAGTGACCTCACAGTGTGTGATTAGCCTGACACTGGTGATTGTGTTGCTTTCAGATGATGGGACTGTATGACTATGACCCAGAGAAACAGTCACCTGGTGACTACACGGCCTGTGAGTTAGCCTTCCATGCTGGTGACATTCTGCTGGTGTATGGCGAGGAAAGGCCAGATGGATTCTTCCACGGAGAGGTAAGAGTCTGAGGGCTCAAAAGTTTGAATATTCTGAAATTATGCTCTTGGGGGGGGGGGGGGGGGGGGGGGGTGAATTTCCGTGACTAACGTCCTTGCACTTTTGACAGAAAAATTGTCATGACTTCAGAACAGTGCTAGAAAGTGATGTTACTGTTTGACCAAAGTGATGATGATTATGATCAAAATGGTGTTAAATAATAAAAATGATGTTACCTGACCAAAGTGATGCTATTTAACCGAAGCAATGTTGCTGAACCAGAATTGTGCTAGATTTTGAGGGTTCCCTGGTCAAATTGACTGCGTTCTTTTTGTCTAATGGGGTAGTCTGTTTAGGCAGATAATTCCATGTGGTGAGGGAAAAGAGGAATGTCCTGTTGGATCATTGTAAAAACCAGAACTGTGGGCGTGGAATGGTGCAGCTGTCACTCTTGGCTGTGTGATTTCAGAGGAATGGGCAGCGAGGTCTGGTGCCGGCCTGCTTTGTGGAGCCAGTAACACAGGGTGCCAAGTCTGCTCAGGTGGGTACTCTCTGTCCTCTGTCTATGTCCAGATAGCTGCTGTGGTCTTACTGTATCCAGATAGCTGCTGTGGTCTTACCGTATCCAGATGGCTGCTGTCGTCTTGCCATATCCGGATAGCCATTTTGGTCTTACTGTTAGCTGTCCACATCCAGATAGCCACTTTGGTCTTACTGTTAGCTGTCCATGTCCAGATAGCCACTTTGGTCTTACTGTTAGCTGTCCATGTCCAGATAGCCACTTTGGTCTTACTGTTAGCTGTCCACATCCAGATGGCTGCTGTGGTCTTACTGTTAGCTGTCCACATCCAGATAGCCACTTTGGTCTTACTGTTAGCTGTCCACATCCAGATGGCTGCTGTGGTCTTACTGTTAGCTGTCCACATCCAGATAGCCCCCTTTGGTCTTACTGTTAGCTGTCCACATCCAGATGCTTTGGTCTTACTGTTAGCTGTCCACATCCAGATGGCTGCTGTGGTCTTACTGTTAGCTGTCCACATCCAGATAGCCACTGTTGGTCTTACCATTAGCTGTCCACATCCAGATAGCCACTTTGGTCTTACTGTTAGCTGTCCACATCCAGATAGCCCCTTTGGTCTTACTGTTAGCTGTCCACATCCAGATAGCCCTTTGGTCTTACTGTTAGCTGTCCACATCCAGATAGCCCCTTTGGTCTTACTGTTAGCTGTCCATCCAGATAGTCCCCTTTGGTCTTACTGTTAGCTGTCCACATCCAGATGGCTGCTGTGGTCTTACTGTTAGCTGTCCATGTCCAGATAGCCACTTTGGTCTTACTGTTGGCTGTCTATGTCCAAGTGGCCAGTGTGGTCTTTCCATCAGCTGTCCATGTTCAGATATCTACTGTGGTCTGTGTGCTAGCTACCACTGGAATGGCCTCTGCAGTTTCATTGTCACTGTGTCCATGTTGGAACTAGCACAGCATGTTTAACCAATAATAGTAATGATAAAGGTTCCTGTGGTGCCTCATCTCTGCATGAATTGGGAGAGCAGCACTAGCAACACACAACCCTTCCACGTGGTGGGGATGGAGACAGGGCTGTGAAAAAGACGGGCCTGGAACATATGGGTTCGGAAAGAGGATGATGAATCAGAGTGGTGTGAATCAGAGTGGTGCCACATCTGAGATGAACTGTTTCAAACAGATGGGCCAGTGTATTTTATTTGGTGTTCACAAGCCACCTCTTGCACAACAGTTGTGTGGGTATAAAAATGTTGGGGTGCATTTGGTTTTGGGGGCTTGCGTGCGTGCGTGTGTGTGTGTGCATGTGTACGTGAACAGAGCACATCATAATGTGCTTTATTTGATTTTCAGAAACACAGTGCAGCAAATGGGCCCTCTTGTCCAGGCAGCTGATGTAGCAGCAAGAGACGGACGGCCTTCTGCTTGTGTTGGATCTCTACAGAAGTTGAACCTGGACCTGTGCATATTCCATGCTGCACTCTTTGCTGCCACTAGTCTACACATGAACTATGCAGTGCCAGCAGCCTGTGTCCGCATCACTAGTGAAACACATCCTTATCTGACTTCTTATTGACCAGGATTTCTTTGTGCTCAAATTCAGTTGGTTGTGACAGATGAGGATGCATCTGCATCAACAGTTGAATCAGTCTGACTTGAGACTTTAAGCACTTGGTTTGGGATGAGCACTTTGTGCCACCGTGACCTATGTCTTGTTTGTGATGCTGAGCTACGCATGCAGCAAGGACACGCACGTCGCTTCCATTGTGGATCAGTGTGGGAACTCGAGACTTTTGATGTGGAAAATACAATCCCAGTTTGATCTGTGTGCTTGTGTGTGGATCAGTGACTTGTGGTTGGTGTTCACATCACCCAGATAATGAACTTACCATGGGGTAAAATTGTGACTTAATCTCATCATTTTGATCTGTTCCAGTTCGTCTGATTTTTTATTTTTGTAAATGCACATTGGATAATAAAAGATTCAAGACTTTAATTAACCAGGGAAAACATTAAAACAGAAAACCTGTGAATAATTCATTTTTTGTTGGAAATGTTTCCTCAGTGAAAAAATTACAGAGAAAACAACTTTGCATAATTTGCATTCTACTTTGGTGGAACATTCTGTAATATGTTTTGTTCAGAAGATTTATTGTTCATTCCAGACCCTTCATTCATTTAGTCTTTCTTTGCAAGCAAGATTTGTTGTGGCTTGTTTGTGCCATGCCCATAGTGGGGTTTGTTGCACGTCCTATTTGTAGTTGATGATTGTTAAATGGTAGTTTTAGGCATTTGTATTTATTGATATAATAAAAAATTAAAAAAAAGTATCGAAAGTGTTAGCTTTGAGAAGTACAGGTGCTAGTGACTAATATATGCATCATGACAAACTGGAGAAAAAAAGTAGATAGGTAAATAGCATACGCACAAAAACAAATGTACCATAGACAAGAAATTGTGTGCGTGAGTGTGTGCATGCCCGTGTGTTAATTTTTTACCTACTCTTTGATTTTGTACTGAAAATAACAAAATACTCAATAACTCTGTGACTTGTGGTGTTGTTTGTAAGAACTGTTTCATTGTTAACAGCATGCACCATTAGTGATTCCTTGTGTTTAGTTCATGTAAATAGCTGGAACAAACACAATCCATTATGTTCATAAACACACCTTTCACTCGTAATTTCATCTTGACAACACTTTGTTGTTGTTGTTTTTATACACAGTTTGTTCCAGAATAATCAAGAAAAATAGTTTTAAAACATGAAATAGAAAAGGAAATTGTATAGGAATGAGCGTTAGCTGAAAAATAAACGTTTGTTTTATTTATTTCACTCTGTGATATCTTTGTTTGTTTGAAATTTTGACTCACTGACCACCACAGTTAATTGTTAATGTTATGTGGTGGTGTGGCGCCAACGAATGCAGTCTGGAGATGTTGGGAATCCATTTTGTGTTGTTGTTTTTTTACAGTCATCCCCTATTTTGTATTGTCTTTTTTACAGTCACCCCCCCCCAATTTTGTGTCATGTTTTTTTTTTACGGTCAGTGTTTGGGTGCAATGTTTTCTCTGAAGCATGCACAATGTGGCCCAATATACGCAAAAAATGTGTAAACTATGCAAGTAACTTATGTGAAAAATTATTAAAGATGTTTTCATTGCATTGGTTGAATTTGCAATAAATGAATTTATACCGCTTGAAGTGTGTGTTATTTGTAGAGCATGGCATCTGAAACATCATCCATGAAAAAAGATGACATTGTTCATTTCTGAATAGTTTATAATGTCCCTAAAACTTGTTTTTATTACACCACAACAAACAATAACAGTTCTGTGACTTTATTTCACATAAAAATAGTCTACGAGTATCCAAAAAAAACAGTTACTTGAATACAATAGACAAAAATATTCTGTGACTTTATACACGTCAAAATGGTCTATTTGAATACACAAAACAGAATACTTTGCGTAATGGTCTAAGGAAATGCTGAGCATGACATGCAAATGTTACATAAGACTACACACATGCACACCGTTTAAAAATAAAAATAATAAAATAATCATTTAATCATGATGGATTAATAATTTTTTAATGTATGCTGCCCTCATTACAGGCCCATTTACAGCTGTGAGCAGGTGGTCGTTGTTTTTTACCCGCAGTAAAATGCACTCCCAACGACAAAATGTATTTTTTATCCAACAGTAGCGCCTTGTGCCCCCGGACATGATTACACTATGAAGCTGAAGCGACTCCACCCCCCCCCCCCACTCATCTTTACTTTTAAGAGTTTCTTACAGTTTGTCCCTAATATGTCAACCCGACATCCGAGGACATGAAGCCCCACATCTTCATCATCATTTAATCATAATCATTGTCTTTTGTGCCAGCTTGCTGACTTTTGAAATGGAAAATCCTAATTCAGTGTCAACTGTGTGATTTAAATTTATGTCAACATTGTTAATCACTGAGGACCCCCATCAAATTCTTTTTGCTTAATATATTTTGGCCAATCGTCTATGAAAGGTTACCTCCCTTTGGTGTTCTACTGTGCACCAAGGTACTGAGCAGTCAACGTATCATAAAAAGCTGTCAAACTGCACTGATCATGTTTGGCCTTGGTCCCTGCGCAACAAACTATATACAACACAGGCCTCAAATGAACACCATGCAAACAGCCATATTGATTTTTTTACATAAATTTTGCCAGTCCATCTTCGTTGCCATTTCTTTGTTACTGAACCCTTTACTGTCATGAATGGAATTTTCCATGGAAATCCCAGTCCATTTTCCTGAGAAAAAAAGCCCATAATGAAGAGTTGACAGTAATTTGTACAGAATTCTGCCAGGGCAGTTTTGCAACTGCACGTGCCCACAGCCTGCTTGGCTCATCACCTCAGTTGCAAGACTGGACACTGGAATAAAACATACCGACTGGACCCTGAGTCAAAGCTGAAAGTGTAGCCAACTTAAAGCTGAAAATATAACCAATTTAAAGTTGCAAATATAACCAATCCAAAGCTGCAAATACAGCCAATTTAAAGCTACAAATATAACCAATTCAAAACTGCAACTTTAGCTGATTCAATGAACTAGTCAGAGGAGACTTAAGTGAAATACAAGCCATGGTCTGCCTGTACATGCTGAAATTCTGTAGTCCCCGAGTTGACCGTTCATAGAGCAACTGCTCTGCTTGTTGGTAACAAGCAATGCATGCAGGTTTCTTGGCTTCAAGGTTATCTGAAGCAACTGATTAACTCACTGGGAACTCTCTGTGTCACGTGAGGCACCACCCCAGTGCGTGGCTGCTGGCAGAGAGCAGCAAGTGATGCAGTGACAAGTAGCTGTCTTTAGTGTTCTGTGTCAAAATGCCACATTTACACGATTCCCAAGAGTATTTTCTTCTGCGCTTTCAATGAGTTAAGATACTGGCGTGAGCTAGAATACAGTATATAGTCACTGTGCATGCTGGGTGAGAGCATACTCTGAATTTCCAATGCATTTCTTTGAACTGATTTGTTTTGCCCAGCAAGTGCAACATAAAAGTACAGTATATTCCACATCAGGTAACAGAATTTTGAATCACTTCCTTTCTTTCACCGTTTGTTATAAAATAACTGTCTGAGATCAATCAACAGAGACTGAAAGCATCTTATTAAAATTAAGAAAAAAAAAAAAAACTGCCAATGGTCAGTTTCTTGACACTGAATGTTTCCTGTGACAAGACTGCTGTGATTTGCGTAGATAGTTTGCATCTGTGACTACTGGCACTTTCCAGAATTTACTTTCAACCCCAAAAGTAGACTACTCTTGAAAGCCACAGAAGAGGCCTCAAACCTTTCTTTCTTTGAGTAAGTGGAAGATGCTAGTCTGTTGTGCTCACTCACCCAGACCTTTCTTTGATCAAGTGGAAGATGCTAGTCTGTTGTGCTCACTCACCCAGACCTTTCTTTGATCAAGTGGAAGATGCTAGTCTGTTGTGCTCACTCACCCAGACCTTTCTTTGATCAAGTGGAAGATGCTAGTCTGTTGTGCTCACTCACCCAGACCTTTCTTTGATCAAGTGGAAGATGTTAGTCTGTTGTGCTCACTCACCCAGACCTTTCTTTGAGTAAGTGGAAGATGCTAGTCTGTTGTGCTTGCTCACCCAGACCTTTCTCTAAGTGGAAGATGCTAGTCTGTTGTGCTTGCTCACCCATACCTTTCTTTGAGTAAGTGGAAGATGCTAGTCTGTTGTGCTTGCTCACCCAAACCTTTCTTTGAGTAAGTGGAAGATGCTAGTCGGTTGTGCTTGCTCACCCAGACCTTTCTTTCTTTGAGTGACTGAAGCTGCTTGCCTATGTTGTGCACACTCACCCAGACACTGGGTCCCTTCTTCATGCTGTGTTAAGTCATTGGTGACACAGCTTTTTTTAGCCCCTAGTTTCCTAGGAAACGCATGATTTAGAGTTTTTTTTGTTTGTTTTGTTTTTTAAATCATTAAAAACAAAAAACAATTACAGTTAGGACAAAAAACGTGTGTTCCACAGAAAGTGATGCTTTATGTCCTCAGATGTCAGTTGACATATTAGGGACAAGTTGTGACCAATGCCGAAGCACGGCAATAAATCTTTACGTCCACGGAAACCAGAAGGCTCGTTAGGACGGACAGTCCAGGATGTCCACCTCGACTCTCACACAGCTCCTGAACCATGTGTTCCACAGAAGTGATTACCTCCCTTTATATGTGCTGAAATTTCTCACCATGAATCTACGTCTTCAGTTTTCCACTGTGCTGCAAAATATGTAACTAAAATGGGAACTTTTTCTTTTTCTTCAGAAGCATACTGACTCGCATGTTGCAACAGCTGCCTCTTCATCCAAGCTCTGAACACCTGAATTATACAGTCTGAAAACATTCAACTACATTTACCATCTAAAATAAGCTGCGTAGCCTCTGTGGCGACAGTATCATCAACAAAAAGATGCTAGCCACTTTATGGTTGAAGCAGAAGAAGAAGAAGAAGAACAAGTGATATGGCATCGCTTGGTAGCCATTTTGGATCAGTGCTTCAGCGTCGCCTCCCCTAACTTCAAAACAACCACATTTCTGTTCTCCACCACTGTTGTTTGGTCAAAGGGAGGATACACACGTATTGTGAATACATTCGAGGAGGCTTTCGGAGTTTTCATCCTTTGTACCACCCCCGTGACTTTTCAAACCCAATTATCAAAAATGGTCACTGCATATGATGCACCACATCACCAAGCGTGCAATGAGTAATCGCATCATATAAAGTGATACATTGCCAGTGAGTTAAGAGCAAATTGCTCTTCCTTACTTCTGACAGCATGTTTTAAGTGGCGTTTCCTCTGTCTCTCCCTAAACTACATGTACAGCTTACATAAAGTTCTTTCAAATAAACAACTGGCCGGCAAAGTCCAAATTAACCCATACAGAAATGTGTTAGCAGATAGTTCTGTAACTTGTAACATAAAAGTATGAAAGCATGATATGACTTGGGGTGGAATACAAAACAGCACAAGATGCTGCAACAATCCAGCTATTCTCATTACAATACGTGTGAAATACACACAACAAATATACATACATCTTGTGACTACATCTAACAACAATAGGTCAAATAATAATGCCCCAACAACAATGCATCTAAAGTAATAACAAGATACAAAATCTAATATTATGTATTCTATAGACTAATAATCTAAAGACAACACACTTACTAACATCACTCCACAACAGGAAAACCAATTCTGGTAAAAGTAAAAAAACTATAAAAAAGGGCTGTGAGATTCATGGACAAAGTAATGTAATCGATGTGATCTTGACACAAAAGGAGAAAAAGGTAGTTTAGATGCCACTGTGGGTCAAAAAGTGGACTGTAAACTACAAACTTAGCAAACACATTCTGGCTATATATCTATAAATCTCATAATTTGCAGTGATTGAAAAAATATCACCATTCAACATTATCACAAGAACTGGTCAATTGGTGGGCAGTAATATTATGCAAACTGGGTGAAACCAACTCAAACTGCTATGAAATGTGCAACATGGGAAGAAAAAAAATGTCCCTATTGTTGTTCTGGTCCTTTTGCATAAAGCTCATTCTGCCAACTTCATTTAAATCCAATTAAAAACACTCTCACACATCTGGATCAAGGAATATTACAGTTCTGGTCCAGTTTCTACATTGCACTCAAAGTCAAAATACAAACATCTGTATAAAAAATATAAATGCATTAAATGTGAAAATAGAAAAGCACTAGCATTTTGCATACAACAAGATGGGAAAGCAAAGGCTGTTAATATCAGGGACCGGTGAACAGTGCTCATCTAAAACCAAGGCCAGCAAACAGTGATGACGGCCCTTTGCCAGTCTGCAGCAGCCTGCTGACCTCAAGTGACATGAACACCAAAGAAAATCTTTAGGGACATTCACCACCAACAGGAGTGGGAACAGACTGATGAAAGAACAACACAGAATAAAGTGACCAGTGGTCAAAACTTAGACTAAATTCTAAGTATTATTCCTTTCTGACCCAAGTTTAGTATGATTAGAGTGATTTTAATATGCAATTATTCTTCTGCACAGAAATGCTCATGGCACTACAAGTGTCAAAAATACAAACTTCACACCTGCTCAAAATATGTAAATCTGCAGCCCCCACCCCCACAGATGCTACCCTGTTTTTTTCAATCTGTATGACACTTTGTCCAGCAATGAGACAACAGCATACCAAGTCTGGCAGCCAAAAGTGTTCTGGTTCATAAGGTGGAGGACTGAGGGTTTCAGTTCTTGCTGTGGGCCTGACCTTGAAGTCAGCAATCCAGCCCTTGAAGTCAGAAATCCAAACTTCTGTCCAGGCCTGTCTCATGACAATGGAGTGCTATAAACCAAGCCCAGACTGATACCACTACCAGGCAAACCGTCTTATGATGATGGATTGCTATAAACCAAGCCTAGACTGATACCACTACCAGGCAAACCATCTCATGATGACGGATTGCTATAAACCAAGCCTAGACCGATACCACTACCAGGCAAACCGTCTCATGATGAGGGATTGCTATAAACCAAGCCTAGACCGATACCACTACCAGGCAAACCGTCTCATGATGAGGGATTGCTATAAACCAAGCCTAGACCGATACCACTACCAGGCAAACCGTCTCATGATGAGGGATTGCTATAAACCAAGCCTAGACCGATACCACTACCAGGCAAACCGTCTCATGATGATGGATTGCTATAAACCAAGCCTAGACAGATACCACAACCAAGAAAACCGTCTCATGATGACAGATTGCTATAAACCAAGCCTAGTTAATACCAGGCAAACAGTCTTATGGTAAACATTTTGCCAGAAACCAAGCCTAGACAGATACCAGGCAAACAGTCTTATGGCAACATTTTGCCATAAACCAAGCCTAGACAGATACCAGACAAACAGTCTTATGGCAACATTTTGCCATAAACCAAACCTAGACAAATACCAGGCAAACAGTATTTTTTTTAGGATTCGAAAAACTCAATGTGACCTTGACCTGAAACTTTGTGAAAGACACTCCTGCTCATGATCATGCACCACCACAAGACGTTTGTCTGCAAAAACCTTAGCCGTTTGGAAGATATTATCTAGACCAAACTTTGACACAAGGATACAAAAGCATGCAGATAAGCAAAACAATTAATTATAACATAAACCACACCTTCCTCCAATGAACTTTGTTACAGGAAGTATAACAAGAGTTAACTGGATATCGCTCATCAAGATATCAACACCCATAAAGCTGATTCAAAAATATGTGTGCAAGCCTCTTCAGCAGTGTTGGAAAAAGAAGCACCAAGCATAGACAGGATAAATAAAGAAGAAGAAGAAGCAACAATCAAGCAAGGGTTGTTTTCTGACTTTCAAACCCTTCAGGAGACCCCACATCAGTTCTGCAGGGTTTGTTTCAGGATGCTCCAGACAGTCTGACTTGAGATTTTGAAGACTAAAAGCAATTCCTCAATCGCCAAAAAAAACCTGCTATCATACCCATTACCTCAGAAAATCATCCAAATCTGATCGTAAGTCCAGGGTAAAAGTTGTTGGAAAAACAGAACGAAAACATCAATGGCCCTAAACTCTCATGCCATCTTGCTGTAACCATCAGTGCCAGCAAACGACCACCAGCACCGGACTCTCATGGCACCCAGCTCAGGTCGATACTGCTACCTAGTCAGTGGTGCCGCCAACAACAGCCACATCGTGCTCGTCTTCCAGCAAGTCATCAGCCACCTGCGTCACTCGCTGGGGGGTGGCAGCAAAGGCATGGGGCACGTTGCTCAGACTCTCCTCACGGGTCAAAGGAGGCCGCTGCTTCGGCTTCTCCTCGTCTGGCGTTTCGGCAATGGTGCGGCTGCGATTGCACAGTGACAGACGTCGCAGTTCATGGGAAACGATGCCCTCATGGTTGACTGTCGACTCATGTGGCATCTGGAAGAGGGAACAGAGGCAGGTGGGGAAGCGTTCTGCTGAAGCACAAACTGCTGTGTCTACGTATCTCATTACAGGGTAACTGCTCTTCTAAGACTGCATTAAAAATATGCACAAGTGGCCTTAAAAGGCAGTGGTCTATGTAAGGGGTTTCTTTACATGGAAATGTTAAGGGACAGGTCTGTAAAAAAAAAAGAAAAAAAAAAGGGCTTTTGACAGGGTGGTATTTCATCAGGGTGGTCTCTTGACAGGGTGGTCTTTTTATCAGGGAGCTATTTCCCCAAGGCGGTCTCTCATCAGGGTGGTCTCTTGTCAGGGTGGTATTTCATCCGGGTGGCCTATGGTCAGAGTGGTCTCTTGTCATGGAGCCATTTCATCAGGGTGGTTTCTAATTAGGGCGGTTGGCGAGCAAATACAATGAAGGTTGTCACACTGTTCAGTGAAGCATGTCTCAGTCTGGGGATTAACTTACAGGTCAGCAGTGCAAAAAGGAGCAGAGTGGAAGAGATTTCCACTGTAGCCTGTGGGAGAAATTTCCACTGTACTCTTCCACTGAAACTGTTGTGAGGAATAGAAGGTTAAAGGGGACACCAAGCAAAGGTGCAAACTGACCTGAAAACACAGACCATGTGCAAATATCTCCATTGGCAGCCTCCTGCTAATATTTATTCAACAGAAGTATTTTTTAAACTTTGAATCTGACCTCAGGTGCAGTCATGTTGGTTCTGTGAAGAGTTGGCTTATGGTGTAACAGACACTGAATGTGCCACACATACAGTCCTTCTTCACGACAGCACAGACACAGACTGCCAGTCACCACACAGCAACTCTCACAGCCATGTTTTCACGAGTTTCAAACGGCAACTCTCACAGCCATGTTTTCATGAGTTTCAAACGGCAACTCTCACAGCCATGTTTTCACAAGTTTCAAAGGCAACTCTGACAGCCATGTTTTCTCAAGTTTCAAAGGGCAACTCTGACAGCCATGTTTTCACAAGTTTCAAAGGGCAACTCTGACAGCCATGTTTTCACAAGTTTCAAAGGGCAACTCTAACAGCCATGTTCTCAGAGGTTTCAATCATGAACTGTTACAGTAAGCCATTACTTCGGTAAAAAACGACCACCAGTCTGTTTGTATTACAGTCCTATGGCCAGGCCCCATGATGCAGCTTCAGTTGGGGTCTCCTTTAAATGGGTATTTGGAAGAAGAGGTTGGGGGAGGGAGGGTTAAAACTGACCAGCATGGCTGGAGCACGGAAGATGTAGGTGAGAGGGTAGTGGATGAGGTTCATGAAGGATGAAGCATACAGGTCAGCGTAGCGCATCACCTGACTGGCAAAAAACGTCTGGCGAGCCCCTGAAACACACTGAGTGTAATTAGCCCAACAGTCTGGCAAACCCCTCACATACAGAGTATACTTAGCCCAACAGTCTGGCAACCCCTCAAATACAGAGTATAATTAGCCCAAAAGTCTGGCGACCCTCTCAAACACAAAGTACAATTAGCCCAAAAGTCTGGTGACCCCCTCAAACACAGAATATAATTAGCCCAATAGTCTGGTGACCCCCTCAAAGACAGAGTATAATTAGCCCAACAGTCTGGCAACCCCCTCAAACAGAGTATAATTAGCCCAAAAGTCTGGCAACCCCCACAAACACAGAGTATAATTAGCCTAAAAGTATGGCGACCCCCTCAAACACAGAGTATAATTAGCCTAAAGGTCAGGTGACCCCCTCAAACACATAGTATAGTTAGCCCAACAGTCTGGCAACCCCCTCAAACAGAGTATAATTAGCCCAACAGTCTGACAACGCCCTCAAACACAGAGTATAATTAGCCCAACAGTCTGGCAATCCCCTCAAACACAGAGTATAATTAGCCCACCAGTCTGGCAACCCCCTCAAACAGAGTATAATTAGCCCAAAGGTCTGGCATGACTCTTAAAATATACCTCAAGGCTCCAAGGATTTAAAGCATCCTGAACAAATAAATAAGTATAACAACAACAAAATGCCTATAATGAAAGTCAGTGTTTGAAAAGTAGATGTGACAAACAACAAACATTTTGTTGTGTGCATGTGTGCGTGCGTGCATGTGTGCGTGCGTGCATGTGTGCGTGCGTGCATATGCTATAGGAATGACGGTAAAGAACTTACTGGAAAAAGCACATACCAAAAGATGTATCTGCATGCTGGAAGTCAGTGTTTGAAAAGTAGATGTGACATTCAGCAAATACTTTGCGTGTGCATGTATATGTAATAATAATAATGGTAAAGAATGTACAGGAAAAAGCACATGCCCATAGATGAATCTGCATCCCCCTATTTATCTTTGGTGGAGCTTACATACCCAGCGTTTACTCAAATGCCAGGTGCGTTACTGTTCAGATCTTTGTTGTGTTTATGCGACATCCTTCCAGCGCTAATTAACTCCTTTTGTTTGTTAAGTAGTGTACACTAAAACCAGTCTCTCTCTCTCTCTCACTCTCTTTCTAACCATCATATAGACACGTTTGATCCCCAACTAATTTTTATAAACAAATACTTGACACTCAAAAGAAGCATGTTGCTGCAGCATGGAAGAGGAAGCCAGACAGAAGGGAGAAAAAGTAACAGTGTCACACACCGCTTCTGAAGAGACTGCCCAGCATCCCGTAAGACATGTCCATTTCATGGGTCACGTCCTGTCCACACACACAACAGCTCATTCATTTACAATTCATCTTCAGGCACAGTTGCACGTCCATTTCATGTGTCACATCTGTCCACACACACAACAGCTCATTCACTTACAGTTCATCTTCAGGCACAGTTACACATCCATTTCATGTGTCACATCTGTCCACACACACAACAGCTCATTCACTTACAGTTCATCTTCAGGCACAGTTACACGTCCATTTCATGTGTCACATCTGTCCACACACAAACAGCTCATTCACTTACAGTTCATCTTCAGGCACAGTTACACGTCCATTTCATGTGTCACATCTGTCCACACACAAACAGCTCATTCACTTACAGTTCATCTTCAGGCATAGTTGCACGTCCATTTCATGTGTCACATCTGTCCACACACACAACAGCTCATTCACTTACAGTTCATCTTCAGGCACAGTTACATGTCCATTTCATGTGTCACATCTGTCCACACACAAACAGCTCATTCACTTACAGTTCATCTTCAGGCACAGTTACACGTCCATTTCATGTGTCACATCTGTCCACACACACACACACAACAGCTCATTCACTTACAGTTCATCTTCAGGCACAGTTACATGTCCATTTCACGTGTCACATCCGTCCACACACACAACAGCTCATTCACTTACAGTTCATCTTCAGGCACAGTTACATGTCCATTTCATGTGCCATGTCCTGTTCACACACACACACATCTCATTCACTTGCAATTCATCTTCAGCCACAATAGCTGTTACATAGGATATGTCCATTTTATGGATCACGTCCTGTCATGTCCACACACACACACAATCATCTCATTCAGTTATTTCGTTTTCAAGCATGACTTTTGTTTGCTGTTACAGTTCAATATGGAACCCACAGAAAAAGAGGACTGAGTGTCATTTTCTTCAAAACCTTTAATACACAGTAAATCACAACCCTTTGATCCACAGTAAATCACAACCCAATTCTACACAGTAAATAACAACCCTTTGATACACAGTAAATGACAACCCTTTGACACACAGTAAATGACAACCCTTTGACACACAGTAAACGACAACCATGTACCAGGTTAGAGGTCCAAGTCCAAAATACAGTCAAGGCATTAGGCATTCTTGTGCCATCTGGAACATGCCGAATGCTTGTCACCTCCAATGACAATGGATACAGAAGTAGCAGCATCAGCATCTACAGATAACCATTCCAAATGCTTGGGGTAACAACTCAGTACTTCCAACAGCAGATTTAGTTTTTCTTTGTTGTTGTCACTGTTGTCTAGTTCCTTGCCACAAGTGGGACTTTATTCACATGGGAAATGCCAGCACTTCCCTGTGACATGCAAGACATGCCAGCCGTACTTATCCCACCTTGTATTTTACTGTTTCTATCTTCATAACAACTATCTCCTTCTTTATTCTCATAATTGATCTGGAAGACATCCTCATTCTCTGTAGTTGGGCACACTTTTTTCCACCTCTCTCTCTCTCAGAGTGGCCTGTTACCACAAAAAAACAAAAAAGAAAGGGGTGGGTGCGTGGGTGGGGGGTGGGGGGTCAATGCACTGCCTTGTGGTCAGAAGAACAATTAAACAAACAGAAGTACTGACCCTGATGGCTGCTTGGATCTTACTGATGTCCGGCTTCTCAATGGAGCTGCTGTCCAGATTCCTGTGGTACACAGAAAAAAACTCTGTCAACAAGCAATCTGACTGACCACTAGTGTTAATACTCGCTGTATAATGAACTAGTAAATGTTACTTTCTTTTGACATGTTAGTGAAGCCATACACATCAGTATCTGCTGTATTTGTGGAGCACATGCAACCTGATCTGTCACTCCCGTGTGGGTCTCTTCACTTGCAACCTGAACTGTCCAGAGAGTGAATTTCACAGATAAGACTGAGGGAAGGAACCCCTGGTGAGACACCACCATGAAGACACACCACCCTGATGAGACACCACTTCTGATGAGACACCACCCTGAAGAGACACCACCCTGAAGAGACACCACCCTGATGAGGGACCACCCTGAAGAGACACCATCCTGATTAGACACCACCCTGATGAGGGACCACCCTGAAGAGACACCATCCTGATGAGGGACCACCCTGAAGAGACACCATCCTGATGAGAGACCACCCTGATGAGACACCACCCTGATGAGGGACCACCCTGAAGAGACACCATCCTGACGAGGGACCACCCTGAAGAGACACCATCCTGATGAGGGACCACCCAGAAGAGACACCACCCTGATGAGGGACCACCCTGAAGAGACATCATCCTGATGAGGGACCACCCTGATGAGGGACCACCCTGAAGAGACACCATCCTGATGAGGGACCACCCTGAAGAGACACCACCCTGATGAGGGACCACCCTGAAGAGACACCACCCTGATGAGGGACCACCCTGATGAGACACCACCCTGATGAGGGACCATCCTGATAAGAGACCACCCTGATGAATGACCACCCTGATGAGAGACCATCTCTCTTTAAAGACCACTTTTATTTTAAACCTCCCGTTTATATTTCCATGTAAGTCAACTCTTCGCCAAGGACTACTCCTCTGTTAAGACCATATCTGCTTGACGTTTAGCATGCATTTAAAGAGGGGTTCCACTGTACTATACATCTTCATGTTATGTGTCAAAATGTGACCGAAATACAGCTCGCTGATGTAGATGTCAAGCTCTCCAACCTGACTGCTGTGCAGCACTTACTTGTACAGCTCGCTGATGCAGATGTCAAACTCTCCAACCTGACTGCTGTGCAGCACTTACTTGTACAGCTCGTTGATGTAGATGTCAAACTCCTCCAGCTGAGCAAACAGCTCGTTCTTTTCTGTCCACACCGTCAGCTCCTGGGTCAGCTCGGGGACACACAGGAATGTGCGCCAGCCCCGCGCCTTCTTGGACTTGAGGATGTCGCCGAAGATGTGGTCACCCACGTAGAGCACCTCGTGGCCGTACGTCCCCATGATGTCGGAAAACACATCCACGGAGCCCCCGGAGTAGACGTGCTTGGAGGAGATGGGTCCTGTGTGGGCGCCAATCCGCAGCTCTCCAGTTTCCTGGCCATCACCACATTCCATTACTTAACACTGAACACCCAGTCAACCATGAAAGTCATATCAGCTCTCCAATTTCCTGGCCATCACCACATTCTGTTACTTAACAGAGAACACCCAGTCAACCATGAATGTCATATCAACTCTCCAGTTTCCTGGCCATCACCACATTCTGTTACTCAATACTGAACACCCAGTCAACCATGAAGGTCATATCAGCTCTCCAGTTTCCTGCCCATCACCACATTCTGTTACTCAATACTGAACACCCAGTCAACCATGAATGTCATATCAACTCTCCAGTTTCCTGGCCATCACCACGTTCCGTTACTCAATACTGAATACCCAGTCAACCATGAATGTCATATCAACTCTCCAGTTTCCCAGCCATCACTGCATGTTACTGAATATTAATCCAGTCAATCATGAAGCTCTCCAGTTTCCTGGCCATCACCACATCCTGTTACTTAATATTTAACACCTAGTCAACCATGAAGGTCATATCAGTTAGTATGTTCTTGGTTTGCAACGTTCTGCCAACTGCGCAGGGTTACCTAAGTTTAAATCACACAATCAACATTCTATTCCAGTTTCAAACATACATCACCAAATCAGAAGTCAAATGCTGTCTCACAGCTCTGGGGGCAACAGTCAACAGCAAACACAACCAGGTCAAGGTCATACCAGGGCAAAGGACAAGTCTTCCAATCACAAGTCTGATTCACAGTTTATGACATGCATCATTTTGTTTTATGAAATTTTACAACAAAAATGAAGTTGAATGAACTGGAAAGACAGACGTTAGATGGGCAGAATGTGAGGTAGCCGGTACCTTGTTGACTTGGCGCAGGATGGTACCCTGTGTGAAGAAGAGGGGTTTCTTGGCGTCCACAACCACGTAGTCAAAGAATGAGAACCACGGCCTCTTCTCCCCACCTTCCTGTTGGCAAAACAAACCACCATGTAGCAGAACAACAACAGCCGCACCCCACCCCAAGTCAGCTAAGTGAACAACCTCAATGACATCCACCCCACACCCCAAGTTGGCAAAGCAAACCTCAATGACAATACCCCACCCTCCACCCCACCCCAAGTTGGCAAAGCAACCCTCAATGACAATACCCCCCAACCCAAAGTTGGCAAAGCAAACCTCAATGAAAATACCCCCCCCCCCCCCACCCCAAGTTGGCAGAGCAAACCTCAATGACAATATCCCCCACCCTCACTTGGCAAAGCAAACCTTAATGACAATATCCCCCACCCCCACTTGGCAAAGCAAACCTCAATGACAATACCCCCACCCCAAGTTGGCAAAGCAAACCTCAATGACAATACCCCCACCCCAATTGGCAAAGCAAACCTCAATGACAATACCCCCACCCCAAGTTGGCAAAGCAAACCTCAATGACAATACCCCCACCCCAAGTTGGCAAAGCAAACCTTAATGACAATATCCCCCACCCCCACTTGGCAAAGCAAACCTCAATGACAATACCCCCACCCCAAGTTGGCAAAGCAAACCTCAATAACAATACCCCCACCCCAAGTTGGCAAAGCAAACCTCAATAACAATACCCCCACCCCAAGTTGGCAAAGCAAACCTCAATGACAATACCCCCACCCCCAGTTGGCAAAGCAAACCTCAATGACAATACCCCCACCCCCAGTTGGCAAAGCAAACCTCAATGACAATACCCCCACCCCCCCCCCCCCCCCCCCCCGGTACAGCAAACAGCTTCTCTGAAAGTGCCCCACCCTGCCCTGGTCAGCAGCACAAACCATCAGGAATTATTTTCAAGAACCTCTGCAAATTCAAAAAACAACCAAAGCAATCCAGTGGAGAAAAAAACCCACTAAGTAAGCTTAGTTTTTAGTTTCTAAAATGACAAGTTTGAGTGGCTGCTGAATTGTTTCCAAGTTGTCTAAGTATGGAGGGAAGAAGAAGAAAAAGAATGTAAAAAAAGAGAGAGAGAAAAAAAAGAAAGAGAAGAGAATAATGATTATAGGATACTGTTACGATGGTGGCTTCAGTAAGAAAACAATGGTAACCATAACAACGCATGTATAAGACAAGTACAGCCAAGTAACAGAAACCAGGTATGTTATATTCACAACAAAATCCAGCAAAGCCTGGCTCTTTCTCACCTGCGGTATGTCAAATATGTAGGTCATGATGGCCTGGGGACAGAAGAAGCGAGGCATGAATACCTGTATGTCTCTGCCTCATACATGTAAACTGAACCCATCTCCCTACCTCTCCCACATGCAAACCAATTATGTCTCGGGCTCATACATGTAAACTGAACCCATCTCCCTACCTCTCCCACATGTAAAATCATCTCCCTACCTCTCGCACATGTAAACTGATCTGCCCACCTCTAACTCATCTCCCACATGTAAACCAGTCTCTTCCACATGTAAACTCATCTCCTTACCTCATTCACATGTAAACTCATCTCCACACCTCACCCACATAACTCATCTCACCCACATGTAAAGCATGTCCCTACCTCACCCACTAGTAAGCTCATCTCCCATCTCACCCACATGTAAACTCACCCCCCCACCCCCCACCTCATCTCCTCACCCTCATGTAAGCTCATCTCCCCACTTCAACCACAGGTAAACTCATAACCCTACCTCAACCACATGTAAACTCATCTCCCCACCTCACCCACATGTAAGCTCATCACCCCACTTCAACCACATGTAAACTCATAACCCTACCTCAACCACATGTAAACTCATAGCCCTACCCCAACCACATGTAAACTCATAACCCTACTTCAAGCACGTGTAAACTCATTCTCCCAACCTCAACCACATGTAAACTCATCTCCCAACCTCAACCACATATAATCTCTCAATCTCACCCACATGGAAACTCATCTCCTAACCTCACCCACATGTAATCTCCCAACCTCGCCCATATGTAAACTCATCTCCCAACCTCACCCACATGTAAACTAATCTCCCAACCTCACCCACATGTAATCTCCCAACCTCATCCACGTGTAAACTCATCTCCCAATATCAACCATGCGTATTCCCATCTAAACATCCATCCACATGTAACATCATATGAGCACCTCACCTCACCCACATAGTTCCATGTTTGGTTTTACACAACCCATAGCATCAACACAACTGCTTAATATACATCTGATAAATTGGTCGGACCCTTTTGGCTGATTTTCTTCTTCTTCTTCCACGAGGAGTAGCCACAATGATCACTTTGATTATTCAGCTACTACTCTGCATTATCTGTGTGTTTCCATGCCATCGGCCATTAGGCCTTCTCTTATTTAAAGGCAGACATGGGATCTTTAACATGCACAGTGATCTCGGGGCATGCTGAGCACATGAAGGTGAGTCAGGTACTGACAGGTCTGCACAAGTGTGAACTCAGAAGAACCAAAAAGCGTCATCCCTTCACCCTGTGTGGACTGCATGTCAGTCAAACCCATGGTATGGTAGCTGCTTTCACTGGATCATCAGTGCAGCACACCAACCACGCAGCTATAAGGCCTGACAGTGAACTGTGCAGTGAACTGCCACTCAATGGTAGAAAGGTGTGCGACCATTGACTCAACTAACCACTGTTTGTGGGATTTAAAACAAAACAAAAATAAAAACATGAAAGAAATCAAATGAATACTCTGTCTCTCTCTACCCCCCCCCCCCCCCCCCCCCCCCCGTTTGCCTTCCTCACTGACGTTGGTGTAGGTGTAGTCGCTGTTGGTGGCAAGGAACACCTTGGCTCCTCTGGATCTCAACCTGAAAACAGCATTGGCAGTTTCTGTTATTACCAACATGTAACAGAGCAAATGTTACATCTATATATGTGCCATGTACACAGTGGTGGTGTTGGTGTGTGTGTGTGTGTGTGTGTGTGTGTGTGTGTGTGTGTGTGTGTGTGTGTGTGTGTGTGTGTGTGTGTGTGAGTTGCTGGAAGGGAAAGTGTTGGTTGTGTGTGTTTTTTGGTTGTGCATGCATATGGTGGACATAAAAACTTTTTTAAATGATGGTACATATAAACCAACCTGTCCAGTAAAAGTGGCAGCCTCTCATCCCTCTGAACATACTTGGCCACATGTTTCACTGTCTCTGTTTTGAGGGGACCCTGAAACACACACACACACACATACATGTTATTGTCTGCGTCTGTCCATCCCCCTATCTGTCTCTCTCTTCCAGATACCCATGTCTGCCTGTCAGTCTATCTGAGACTCTCTGTACATCTATCTGTGTCTCTGCCTCTTTGTCTGTTCACTCACTTGGCCTCCCAACCACACCACTGATTCTTTCTCTGTATCTGCCTTCCTGCCTCTATTTTTAGTGTTTCCTTTGGGTTACGCAAACTTCCTCATCTGCTTATTATCATCATCTATTTTTCTTGGAATGGTAGTGAGTGTTGGTGGAATTGGGCCTGCTGGTTTATTTTCTGGCGAATCATGAAATTCACGATGACTCGGAATTCCGAGCGCCGCGTCGCAGAGGCGGTTTCAAGGGGGACAATCTTTCACTTACAGAGTGACAGACGGCAAAAGGGGCAGTCATTTCCCTTGGACTGTTCTCGAACCGTCTTTTCACTGGCGAAGTTACCAAGACACTACGAGCGTGGCTTTTATACCTTTGTTCACGAAACGCCTGTCAGTTCTACTCGACAATGTAAATGATGCATATCAGGCAAGGCTTTCAAGATGACACTGACAATAACAATAACAGTCTCAACGGAACTGATGCTCTTAACAAGGCTGCAGTCCGCAGCAACCTGAAGTTTTTCTCCCAATTTCCTGCAAAGCCTCTCTTTTCTCCACAACCTGGCGTCTCAGTGTGGCCAGGCCGCTTTACACTGTGGATGAGTGGTCCCCAGTGAACATCTTTGCTGCATTAGTAGCGTAAGGAGCACTACCCCACTCAGCAGGCGAGCACTACAGTTTAAATGGGAGTTACCCGTATGTGACTAGTTTACAGGGCATTACCCAGTTTACCATTGGCAGCTCAAAAATGACCCAGCTGAAAGCTAAAGGATTTTAGTCCTTTCATTGTTTGAGAAAAAGTGTGATGGTTGTACCTCTGATGGAGTTTCATGTACTTTGTATTTGCACACATGCCAGGTGAGAGTTGCCGTAGGTGACTTAGGTCTTTGTTGTTGTATTTGTGTTGCGTATTTCGAGCGCTAATTAACTCTCTTGTGTCAGTGTCGAGTATTTCGTCGTTTGGTTGCAAACTGTCCGTTGTCACCTGAAAGAGGGGACTACCCTGAAACCGTGGATACGTCCCAACAAAACAAGCATTCCAACATTTTATTTTTGTGTGTGCGTTGCGTTTTTGGCAATGTCCACTTTTAGCCGCCCCATCGGTTCGCGGTCCTCAAATGGTATGAGAATATGTGTGTGTGTGTGTGTGTGTGTGTGTGTGTGTGTGTGTGTGTGTGTGTGTGTGTGTGTGTGTGTGTGTGTGTGTGTGTGTGCATTACATTGGCATATCCACATATCAGTCAATTAAACACTAATGACTATGCCAGTGCTATACACCCACACACGCATCCTCAAACCATTTCAGTGAGGACAGCGAACCGACGGGGCTAAAAGTGGATACTGCTGCGTTTTTTCCCCCTTCTTTGTTTTTTTCCTTCTTATTTTGGGGTGCAGAGTGCTAACCGTTAACTTCGCTTCATTCCCCCCCCCCCCCCCCCCCCCCCTCCACACACACACACACACACACACACTGATTGTCACTGCGGGGTGGCAAACGGGGTAGGGCCCCTGTAAAGAGCAGCTCAACGAACGTGTCTGTGGTGTACGGCCTCCGTGGCAGACAGCACGTCCTGGTAGATGGACTGGAAGGTCATGGTCAGGTCTCCGCACTTGACGCCAGTCTTGGTCCTGTGCAACAATCACACAGAGCACACACAGGCAGTGTCACCGCCGTCCTCTCTCCGCCGTCACCTGCCGTTCCGTGCAGGTGAGGCCATATCATACAGCGGTTAGTCAGTGTTCATTAGGCACACGTTAGCTGTCTACACTGCGGAACACAGTCTGAAACGGCGGAGAGTTAAACAGAAAAAAAAGGGGCTATAGAGGGCTAAAAGAAAGGGAGAAAAGGGGGCTATAGGGAGTTAAAAAGAAAAGCAAAAGGGCTAAAAGTTTAAAAGAAAAAGGGCTATTACGAGTTTTAAAAAAAGAAAAAAGAAAAAAAGGATGAGGATCGTGGAAGAGGAAAAGGAACAAAATGCCAAACTGATGCATACCGAATCCATTACAAGTGAACGAGATCTGGCAAGCAAAGAGAGGAGAGAAACAAAAACTAAAAAACCAGAGTGACAACAGCGAGCTCTATCTATCAACAAAGCCAGTTAAAAACAACACAGCACACTTTACACACAGAAACTAGATGCAGGTAGGTGTTACGTAAATGTAAGGAAAACATTGCCATGAAAGAAATTGTTTTTCATCACACAAAGCTAGGGAATGTTTATTACAAGAAAGTCAAACAGATAAACAACTTTTTTTTGTATGCATAGTATAATTATGCGTACTTACATCTACAAATGTGTGTGTGCGTGTGTGTGTGTGTGTGTGTGTGTGTGTGTGTGTGTGTGTGTGTGTGTGTGAGTGTGTGTGTGTGTGTGTGTGTGTGTGTGTGTGTGTGTGTTTGCGTGTGTGTGTGTGCCTGTGACAGAGAGTGCCTTGAAGCAAACTTGTGTGTTATGTCTGGGGATGGAATGACGTCGCCACTGCGTCAGAAAGGAAATTGTTGACAATAAAAAGAACAAACTTACAACCACTGTTGATTATCCACGAAAACCAACCACGCTTGCACGCACGCACGCAAAACCACACACATTCGCACACGCTTCAGATCTTCGGCCCCTTCCCTCCGTCCCTCCCGTTCCAAATCCATTAAAGCGTCTCTCAGATGCCAAAAGGTCCTGCCATGGTTTAGTCTGGGTAGACTGGCTACCCGCCTTCCCCTTCCCCCCTTGATTGTGGCACAGCGAGTCTCACTGACGTGAGCTTTGTTGATCACCTGTACGGCTGGAGGGTCGGTTCAAAGAGCTCCCCATTGCCGCTGGCCCCTCGTCCTTGGCGGCAGTTTGAAGTGGCAGGGGTAACGGTCCAAGGCCGAGCCGTTTGAAAGAGGGGGTAGGAGGCCTGGGATCGAGGGCCTGGTTCATGGACTATATAGGTCCATGGCCGGGTTGGTATCGCCATGCAGGCACAAAGCGCCGACTGCCCCGACGTTTCTAAGGACCCGTCTCCTTCGCCTCTGACCCTGCGCCCACTGGCAACTGACGTAGTCCGGTGGATATGACCGGCAAACCGTCAGCGGCAGCGTCAACAGGCCGGACGGGGAACAGCTGAGTCTAGTCTGTTGGGAACAGCTAAGCGGTCTTGTAGTCTAGTCTGTTGTGAACAGTCAGCAGTCTTGTAGTCTAGTCTGTTGGGAACAGCTAAGCAGTCTTGTAGTCTAGTCTGTTGGGAACAGCTAATCAGTCCTATAGTCTGGTCGGTTGGGACCAGCTACAAGCAGTCTTGTAGTCTACTCTGCTGGGACCAGCTAAGCAGTCTTGTAGTCTAGTCTATTGGGAACAGCTAAGCAGTCTTGGAGTCTAGTCTGTTGGGAACAGCTAAGCAGTCCTGTAGTCTAGTCTGCTGGGAACATCTAAGCAGTCCTGTAGTCTAGTCTGTTGGGAACAGCTAAGCAATCTTGTAGTCTGTCTGTTGGGAACAGCTATAAGCAGTCTTGTAGTCTAGTCTGTTGGGAACAGCTATAAGCAGTCTTGTAGTCTAGTCTGTTGGGAACAGCTAAGCAGTTTTGTATCCTAGTCTGTTGGGAACAGCTATAAGCAGTCCTGTAGTCTAATCTGTTGGGAACAGCTATAAGCAGTCTTGTAGTCTGTCTGTTGGGAACAACTATAAGCAGTCCTGTAGTCTAGTCTGTTGGGAACTGCTATAAGCAGTCGTGTATCCCAGTCTGTTGGGAACAGCTAAGCAGTCTTATAGTTTAGTCTGTTGGGAACAGCTATAAGCAGTCTTGTAGTCTAGTCTGTTGGGAACAGCTATAAGCAGTCTTGCAGTCTAGTCTGTTGGGAACAGCTATAAGCAGTCTTGTAGTCTAGTCTGTTGGGAACAGCTATAAGCAGTCTTGTAGTCTAGTCCGTTGGGAACAGCTATAAGCAGTCTTGTAGTCTAGTCTGTTGGGAACAGCTATAAGCAGTCTTGTAGTCTAGTCTGTTGGGAACAGCTATAAGCAGTCCTGTAGTCTAGTCTGTTGGGAACAGCTATAAGCACTCTTGTGGTCTAGTCTGTTACCTGATGCTTAAGGCCCCGGCACACAATGAAGATTGTCGCATGTCGAAGCACGGTATAAGAATACCAAACATAGCCAAGGGCATCAAACCATCGATCCCTGGCGGGAGAGGTAGAAACAGGAAGCGATAGACGACCTTTCTTGGCTGGACGAGAAAGGGCTGTCGTCAGTGACAGACCAACACTCAAACTGTTTCAGAGCCTGCTCTGGGGAAACGAGACGGGGTGGAGCGCGTGTGGGTTTTTTTCGAGCGCGTTGGTACCATCTTCAACTCTGGGTACCATCTTGAACTCAGGGTGGAGCGCATGTGGGGTTTCCTCGAGCGCGTTGGTACCATCTTGAACTCTGGGTACCATCTTGAACTCAGGGTGAAGCGCATGTGGGTTTTCCCCGAGCGCGTTGGTACCATCTTGAACTCTGGGTACCATCTTGAACTCAGGGTGAAGCGCAAGTGGGTTTTCCCCGAGCGCGTCGGTGCCATCTTGAACTCATCTAAAGTGAAGTAACATTTATACGAACGCCGGGAGTTCTTGGACGTTTGGCTATCCTGCTGAACTGTAAATCCGGTGGTCAGGGTTCGACCCCTGAACACAGATGAAGGACCAAGGTTCTGTTCTTTACAGTCAATACTTGAGCTGACTCGTCAGCGACTGTCCCGCCTTCGTCTGCACAGCACACACTAAGATGGTTGCACACAGAAACGAACACGTCTGCACAGCACACAATAAGATGGTTGCACACAGAAAGGAACACGTCTGCTCAGCACACACTAAGATGGTTGCACACAAAAAGGTGCCCACGTCTGCAAAGCACACATTAAGATGGTTGCACACAAAAAGGTGCCCACGTCTGCAAAGCACACATTAAGATCGTTGCACACAAAAAGGTGCCCACGTCTGCAAAGCACACACTAAGATCGTTGCACACAAAAAGGTGCCCACGTCTGCAAAGCACACATTAAGATCGTTGCACACAAAAAGGTGCCCACGTCTGCAAAGCACACATTAAGATCGTTGCACACAAAAAGGTGCCCACGTCTGCAAAGCACACACTAAGATCGTTGCACACAAAAAGGTGCCCACGTCTGCAAAGCACACACTAAGACCGTTGCACACAAAAAGGTGCCCACGTCTGCAAAGCACACACTAAGATCGTTGCACACAAAAAGGTGCCCACGTCCACCCAAGAGAATACCTACTGGTGGCCATGGAAACAGACAAAGCATAACATGAACAGAAAAATCAAAACCACGATGTGTCTACGCACACCTAATGGACGAAGAAGAAGCAGGGAAGTGAAACGTGACCACAATGTCCATGCCGGCTAACGAAACACAACTATCTCAATTTCAATTTCTGAAAAGTACCACAGCTTGGACTTTCCGAAAGACATGACGTCAATGACGGCTTCATAAGCAAATCACTGCTCACGACACACACCATTTCACGTGTGAAGAGGACAAGGGAAAATGCAGTTGAATGAACTGAGCAGGCCGAAACGAAAAATGCAATTCCTGGCGATAGGCGAGGCATGCAAGGCTATATTCTGAACTATTCTGGGGGTAAACGTGACCCCCCCCACACACACACACACCCCTCCCCGTGGTAACTAAGTGCCCTAGCAGAGAGGGGGGGGGGAGAGAGAGGGGGGGCGGGGAGAGAGAAGGGGCGAGAGAGAGAGGGTGAGAGATAGAGGGGAGAGAGAGAGGGTGAGAGATAGAGGGGAGAGAGAGAGGGGGTGAGAGAGAGGGGGGGAGAGGGGAGAGAGGGGGGAGAGAGAGGAGAGAGAGAGAGAGAGAGAGAGAGAGAGAGAGAGAGAGAGAGAGAGAGAGAGAGAGAGAGAGAGAGAGAGAACGAACGAACGAACGAACGAACGAATTTGTTTATACGAGGGTAAAGGAATAAGTACAATATACTTTTTTATCCAGCCCTCGGCAAAAACAAAAAAACAACAACAAAAACAAAATAATTATAAACTCCAAAATTCATATTAACTATTGAGAGAGAGAGAGAGAGAGAGAGAGAGAGAGAGAGAGAGAGAGAGAGAGAGAGAGAGAGAGAGAGAGAGAGAGAGAGAGACAGACAGACAGACAGACAGACAGACAGACAGACAGACAGACAGACAGACAGACAGACAGAGACAGACAGAGACAGAGAGAGAGAGAAATAAGCAACGACATTATAGCTTCACCACTTCCTGTCCACAAGCACCGTTACCCCAGCAAATTGAGCTTTTCCGCCGATGCCTTGTTTCGTTATAGTTGTGAAGATAAACAGTTACGGGACTCAGGAAAGAAAAAGAAACACCCGAGTCGGTCCTGGGTCACGCTGATTGTTATAAACTTACCTTTATTTGACGCAAGCTCAGCAAATGATCGGATCGGGTGGTTCACTTCAACCAAAGCGGGTGTCTGGGTGGAGGGGGTGATGGTGGTGGTCAGGCGGGATGGGAGGAGGGGGGGGGGGGGGGGGGGTCCTGGGCTGACAGGGCTGCAGGTGCTGAGAGCGGAAAACAGACAGGTAGGAAGGCCTGCTGGCCGGGGCCCAGGTGGTGGGAGGGAAAACAGACAGGTAGGAAGGCAGGTGTCTGGCACACGTGTCTGAGACTGAGACGGAGGGGCCAGGTGGCTGGTTGCTCTGTCGCCATGCCAGCAGACGGGTAAACAACAGGTAACTACAACTCCTCCACCCGACGGACACGATACAGGATGTCCACACGTGCCCGCATGTCTGTGCGTACGTCTCTCTCTCCGTGTTGGTGTGTGTGTGTGTGTGTGTGTGTGTGTGTGTGTGTGTGTGTGTGTGTGTGTGTGTGTGTGTGTGTGTGTGTGTATCTGCGTGCGTGCGTGCGTACAAGAGGGGTCTGTGAGTGTGCGAAAAATATTCATGCTTAGGGTAGACAAATACATAGGTCTACATACTCACACACACACACACACACACACACACACACACACACACACACACACACACACACACACACAAGGTGTGCAAGAGAAATGTTGTCAACAAACACTTGAAATAATGCCTGTTGTGAAATTAGTACTGACTGGAAGGATAGTACTGAAACCTTTACTGATAGTACTAAATTTGGGGCTTGGGAGCTAGAATAAGCAGTTGCATTAATGTGATAAAGTGGTAAGCTTTACTAGTTGGGGGCTGGGGTGGGATGTTAGTGACAATGACGGGGTTATGAGCTAGAGCGACTAGTGTTTGAGTGACTGATTAATGGTATTCAGTGTTTCTTTATTTGCCTGTCCCGGCTGAGTCTGTATCTTTAGCTGAAAGGCAATGTGACTGCGTGAGTACTTGGCACGTAACAATGTCACACAGACAAGAACAAAAGAACAACAAAAAAACGTCCACTTCAAGCAAGAATAAGCAATATATAAGCCTTCGTTCTATGCTCAGCAGAGCAGACCTAGTGGTTACACAACATCGCGCAACCACGCTGATACAACACAGCGGAAAGGGCCACAACTCAGCACAATGCGCACATGCTACATTAAGAGCGGCACGTGAAGCAAGGCGGAAATCGACCACGTGTAAATAACCTGTCATTCTGCATAAAGCACAACAGCGGGCAAAGCAATTCTTTTACCTATAAATATTATACATATTAATTATTCTGTATACATCACTATAGTAGACAAATGAACTTTAGCCCGTACTTGGAGGGCTGTGTGTGTGTGTGTGTGTGTGTGTGTGTGTGTGTGTGTGTGTGTGTGTGTGTGTGTCTGTGTATATGTGAGTGTGTGTTAGTGTGTGGTGTTGGTGGGTTTGTGTGAGCGGCGTGTAGTGTGTGACGTGTGTTGGCGTGTGTGTAGTGTGTGAGGTGTGTGTGTGTGTGTGTGTGTGTGTGTGTGTGTGTGTGTGTGTGTGTGTGTGTGTGTGTGTGTGTGTGTGTGTGTGTGTGTGTGTGTGTGAGTGTGTAAGTCTACCTGAAGCATGAACATTAAAGATAAAGCCTACAAAGCGGTTAACAATAGAAACGCTATCATTCCTAGGGGACAAAACAACGTGTAATGTTTCGGCAGAATTGCCTTTAACAAGCACAACACAACTAAATGTTCGTGGTGATTAAGAGTGGCAGTATCTTCAAGTGTGTGTGTGTGTGTGTGTGTGTGTGTGTGTGTGTGTGTGTGTGTGTGTGTGTGTGTGTGCGCAAGCATACGTGCGTGTGCATGCATGCGAGTGTGCGTGTGTGCATATATATAATTGTGTGTGTGTGTGTGTGTGTGTGTGTGTGTGTGTGTGTGTGTTTATGAGCGCGCGTGTTTGTGTGTGCATATGTATGTGTGTGTGTGCATGTGCGTGTGTGTGTGTGTGTGTGTGTGTGGGTGTGTGTGTGTGTGTGTGTGTGTGTGTGTGTGTGCAAGCATACGTGCGTGTGCATGCATGCGAGTGTGCATGTGTGTGTGCGTGCGTGCGTGCGTGCGTGCGCGCGCGTTTGTGTGTGCATGTGTGTGTGTCTGTGGGGGGGGGGGGAGCTCGCGCGGTGTGTGTGTGTGCATGTGTGTCCAACGACAGCAGTGGGTAAAGAACAATAATAATATATAATGGTAGGAATCACTGGCAAACAGAAAATTACCTTCGTTCGGAATCGACACTGAAAATAAAGCACAAGAGTTGAAACCGACACAGAAAATGAGGACAGGAAAAACAAGTAAGATATGAGGGGGGGGGGGGGGGGGAAGGAGAGAGCAGAGAGAGATAGAGAGACGGTGGGGGTGGGTGGGGTGGAGAAACACAGGGTGAAATGAACAAAGATATGGGGGGGGGGGGGGGGGGGGCACGAAGGCAAGCTGGATAAAAATTAAAAAGAAAAGAAGAAGAAGAAGAAGAGAGAAATGAAGCGTGAGAAGGAAGAGAAAAAAGAAAAGCAAGAAAAAGTACAGAATAAACAAAGACATGATGGACTGAATGAAAGATGATGGGAACTGAAAGGATGAATGAAAGAAAAATGAAGGAGCCTGGAAAGAAGAAAAAGTCGGTAAACCATCAGGGAACACCACGGGCAAACAGTTATTTCGGGTCTTCAGAGGTGCAGGGACGGCAACAAATAACGGAAGACTCCAGCAGCGACCGTTCAGTTATCGCCTGCCACCAGACGAAGCACGTCATAGCTGGGATGTAAGTGGTACAAATGAACCAGCCACACACCATGCCAATGGCCTCAAAGCGGCCAATTCAGTAAACTGTAGAATTTCGGGGGGGGGGGGGGGGGAACACACACAAAGGACACACACACACACACACACACACACACGAAGCACACACACACACACGAAGCACACACACACACACACACACAACCACCAAGTAACAAATACGCAAACATTCAGTTTCAGAGGGCGAAGATTATACAATATTATAATCTATCTACTATCAAGAACGAGGATCTGGACTGATTATTACATTACATTAATTAAGTGTAATAATAATAATCATTATCAAAATTTAATTTGGTTATTTATGTATATATCTACTACATCACCTCTTGTTTCTAACCCGAGGGTGACCAACAGTGGTCTGTGAAAACCAATGTCAGCTAAGACATGGTAAGTGAAACTGTCGTGCTTGAAAGTCCACGACAAACACGTTTTGCGCGCTTAGTTCGGTTTGGGATAAAGGAAACTGTTAGCCGGCGAATCAAGGCCCCGTTGACTGTTGGTGTTTTGTAGCAGGCCAATTAGAGGTGATTATAGATACTTTGGGAAAACACCTGATGCGAGTTGAAGACACGTGAAAGAACTGAAGGATCCAGTCTAGACACACGCACGCACGCACACACACACACACACACACACACACACAACACACACACACACACACACACACGCACTATACATGCACGCACGCACGCATGCGCCCGCACACACACATGCACAAATATACACACACACATGCACAGATATACACCCACATCCACCCCCCACCCCCCCACATACACACACGGGAGGGGGGGAGGTGATGAGAGGGGGCAGGGGGGGGGCGCCAGAGAAGGTACAAAAGATGAGAGGGAGAAGAGAGAGAGCGCAGGAAGAGAGGGGGTGAGCGAAATGGGTTGGGGGGTGAGGTGGGTGGGGGGGAGGGGGGGGGGGGGGGAGAGAGAGAGAGAGAGAGGGTGGAGGGGTTGGTGGGGGGGTCGTTACCTGGTGTAGTCCGGATGGTTACAGAAGTAGTCCACAAGACAAGCCAGGATGTACAACACTGAAAAGAAACAGCAAAAACACTTCTTCTTTTTTTTAAATATATATTTTCTTTTTTCACACACACACACACACACACACACACACACACACACACACACACACATATATATATTTGTGATAATGCACGTGACACCAGCACGATCATGACGTGGTTATAGTGACATTACACTGACGTGACAGTAGGCACTGTGGCACATGCATAATCCTACACTGACGGCTGACAACGTGACACAAACACAATCGCAGAATGACAACAAGCACCGTGACAAAAACGCAATCACAGAATGACAGCAGGCACCGTAACACAATCACAGAAGGACAGCAGACAACGTGACACAAACATAACCACAGAATGACAACAAGCACCGTGAGGTGTGACAAAACACAATCACAGAATGACAGCAGACAACGTGACACAAACACAGTCACAGAATGACAGCAGGCAATGCGTGACTAGACTGGGTGAAATTAGGCTGAGTGAGCGTGACATTCATTGCTCGGTAGGTTAGCTTGTTAAACTGCTTGGCATTTAAACCACAGTCAATGGCAAAGGTCATACTTGGCAGGGTTAAACGCAAGTCATCAAATCACGAGTTACGGTCTGATTCACTGTTCCTGTCACACAACGCTTTGTTTCTAAAGATGACTGTAAAGATAATGCAGATGAGTGAACCAAGAAACGTGGTAAAGCTATAGTCTGAACCACTCCAAGCTTTGCTAAGAGAACTACTGAGACTTCGGATTCTCAGCAGAAGGGAACGTTAATTTTTGTAACCGCAGTAGCGCACCAGACTTGGATGGCTGGGTTACAGCAGTGATCAAAGCTGGCGCAAAACTATCAATTAAAATAAACAAACAAGCGATAAATTCAGAAACCCAGTTAGCAGGCTGACAGTCGAAAGATGGAAAAACTCCAAGATGGCCTCTTGCCAAGATGAATACCAATTCATTAAATCCGTGTTTTATAACGTTTCCAGCGGAACACTGCCAACAATAAGTCCAATAACACTTCCATTAATCATTCAAGCACAAAAAACACCCCCCAAAAAACACCAAAAAATAAACACAGATTCTAGCTAACAGAGAGAGAGAGAGAGAGAGAGAGAGAGGAGAGAGAGAGAGAGAGAGAGAGAGAGAGAGAGAGAGAGAGAGAAGCAAACACAAAAACAGTCTAAGGATGAATGTTCTATCACAAAGTAGTCCAGTCGGTGAAAACCGACGCCAGACGAGATCAGAAAAACGGTGTTTGATCCACTAACGGTCCAACAGGTGGGCGATACCTGTAGCAGTCTAACGTCAGGGTCAAAGGTGTGACGACACTAAACAGGAAACTTGCCCCTGCTTTGACGTCACGAAGGCATCGTCGGAACAGGTAGACCGGAAGGAATTGTTTACATCCTCTACTAACTCAACTTCCGGTTCTCATTCCCTAGGGGAACCATCTTCAGGATGGCGGCCACACCGACAATCCCCCCCCCCCCCCCCTGCTGGGTTCTGTGGCGGCGCCAGAGACGTTTGGTGTGGACTGGGGCTTGTGTAGCAGTCTTGGCACGCAGACAACACCACTTGAGGGGGGGGGGGGGGGGGGGGGCAAAAACGGGGGGAATTAAAGATGGGGAGTTAATTCTTGGACTGGGCTGACACTGGGTTTCTCCCCGAAGCGAAGGCCGAGCACAATGGTTGATTGCACAAAATCAGAGCTGTCGTTGATTTAGTTCATTCTCGTGTGTGTGTGTGTGTGTGTGTGTGTGTGTGTGTGTGTGTGTGTGTGTGTGTGTGTGTGGTGTGTGTGTGTGTGTGTGTGTGTGTGGTGTGTGCGTGCGGTGTGTGTGTGTGTGTGTGTTGTGTGTGTGTGTGCGTGCGGTCATTGTGTGTGTGTGTGTATTTGTGTGCGTGCGAGTCAAGTGTGTGTGTGTGTGTGTGTGTGTGTGTGTGTGTGTGTGTGTGTGTGCGTGTCCGGTCAGTGTGTGTGTGTGTGTGCGCGCGCGCGCGTCAAGGGTGGGGTGTGTGTGGTGTGTGTGTGTGTGTGTGTGTGTGTGTGTGTGTGTGTGTGTGTGTGTGTGTGCAGACGCCAGTTCCTACAGCCGTATCAGTTCCAGCAGCCCCCTAACGCTAACTGCGGTGCAGGACCACACGCCGATCCCACTGCTGTTTAGAGGTTTCACACTTTGTCTTCTTTCATTTGCACGGGGTAGCGGTGAGGGACCCAACAAGCTGGTGACCATACCTATCAGTCCAGGGTTCGAATCCCCTCAAGTCCGTTAACTGTTGCTGTTTGTCTGTCTATTCACCATAGTCCTGATGACTTGCCTATCGCCCTGACAGGGCGCTGAATAGTACCACTTAACTGGTTTCTCCGTCTCTCTCACGACTGAAGAACTGTGTCACGCACCAGGATAAGAAATGTCGCCCACGTCAGGACAACTGTTCCCGCACCAGCATAACAACTACCCCCACAATAAGATTAGAACTCGCACCAGGATAAGAACTATCCCCGCACTTTGTGCGCGCGCGTCAGAACTGCCCCAAGACCCGGATAAGAACTGTCCCCACACCAGGGTAAGAACTGTCCCTACACCAGGGTAAGAACTGTCCCTACACCAGGGTAAGAACTGTCCCCATACCAGTATAGGAACTGTTCCCACACCAGGGTAAGAACTGTCCTCACACCAGGATAGGAAGTGTTCCCACACCAGGGTAAAAACTGTCCCCACACCAGGTAAGAACTGTCCCCACACCAGGGTAAGAACTGTCCCCACACCAGGGTAAGAACTGTCCCTACACCAGGGTAAGAACTGTCCCTACACCAGGATAAGAACTGTCCCCACACCAGGGTAAGAACTGTCTCCACACCAGTATAGGAACTGTTCCCACACCAGGGTAAGAACTGTCCCCACACCAGTATAGAAATTTTTCCCACACCAGGGTAAGAACTGTCCCCACACCAGGTAAGAACTATCCCCACACCAGGGTAAGAACTGTCCCCACACCAGTTAAGAACTGTCCCCACACCAGGGTAAGAACTGTCCCCACACCAGTTAAGAACTGTCCCCACACCAGGGTAAGAACTGCCCCTACACCAGGGTAAGAACTGTCCCAACACCAGGATAAGAACTGTCCCTATACCAGGGTAAGACCTGTCCCTACACCAGGATAAAGAACTTCCCCACACCAAGATAAGAACTGGTACCCACACCAGGATAAGAACTGTCCCCACACCAGTATAGGAACTGTTTACACACCAGGGTAAGAACTGTCTCCACACCAGGATAGGACGTGTTCCCACACCAGGGTAAGAACTGTTCCCACAACAGGATAAGAACTGTCCCCACACCAGGACAAGAACTGCCCCAAAGAACTGTCCCCATACCAGGATTACAACTGTCCCCGCACCAGTACATGAACTGCTCCTACCCTGGCCTGCACCCCCCCCCCCCCCCCCCCCCCCCCCCCAAAATCCAACCGAGATATAAAATAATAAACTTAAAAAATCAAAAAAAAAAACAAAAAAACCCAACAACAGAATGGGCTGAAGGGGTTTCCCCCTTGAAAGGACAAACCTTAAAAAGGGGGTTTTTTTTTAATTTTTAAACCCCCCCCCCCCCCCCACCCCCCCAATCGCTGCGTTAACCCAGTCAAACCTCCTTCTGCGTTAACCCATAAAAGGGGTTTAAAGAAAATCAGACGGAGGAGGTGGGAATGGGGTAAACAGCAGGCGACCCAGGCTGGCGCACCCCTTTCGCGATGCCATTTTGCGGGCTTCATTTACGCCCCAAGGCCCCCTCCATCACAGGCCCTGCCAGTGACAGCACCCGGGGTCACGTCCAAGGGGGTGGGGGTGGGGGGCGTTTCCAGAAGGGTGGGGTGATTCATGGGGGTTTAAATGGGCCGCCCAACCATGGGGGTTTTGGGGGGGCGGGATAGGCATGGGGCCGCAGTGCTCTCCCCGAGTCCTGCCCCGGGTGAGGTTAACCTTAACGCTGGGCGGTGGGGGACGTTCCCCCAAATTTTTTACAGCCCCGTTCCCCCACCCCGGGTGAGGGGAGTTCCCTTTAAAGCTAAACGGTGGTGGTGACAGTGAAAACCGGGTTAGTTATTTACAGCTCCGGTCCCGTCACCCCGGGTGAGGTAGCCTTTAAAGGTGAACGGTGGTGGTGACGTGAAACCCGGGTTAGTTATTTACAAACCCCGGGCCCGTCCCCCCCGGGTGAGGTAGTCTTAAAGCTAAAGTGGGGGTGACAGTGAAACCGGGGGTTGGTTTTTTCGGTCCCGTAAACCCCCCGGGAGGTAGCCCTTTAAAGCTAAACGTGGTGGTGACAGTGAAAACCCCGGGGTTGGGTTTTTTACAAACCCCCCCGGGCCCCTCACCCCCGGGGAGGTAGCCTTTAAAGCTAAACGGGTGGTGACAGTGAAACCCCCCCGGGGTTTGTTATTTACAACCCCGGGCCCGTCACCCCGGGTGAGGGAGTCTTTAAAGCTAAACGGGGGTGGGGACAGTGAAACCCGGGGTTGGGTTTTTTACAGCCCCGGGTCCCCTCACCCCCGGGGGAGGTAGCTTAAAGCTAAAAGGGGGTGGTGACAGTGAAAACCCGGGGGTTGGGTTTTTTTACAGCCCCCGGGCCCGTCACCCCGGGTGGGGGTAGGCTTAAAGCTAAACGGGGGTGGTGACAGTGAAACCGGGTTAGTTATTTACAGCCCCGGTTCCCCTCACCCCGGGTAAGGTAGCCTTAACGGTAAAAGGGGGTGGTGACAGTGAAACCCGGGTTAGTTATTTACAGCCCCCGTCACCCCGGGTAAGGTAGCCTTAACGGTGAACGTGGTGGTGACAGTGAAACCCGGGTTAGTTATTTACAACCCCGGTCCCGTCACCCCGGGTAAGGTAGCCTTAACGGTGAACAGTGGTGGTGACAGTGAAACCCGGGTTAGTTATTTACAGCCCCGGTCCCGTCACCCCGGGTGAGGTATCCTTAACGCTGAACGTGGTGGTGACAGTGAAGCCCGGGTTAGTTATTTACAGCCCCGGTCCCGTCACCCCGGGTGAGGTAGTCTTAACGCTAAACGTGGTGGTGACAGTGAAACCCGGGTTGGTTATTTACAGCCCCGGTCCCGTCGCCTCACGCTGTGCTGCTGCCTCTTGTGAACCTGCGTCAACACTGGCGCTGGTACCTGCGTCGTGAACAGACTCTCTGCCGGTGTACGCGTGTGTCTGACGCGCGCGCGCGCGCGCGCACACACACACACACACACACACACACACACACATGCGCGCGATCGCAGACACTCAACACACACACACACACACACACACACACACACACACACACACACACACACACACACACACACACACACACACGGTGTCGCCAGATGCACCGAAAACGGACGGTGATATATGGCCGGTATTTTGTGACAATCTACCACTTGCCGGTGACAGTGCGCATATACGGCAGTTTGTATTCGAGGGGAAGGGGGGGGGGGGGGGGGGGGGGGGGGGGGGGGGGGGGGGGGGGGGGGGGGAGGAGGCTGTCAGTTAACGATGCTCTGGCGTACAGTGAGGCAGCCATGGGCCAGACTGCATCGTACCTATCAGGTGGTACCAGGCGCGCTGAGCAGGCGGGTAGAAAGGGAGAGGGGTGTCCTACCTGGCAGTTCGTAAAGAGTATTGAAGATGCGGAAGCGGGTCTCGTCCATCTGAACGAACTTGTTGGGGTACAGCTTGTGGATCTCATGCCTGCAACACACACAGCACCACGCCCTTTAACACGACTTCAACACCAATACCTTCAACACACACAGCACCACGCCCGTAAACACGACTTCAACACCAATACCTTTAACACACACAGCACCACGCCCTTAAACACACCTTCAACACCAATGCCTTTAACACACACAGCACCACGCCATTCAACACACCTTCAACACACCCTCAACACCAATGCCTTTAACACACACAGCGCCACGCCCTTTAACACGACTTCAACACCAATACCTTTAACACACACAGCACCATGCCTTTCAACACGACTTCAACACCAATACCTTTAACACACACAGTACCACGCCCTTCAACACCAATACCTTTTACACACACAGCACCACGCCCTTCAACACGACTTCAACACCAATACCTTTAACACACACAGCACCACGCCCTTCAACACCAATACCTTTAACACACACAGCACCACGCCCTTCAACACCAATACCTTTAACACACAGCACCACGCCATTCAACACGACTTCAACACCAATACCTTTAACACACACAGCACCACGCCCTTCAACACCAATACCGTTAACACACACAGCACCACGCCAAAACAAAAGAAGAAGCGCCAGAAGTGCAGGCTGACGGAGCAGAAGACAAGACGACGACGATGACGACGACGATGATCACGAGGAGGAGGAAAACGACAGTCTGGGATAGTTAAAAGGAAACCAGAAAGAAGAATCCCGTGGCTTGTTCATTCACTGACGCGGAACAGTCACGGCTATGACCTCAATTTCTGCTATAACGCCCCCCCCCCCCACCCCACCCCGACCCACAACAATAAAGAGAAGTTTGCTGGAGATGAACAAGGAAGGCAACATACCAAACCGTCAGACCAGAAACCTGGACGTGAGCCCGTAAAACAAAAACAATCTGAATCATCACTGGCCTATCTCCAATAACCGATCGTGAGTCACGCTCCTGCGCCCCAGTTCCCGGTCATCAGCGAGCAACAGCGTGGTTTAGCCAGAGCAGGTGCACGTGCACCGCCTCCCGCGCTGCAGTGGTCCGTGGGTGACGGAGCGGACCGCCGGCTGCTCCGTTTGATACGTGCACCTAGTAGTCTCCACCACAAAACTCAGTCACCGTGCAAACTGTGCACTCGCTTTCTGCCTTAATCCAGTTGTAGCCCACTCAGTGTCCACTGGTCTCAACCTTCCCACCCAAACCCCTCTAACGTTTGCCCCACCCCACCCCCCACACAGTCTAACGTTTGCCCAAATCCCTCTTGCCCGAACCGTCTTAGTTGGAACCCCAACCCTTGCCAGAAACCCCACACTTGCCTGAGCCCCCAACGCTTACCCGAACCCAAACACTTGCCCGGATCCCACAAGCCCGAACTCCAACACTTATTCGAACCCCAACACTTACCCAAACCCCAACACTTACCCGAACCCCAACACTTGCCCGAACCACAGAGCGTCCGCTTTATGCCCGAAGCCCAACACTTACCCGAACCACCACACCTGCCGGAACCCCAACACTTGCTGGAAACCCAACACGTGCCGGAAGGGGGAGGGAGAAATTCAATACTGTACGTGGTTTTTGCTAAACCGAGGACACGTAACTGTGAAAGGCAACGAGGTCCCTGTCCCAACACTGTGTGGGCCCTGATCGGTGGATGGAGAAACCAGTGGGGTTATCCGGTTGCTGCTGCTGCTGCTGTTGTGTTGCTTAATGGTTGGTCGACAGTCAGTCACGTCCTAGACAATCACGTCCTAGGCCGGTAGAGTCAGGGATGTCGGCTGACATATTAGGGACAAGCTGCGACCAATGCGTGAACATGGTTCAATGCTGCTTTACGTCCACGGAAACCATAAGGCTCGTTAGGACGACAGCCCAGGACGGCCACCTCGACTTTCACACAGCTCCCGTGCTCTGGATTATCCGGACTCGCCGGCACGCTGTTGCGTTCGCTGAGAGTCAGTGACTCCTCCAAACCAGACACGTGCGCCACCAAGGGCGTGTCGCTCTCCATCAGCGGGGCCTGCGGTTAAAGGCAGGTGACGGGTAGTGAGCTGCCTGACCCGGAAAGCCCGTCTCAAGTGCACTTCAGCCACCCCTTTAGCACTCCATCATCGGCATAGGAAATGATGCCGCTCCGTCGTACGCCATAGGCTGCCGCCGTTCCTCACTCACTGGCCGTGTGTGTGTGTGTGTGTGTGTGTGTGTGTGTGTGTGTGTGTGTGTGTGTGTGTGTGTGTGTGTGTGTTGTGTGCGCGCGGCGCGTCGTGTGTGTGTGCGTGCGTGCGTACGCGCGGCGCGTGCGTGTGTGTGTGTGTGTGTGTGTGTGTGTGTGTAACTTTCTGTTTTATTTTCCCTGCAATAGGTATAAAATGAAAAAGAAAGGTTCATCCTGAGACGTATACAGAGCACCCAACCCATGTCTTGTTCCTAGGCTACAATCGAAGGAACCGAGTGATTTTACATTACTGCAGTAATACAGTAACCGTAACTACTTAAACAAACCATGCCCTTGTAGTAAATTCGTATCTAATCAAAGCTCTGTATTTAACTAAAGGGCACGCGCTTATGACACTGAAAGAGCTTCCGCGGTAGCGCGCAGGTAGCTTGGTCACTGCAATCCTACAGGAGTTGTCTCCCGTCGACCGCACACAACACGTACACGTATGATGGCCTGCGCAGTGTGCACTCTCGAGTCAAAAGACACGAGTCAGTACCAGAATTTAAACGACTTGTCAAGCGGACAGGGTCACCTCAGTGTGAGATGTCAGCAGATGCTGTTCAATGATCCGGTGGTCAAGACAAGTAGAGTCAGGGCAGTGTACTGACACGACATTCCTGCTTGTTTGCACTTAGTAGTTAAAGTATTTTTGTTTTTTTCTTTGTCTATCAGATCATACTTAAATTAAACGAATGTCTCCCACCCTGCCGCTCAAACAAACGTGTCACCGAGCTGCACGTGCACTGGGTAGTTGGCGGGCACAGGACGTTACACAGCCGCTGGTGGTGGTCGTGGAGTGTTTGTGACGGCGTGAGCCGGTCTGGCTTGGCAGACAGTCACGTCCTAGGTTGGTAGATAGTCACGTCCTAGTTTGGTAGAGTCACGTCCTAGGTTGGTAGACAGACAGTCACGTCCTACGTTGGTAGAGTCACGTCCTAGGTTGGTAGACAGTTACGGTTTAGGTTGGTAGGCAGACAGTCACGTCCTAGGTTGGTAGAGTCACGTCCTAGGTTCGCAGACAGACATTCACGTCCTAGGTTGGTAGACAGACAGTCACGTCCTAGGTTGGTCGACAGACAGTCACGTCCTAGACAGTCACGTCCTAGGTTGGTAGGCAGGCATAGGCTGGCCTCTCTCCTCTCAAGATGTGATTTATCGACGTCGTCTTGGAACTTTGCCCCCACAAATAATGAAGCATTAATATAGGTCACATCGATGCCCACCTTGATGCAGGATCATTCTGGTGGTCACAGTCTGGTATCTCTTCCCCCCCCCCCCATCTCCCTCCGGGACCTCAGTCATGCTATTGAGGTAATTCATAAAATACGGCAACCACACTCACACACTGAAGCTTACAACTGCGCTTACGAACATTAAGAGCTAAGACATAAAGTGATACGTGACTGCCCGCAAGAAGAGAGAGAGAAGGGGAGGGAGGGAGAGAGAGAGAGAGAGAGAGAGAGAGAGAGAGAGAGAGAGAGAGAGAGAGAGAGAGAGAGAGAATCGTAAAAATAAACATAAAGTCAAAATCATGCAGTATAAAGAGACAAACCAAACATCAACGAAAACGGAAGGGGGATGGGGGTGTCAGAGAGAAAGAGGGACAGGGAATAGAGTCAAGTACCCGAGTCAGGCCACTTTGGAAAAAATGATTTTAAAAAAGTGTGTGTGTTGGGGCGGGGGGGGGGGGGGGGGAAGGGGGGGCTTCGTTAGTCTATTTGCTACAGCTGCACACCAACTCCTGTTGACCCACAGCCCGGAGTCCAAGTGGAACAAAGGCACGCAGGAAGTGCATGGGGTTTTGAACCACTCCATCACCCTCTCTGTCAGGCCAGCCTTCTCTGCGTCCTCACGCCGACACACGTCACATGCCTGATGATCCCAGCTACAACCACCGCCCATGCATCACAGCAACCCGGCGAGGGGGGGGGGGTAGAAGGATCAAAGAAAGAAAAGCAACATCTGGGTCAGATCTCTATCTCCCCCCCCCCCCCCCCCTTTTTTTTTTAAACTGCACAGAAACTGCATTCCGCCAGGTACGAATTACAAGCGGGCCGATAACCCTTCATTCCTGCGGTCTGATTCATGTTTGTGTCAAAAGAATGAACGTGCAGGTGTATCGGCTTTTGCCGCCAGAGCGTGGGCGGACCCCAAGGCTATACACGCATATACAAAATTACAGTACTCGTCTTTGGTGGCGCGGGCGGTCACACTGCCTCTACCAAAGGTCTTTTGCTGCCACGTCTGTCATGATGTGTGAATCACGGACTGAACGTCTCTATGACGCGCGCGCATGTGTGACTGTAATGTGTGTGAGGGGAGACGGGGGTGGGGTGGTAATGCATATCAAATTGCTCAAGGCCACAGATATTAATTTTGTTCAGACCTTCGTAAAGATCAAGACGGTTCTCCTCATAGCATAGAGGCGGAAACGCCGGGTGGACGTGGTGCATATTTAAATGAGCCAGGTCATAGACACTGAATATTGGAACCACCGACGTTCTTTGCTAAGTTATCGTTATCATTATTAAATAGTAGTATTGACCTTCGTTGTTCTCGTTGCTGGGTGGGTGGGTACATCAAAAGACTGTAGGAAGGTGCATGAGAAGAGAGCAGTGTGTTTTAGCGAGGACGGGTGGCCGGGGTGGGGCAACCCGACCACATGATCAGGGTCACGACTCGCGTTCAGCAAATGACTGCATACAATGTCGGTGTCCGCGAAAAGCGAGTCTGTCCGTTCGGCTGCGCTTGTGTGTGTGTGTGTTTGCGTTATGTGTGTGCGCACGTGCGTGCGTGTGCGCGTGCGTGCGTGTGCGTGCGTGTGTGTGTGTGTGTGCGTGCGTGCGTACGTGTATGTGTGCGTGTGTGTTTGCTTTGTGTGTGCGTGCGTGCGTGTGTGTGCGCGCGCGTCTGCGTGTGTGCACGCGCCCGCAATTAGATTACCAGCAGTGTGAGGGACGGGGTAGGCAGGGACAGGGGACAGGCGGAGGGCGTGGTGAGGGACTGGCTTCGTGACGTTTAACAGACAGACGGACTGGCTTCGTGACGTTTAACAGACAGACGGTAGATGCGAGAAAAGTACCGTACACACAACGCAACTATCGGGGATTGGGCGGGGGGGGGGGGGGGGGGGGGGGGGGGGGAACGCTGGCGAGTTTTTGCAACGGAGTGGTGACAAGACAATCCGGTCACATTCTTCTCCCTCTCCCCTTCTCCTCTCAAGGTCCGTAAACCGCCGGGCATGGGGAAGAGAGCTCGCGCACACATTTAACACACACACACACACACACACACACACACACACACACACACACACACACACACACACTTAAAAAAGAAAAAGAAAAAAAACAGTCCGACTGACAGAAGGCGCTGTGAGGTAGGCCGCAACCCATTCCACGTGTACCAGGTTACCGGGACCCCGAGTGAAGAGGTCTGAAGAGCGCCGAGGCGACAAAGCACTCAGCTCCCAACGTGAACGAGTGAAACGGCTGGGGAGCCGGGCAGGCCGGTGTCAGGTCGGCACAACACACGGATACAGCACCACTTACACGCAGCGGCGGCCGGCAGGGAAAGCCGGCAGCCCCCTGTCAGCGGCCCACAAAGACAGCCGCCGAGTGGCCCGTAATGCTCACCACGTGTGGTTATTGGGGTTCCAGTCGCTTGGCAGGGACTGGATGGGAGCTGCTGCCCCAGGCCCAGGGCGGGCGGGGCCCATGCTTACCTGCATTAGATCGCGCTGCAACGTGTGCAAAAAAAACACGGTTGGTTCTTGGAGTTTAACGTCCCGTCAACCACAAGAGGTCAATCACCTAAGGACCACCAAACACTGTTCTAAATGACACTGCAGAACCACGTCAGGGAGAGCAAAAAATCACCAAATCACAGGAGGGTCACACACACACACACCACACCCCACACACACACATGCACTCACACACGCACCTCGCACCCCCCTACCACCCCCTTCCCCCCCCCCACACGCACCCCCCCCCACCGCCACACACACACTCGCACCCCCCCCCCCACCGCCACACACACACACACACGCCCCATCTCCACCCCCACCCCACGGCTCGCAGTTCTGGACATACGACAGTTTCAGTAATTAAAAAAAAAGTTTAATTTTTTAATTTTTTTACAACTTGTGAAAACGTGTCTTCCTTAAGCCCGTTCTTAACTGGGCGAATGTTTGTTCACCGAACATACTTCGGACACTTCGACGAACTATGATTCGTTTCTTAATTGAACTTTTAGTTCGCCGAACATGGTTCGGACACTTCGATGAATTTTACTTCGTTCTCAACTGGCTTGTAATGAGATCAAGCTTCGGCCCGAACTTGCGGCAGACGCGCAGCAGACAGCATGATCGAAAATGTAGGCTAAAGTCAAGTCACGTCAAGTCAATATACTTTAATCATCCCTCACAGGGTAATTCAACTAACTACTATCTCATTCTGAGTCCCCGAGACAAGGCTGCGCCTCCCACAAGTCAACAAATAAACAAATTCCCTCCGAAGCGAGTGAAGAACCTAGCGACACCGTCATCCATTTTAATTTTTATTTCTTCTTCATCCACAGGAGAGCTCTGCTCTCAGCCAATCAGAGGCAATGTTCGTCGAGTAGGGCGAGTGTTCCCAGAACATGTTGAGCGAAGCTTTTTGGACCCCGAATATAGCTTCGACGAATACTTCCAACTAGGTTCGCGAAGAAAAGTTCACCCAATTAAGAACCAACTAGGTTCGCCGAATACTTCCAACTAAGTTCGCGAACAAACATTCGCCCAATTAAGAACGGGCTTTAGCTTCAGGGATGCAAAACATCTTGCACACCGGTGTGCCACACTGATTGTTCTCAGAGAACATGTCTGAAAATATATTTCTGTGATCTACGTTAAATCCACATAATGTAACAGAGAGAGAGAGAGAGAGAGAGAGAGAGAGAGAGAGAGAGAGAGAGAGAGAGAGAGAGACAGACAGACAGAGAGACAGACAGACAGACAGACAGACAGACAGACAGACAGACAGAGAAGGGGAAAGTGGCGGGGGGTGGGGGTGGGGGTATGTATATATGTCAATAGCATCAAATGCAGGAGTCTGAATAGACTTGTGGAGCAACATGCTGTACAGCGAGTTGTCCGCGCCATGGGTTTGTGGCATCAGCTAGGTCCGTGCGTCCACACAGTGCAAACCTGCAAGTCCAACTGGCCCTGCAAGACAGTACAAGTCCAACTGGCCCTGCAAGACTGTGCAAGTCCAACTGGCCCTGCAAGACAGTGCAAGTGCAACTGGCCCTGTAAGACAGTGCAAGTCCAACTGGCCCTGTAAGACAGCCCGCAAGTGCAACTGGCCCTGTAAGACAGCCCGCAAGTGCAACTGGCCTTGCAAGAGAGCCCGCAAGTGCAACTGGCCCTGTAAGACAGCCCGCAAGTGCAACTGGCCCTGTAAGACAGCCCGTAGCCAGAGGACACCGACTGACCAAATACGGCCAAAACCACGCTGGATAACGTCACCTAAAGCTTGGCACTTTGGAAACGCTCTCTGCACAATACGTATAATGCCATCAAAGCCAGAGTTCCTTAGAAACTGGTCGCATCGGAAGCATCTTAATTCACCGCCAGACCTCCTCAGTCAATACACACGGCAGCGAGAAGCAGATAAAAGCACCCTGAGAAAAAGCCCACGCCCCCTTTGACTTATCTCTACAGCCGTTCCCTTCACACCCCTCACCCGGGGCCAGTACGACGGGCAAAGCCTGGCCAGGGCCGGGTAGATGTGGGGGCAGGAAAAGACAATTACCCTCCGATCAGGCTGTCACGGACACCTGGACAAATGGCCGTAGCAGGATTAGTGGCAGATCCGGCGGGGATAAGAGAGCGGAGTCTTACCCGCCCTCCGGCCCGGCCCCCGGACTGTGGACACTTCCAAGAGGAGGAAGGAGTGGGGATGGGGGGGGGGGGGGGGGGGGGGGTAGTGCCCGCACCATGCTCCCGAGATTAGGCACGGGCAGCAGAGATTATCCCCCGCTGATTAAGGCGGGAGGCAGACAGGGCAGTGTGGCAGTGTCTCCACAGGCCGTGTGTTAGTGTCTCCACAGGCCGTGTGGCAGTGTCTCTATGCAAAGTGTGGCAGTGTCTCCATACAGTGTGTCAGAGTCTCCACAGGCCGTGTGGCAGTGTCTCCACACACAGTGTGGCAGTATCTCCACAGGCCGCGTGGTAGTGTCTCCACACACAGTGTAGCAGTGTCTCCACAGGCCGTGTGGCAGTGCCTCCACACACTGTGTGGCAGTGTCTCCACAGGCTGTGTGGCAGTCTCCACACACAGCGTGGCTACACATGGACTGCACTCACTTTCTGTACGTCCCTAGCTGTACGTTTGAATCAGCTGTACAGTCTCTGCTGTCTCTCCGGCCGCACCTCGTGGCTACCCACACCGTCAGAGCGATCTCCGGACCCTCCTCCCAACCGTCCTAATTTACCCTACCGACGGTGTATGTGATTCCTCTATCGCCAGTGACTTTATATAACTTATTCTACTGACATGCTCTTAAGTTGTCCCTAATATGTCAACCCGACATCCGAGGACATGAAGCCCCACATCATCATGCTCTTAAGTTACATCTTCCTTCAGTCCTTCCTTCCGCATCACGCACTCTTGAGTCCAACGCACTCCGCCCCGTCCCGTTGTCTTCCTACACTGACGGTGACGGTTACTGAAGTGCTGCTAACGGAAGAAGGCGGGGCAGCGAATTAATTAATGTACAATCACATACAGACTTACAGCAAAGCGATGGGGGGAAAATGCTTCATTCTCACTTTTGTTCTCATTTTTTCATTTTCATTCTACTTACTCTCTGCTTTGGGGTCCCTCAGTTTTCGTTATATGTGAGTGCGAGCTTGTGTGCACGCGTTCGTGCGCGTGCGCGCGCGCGCGCGCGCGTGTGCGTGTGTGTGTGTGTATGTGTAAGAGAGAGAGAGAGACTGTGTTGGCCAACGATTTTTCTAACAAAAGCATCCGTGTGTCTGTAGAAGAACGAAATTGCCTGGAAGGGATGTACACAGTGAGAAGGTCAGAGAGACAGGCTGGGGATGAGTCAGAGAACAAGTTGCGGCAGACAGTTGACAGTTTGTTGTCTATTTTGCTTGGACCGGTAACCAATGAAGAGCTTGCAGAAGAGGCTTCACATAATCACGTTTGAGTGCTTTAAAAACCAGTTTTGCTGCAGTTCTGAACCTTCTGTAGTCTACTGAGAAGGTAAAGTGGGCAGCCAGATAGAACGGTATTACAATAGTTCAACTTGGAGAGAACAAAGGAACAGACAAGAGTTTGGGTGGCTTCAACAATCAGGTACTGGCGGATAGAGCTGATGCGTCTGGTTTCAACATAAGCAGAACAGCATGCAGCTGAAAATAAAGTGTGCTTGTCGACGGTCCTGTTATCTCAACTTCTGAAACCAACATAGACTGCTGAACGGTAAACAGGACTTAGTCCCTGTGATCTGATGAAACGCGTTCCGTCCCGACACGACCTTCATGGTTGCCTGGGCCGACAGCAGTCAAGCGATCAGGATCGAGTCACCCCTCCCGCCGCACCCCAAGGACTGCAGTCCCCATCTTTTTAACGGTGAAAGTGGTGGCACAAGACGCTAAACGGACCTAACGAAGCCACAATGTGGCGGCCACGTGGTGCCTAATGAACATCAAAGGACGGCGCGGCACCGACAAAACTAACAGGAACAACAGTGTTTGTCTTCTTCGCGCCCATCAGCTTCAGCTTGGGGTCGGGGTGGTGGTGGGGCGTGAGGATGCGACCGGGGAAGAGGGGGCGGGGTGGCGGGGGGGGGGGGGGGGGGGGGGGGGCACGGTGCTGAGCTAAAAGACACTACATGCTGTCTTGTTACTGACATAGTTCAGGAGCTGTGTGAGAGTCGAGGTGGCCATCCTGGGCTGTCCGTCCTAACGAGCCTTCTGGTTTCCGTGGACGTAAAGCAATATTGAACCATGCTCACGCATTGGTCTCAGCTTGTCCCTAATATGTCAACCGACATCCGAGGATATTAAGCAACACAACCAACCATCTTGTCACTTTCAGGGAAAATGGTGTCGGGGGGGGGGGGGGGGTTTCTACCCCGACCTACAGGGTCCACTTGCTGACATTTACTAACGTATAAGGGGTTGTGAAAACAGGACTGAGAACTGAAAAGTAGTCCATGGCACCAACAGCTACAGGTCCAGAAGAAGAAGCAATCTGAGCAAAATCGGCACACGCCGCACAGTTAGAGAGTCCAGCAGTCGTGGTCAAGTTGTAGGCCACACCTAAAGGTTGGTACACGCCGCAGTCAGAGAGTACAGCAGTCGTGGTCAAGTTGTAGGCCACACCTAAAGGTTGGTACACGCCGCAGTCAGAGAGTACAGCAGTCGTGGTCAAGTTGTAGGCCACACCTAAAGGTTGGTACACCGTACAGTCAGAGAGTACAGCAGTCCTGGTCAAGTTGTAGCTAGGCCACACCTAAAGGTTGGTACACGCCGCAGTCAGAGAGTACAGCAGTCCTGGTCAAGTTGTAGGCCACACCTAAAGGTTGGTACACGCTGCAGTCAGAGAGTACAGCAGTCCTGGTCAAGTTGTAGGCCACACCTAAAGGTTGGTACACGCCGACAGTCAGAGAGTGACAGCAGTCCTGGTCAAGTTGTAGGCCACACCTAAAGGTTGGTACACGCCGTACAGTCAGAGAGTACAGCAGTCGTGGTCAAGTTGTAGGCCACACCTAAAGGTTGGTACACGCCGCAGTCAGAGAGTACAGCAGTCCTGGTCAAGTTGTAGCTAGGCCACACCTAAAGGTTGGTACACGCCGCAGTCAGAGAGTACAGCAGTCCTGGTCAAGTTGTAGCTAGGCCACACCTAAAGGTTGGTACACGCCGCAGTCAGAGAGTACAGCAGTCCTGGTCAAGTTGTAGGCCACACCTAAAGGTTGGTACACGCCGACAGTCAGAGAGTACAGCAGTCCTGGTCAAGTTGTAGGCCACACCTAAAGGTTGGTACACGCCGCAGTCAGAGAGTACAGCAGTCCTGGTCAATTGTAGGCCACACCTAAAGGTTGGTACAAGCTGCAGTCAGAGAGTATAGCAGTCGTGGTCAAGTTGTAGGCCACACCTAAAGGTTGGTACACGCCGCAGTCAGAGAGTACAGCAGTCGTGGTCAAGTTGTAGGCCACACCTAAAGGTTGGTACACGCTGCAGTCAGAGAGTACAGCAGTCCTGGTCAAGTTGTAGGCCACACAAAAGACTTTTTTCCCTTTCCAAAGAGGGAAATCTTTGGCCAGACCAAAAGATTCGCCGGATGAACTGGCGATAGGAAAGGAATACATACACCGACTGACACGACTCGTAGCTATCTGCTCTCCACAAAGACCCTCAAGCTCAGGTCCCGCCACACTCTTTGAGAACTGTCTACACGTAACCAAGATTTGATTGAACGTAACCAAGGTTTGACTGAACGTAACCAAGGTCTGAGTACACATAACCAAGATCTGATCGAACGTAACCAAGGTCTGATTGAACGTAACCAAGATCTGCTTGAACGTAACCAAGATCTGCTTGAACGTAACCCAGATTTGACTGAACGTAACCAAGATCTGACCGAACGTAACCACAAGCAAGGGTGAGCCAGTACTGGCAACCGAGAAACCGCAGACACGCAACCTGAGTACAAAACAATCAGTAGTCGTGTGTACTACTACAAAAACCCAGGGCAAAGGGACTTGCTAACGGCTCAGGACCCTCTCTGGTCCCTGCACCACAGACGTGTCCCGGCGGCTGCGCCGTTGGCCCTTCAAAAGAGCAAGGGCCTTTGATGTGCCAAACAGCGAGTGCCTGGGCCCCTCTCGCCACCGCCCGGCCCGGGCTGGTCCGGCTTTCCTCCCTCTCCTCGCGGAAGTTTACGCTAGACTCAAAGACCCAGGGAGGCGACGTATCAGAGCATTAAGTGCTAAAAACAAACACGCCTCTGCTCAATAACAATTTGTCTGGCGATCAGTACTCCCTCTGCCCCTTCTGCTCCCTCCCTAACTGTTTAAGTACAGTGTGCTGCGAGTTCGAGTCGTGTTCCTGTCGAGCAAAGCTGGCACGGCTCGCCGAGGGCGGCCGTTGACTCCCTTTACTACGTGCATGTTCAGAGTGATTCAAAGACGGCTGCGAACTTACCACTGATTCAAACCAAGTTAGACATCGCTAGAAACTGAAGGAAAACGGAAAATTTTAATGAACGCTTTCAAAAATCCGGAACTCCAGTTTCCAGTAGCAGTTACAACACACACACACACCTAACAGATAAAGAGAGCTAGACAGAGATATGTGAATGGGTGGGGGGGGGGGGGGGGGGGGGGGCAGACAGCAACATCCACCCACCCACAAATCCCCTCAGCAGTCAAAACGGAAAAGGTTTCAAGATCACTGCGGAACAGACGGACTTGAACCGGCAGCAGACGCAATGAATCTCTGTCTTCCTTTGCAGATCGTAAAACGGCGTATGATGCTTTACGAGCAGGGCCAGTGGCGGTGACGGATGGACCCCTACCCAGAGGTGCAACACACTAAGCGCCTCTCCCACGACTCGATGAATAGCTTTAAGGCAGTCGCTGAGAATAGTTGTCAGAAAACGACTAATTGAAGTCAGCTTGGAATAGGCAAGTGGGCATCAGTTGCGCTCTTTGATGCAGTGATAGACATGAAGCAGCTCGGGACGAATGCCGCCCACGGTTCTCACGTCAGCCACAATGACTCCACATACCTTGCAGTCAGCTTCAAGTGGAAGTTGGGCGAAATGAAGGAGTATAGGCTGGTTAGGCCAAAACCAGCTCCACCCCCCCCCCCCACCCCCCCCACCCCGTCCACTTCAGGTGCCCGTTCTTCCAGACGTCTTTCACAACTAGCCCTGCTGTTCATCCAGAAAATCTATGACACTACAGTTCAGTTCAAGATGGTATCTATACGCTCGTGAAAGCTCGTATGCGCGCCACCCCCGCGTCTGAGAAGTTTCCCACTGCGTCGCCTTTGAAACAGTTCCACGGCCGAGGTGGGGGGACGGGGGCGGAGGAAGTTGGGGGGGGGGGGGGGGGGGGGGGGGGCGAGGGACGGAGAAACATTTGATACAAAACCAACTCTACGTTGCCACTACATACATAAGAAGTAACTGGATTTTCAAGGTCCTGTTACCTGTATGGGGTCACTTCAGGACGGACAAACCGTCACACGTCAACACACTCAAATCCCTCATTGCACAAACAATTAAATCGGACCCAGAAAGGCCTTCTGCTCCCACGCAGGTTCTGTGGGAATATAGTGTGCGAACAGCTTTTAAAGGGATCGTTTACTCACTAGCTGTATAGCACACAATGTACTAGATCTAGTTCATCAACAAAATAAATTTAAAAAAAGTACGTTACACTCTTCAGCAGTTAGATCGAGTACTTTTACTTTGTAGACGCGCTTTTATTCATCTCTTCTCTCTCTCTCTCTCTCTCTCTCTCTCTCTCTCTCTCTCTCATATATTTCAAGATACACCGTTGAGACCATTCAATTGTTTTTGATATCATCCATCTCTCTCTCTCTCTCTCTCGCACACACACACACACACACACACACACACACACACACACACACACACACTCCCAGCTGACCAAGCTAGTAATCAATAATTCATCGTTACACAAAAAACCATCTGCCCAGGCACAAAGCACCCGCCCTACCCGCCACACAGACCGAACAAAACGGATAGCAAACTTTTGTTGTTGTTGTTGTTGTTAATTAAAAAAATAATTAAAATAAAGCCACAGTGATCGAAGAAAACGGATAGCATTTTTATTTTTTTAATGTTATATCGCGGAAAACCGATAGCATTTTTTTTTTTTTTAAATGAACGTAAAGAAGGTTTTTAATTTTTTATTAAAAGCCAGAGATCGAGGCAGACGGATAGCAAAATTTAAAAAAAAAAAAAAAAAAGGCAGCGAGCTAAGGGGAAATACGCAATCCCAGACGACAGGCAGGACAGGAGCTGGCAGTGACAAAGGACACGTAACGAGAAAATGACCAATCAAAATGGGCAGGTCGCCACTGAGCGACGAGAAGATGAGGCAGTGTGGCTGACATCTGCGGCCACGAGAGGCACCGGCCTCTCTACAGCCTGGAGGGTCTGCAGCAACACTGCTCTCTCTCTCTCTCTCTCTCTTCTCTCTCTCTCTCTCTCTCTCTCTCTCTCTCTCTCTCTCAGAGTGCGTGCGTGCGTGAGTGAGTGTGTGTGTGTGCGCGCGCGTGTGCATAGTGCTTGCGTGCGAGCGTGTGTGTGTGTGTGTGTGTGTGTGTGTGTGTGTGTGTGTGTGTGTGTGTGTGTGTGTGTGAGAGAGAGAGAGAGAGAGAGAGAGAGAGAGAGAGAAGAGAGAGAGAGAGAGAGAGAGAGAGAGAGAGTTGTTTTTGTGTTGATGTGCCCGATCTAGTGAAGCGCCTGACACTTGTCAGCTCAGATTAAGCCTGCACGAGTGGCGAACCGCAAAACAGCATCGGCCCCAGGACCAGAAAAGACGCGCAGGTTAACTCCGAATAAAACCGACACAAACAAGCAAAAAAACAAGAACAACAAAGCAAACACACACACCCCAACACACACATACACACGCACGCACGCACGCGCGCGCACACTCAAACACACACACACACACACACACACACACACACACACACACACACACACACACACACACACACACACACACACACACACGAAAGCTGTGACCACAAATTCCGTGTTTACAAGTAAAGGTCTTGACAACACCATAGGCTTAGTTCCACTTTCTTACGACAGTGCCTTGCACTCAGAACTAACTAAAACCACCTGCATCTCCCTTTCGTTCTTACGAACCTTCCGTATTCCACATGCTGTATGCACTGCTCAAATGCCGTATGTCCAACAAACGACCATCCAAATTCAAATATGAAAATACAATGACATAAGACAATCCGATATCCTCTGAAATGCTTTCTGAACACCACGAGATAACAGAATATTTCGTACAAGCTGTCACACTCATCGAAAGTCTGTTTCATGTTATGTTGGCTGAGAGTCTATACCCGTTCAATGGAACATTACGTTTTTTTGCATTACGAGTTTTGTCAGTTATATGTATCACCAACTCGGCTTCTGTGTAGACAGAGGGGTGGAGGGGTGGGGGTTAGTTAGTTTTGTGTTCTTGCATTTTTACATCCAGTCAACCGCACATGGTCACCTCAGGACGAATCACATATTCACAGTTACTCCACACCAGGTAGAAACACAAGTCATCAAAACACAAGTAAAAAGCTGGCTCACAGCTCCGCACACAACACAATCAGTAGCAAACGCACAAAAAGTCAGTATCAGCACATCTCAATATTTACATTTCACTTATGTACAACTGAGAAGGAGGTGGGGGGCATTTAATACAAAACAATTCTATACTGCCACTACAGGAGGTAACTGGATTTTCTCAAGGTCCAGTTAATCGTATGGGGTCACCTCAGGACGGACAAACCGTCACACGTCAACAACATTATTATTATACACATTGTGTGTGTGTGTGTGTGTGTGTGTGTGTGTGTGTGTGTGTGTGTGTGTGTGTGTGTGTGTGTGTGTGAGAGAGAGAGAGAGAGAGAGAGAGAGAGAGAGAGAGAGAGAGAGAGAGAGAGAGAGAGAGAGAGAGAGAGAGAGAGAGAGAGCGTGCACGGGGAGAGAGAAACATTTAATACAAAAACAATTCTATACTGCCACTACAGGAGGTAACTGGATTTTCAAGGTCCTGTTAATCGTATGGGGTCACCTCAGGACGGACAAACCGTCACACGTCAACACACTCAGATCCCTCATGTACCACCCCACACTCCAGTGACATCAACAAGCTCAATCTAAACACGAACACACATGGGAAAACCGAAATACGATAAACACTTAAAAACGTTTTTTTGTTGTTGTTGTTTTTTAAGCAAAGAAAGAAGAAGAAAAATAACCCACCAAGCATAATTACACAACTGCGCTTATTAACAACTGGTGAAAGATGTTTCTCTCTTTTATGGTTGCATGACCAGTCTGTTCACACGTTGCCAGGCCTATCCACAAAAGCACGTTTCTTATCATCACACGAATTCACAAATTGTTTTACTGGCAGACGTTCAGTTTTCCGTAACGCCTACAGAGTTACTCCCACTTATAATCAACAGTCTGGTTTGTTTGACCACTTTCTTCTTCTTATAATCAACAGTCTGGTTTGTTTGACCACTTTCTTCTTCTTATAATCAACAGTCTGGTTTGTTTGACCACTTTCTTCTTCTTATAATCAACAGTCTGGTTTGTTCTACCACTTTCTTCTTCTTATAATCAACAGTCTGGTTTGTTTGACCACTTTCTTCTTCTTATAATCAACAGTCTGGTTTATTTGACCACTTTCTTCTTCTTATAATCAACAGTCTGGTTTGTTTTACCACTTTCTTCTTCTTATAATCAAGTCTGGTTTGTTTTACCACTTTCTTCTTTTTATAAGCAACAGTCTGGTTTGTTTGACCACTTTCTTCTTATAACCAACAGTCTGGTTTGATTTACCACTTTCTTCTTCTTATAATCAACAGTCTGGTTTGTTTTACCACATTCTTCTTCTTATAATCAAGTCTGGTTTGTTTTACCACTTTCTTCTTCTTATAATCAACAGTTTGATTTGATTTACCACTTTCTTCTTCTTATAATCAAGTCTGGTTTGTTTTACCATTTTTTCTTCTTATAATCAAGTCTGGTTTGTTTTACCACTTTCTTCTTCTTAATAATCAACAGTCTGGTTTGTTTTACCACTTTCTTCTTCTTATAATCAACAGTCTGGTTTGTTTTACCACTTTCTTCTTATAATCAAGTCTGGTTTGTTTGACCACTTTCTTCTTTTTATAATCAACAGTCTGGTTTGTTTTACCACTTTCTTCTTCTTAAAATCAACAGTCTGGTTTGTTTTACCAGTTTCTTCTTCTTATAATCAACAGTCTGGTTTGTTTTACCACTTTCTTCTTCCTTCTATTCTTCCAATAGGGCGACCGACAGGACGTCAGCATCCAAGTACTTACTTTTTTCTTCTTCTCTGCTTGCCTTGTTTAGTTTTTAAGTTATTGTTCACACCGATGAAGACACGATCTGTCGACACTGTCGTTTATCACCGTTCGCTGTTCGTCTGTGTGTATCGGTGTGGGGAATTTCTCATTTGTTCTTGACAGTCTGTCACTCTCACACACAGTCTTTCGCTGCTCGGTAGTAGACAAAAGTATTAACTGTAGACACACGCACACGCGCGCACACATACACGCGCGCGCACACACACACACACACACACACACACACACACACACACACACGAACGCGCGCGCGCACACACACACACACACAGGCGCACGCACGGGCACAAACCGACGCGCGCACATGCACACACGCGCAGCGGCATGCACATGCACGCGCTAAAATATTAATATCGTCTTTATTACAAGTTCCTTTTATGTTCGCCTTGTTGCTGATCAAATTGATGTTTGTGACGTCATTTATGTAAAATTCGGACCGGACTTATATTTTTGCTTGTTGCACGGCCCAACTGTTATGTTGTTAATGTATTGTTATATATGAAACAAATTTTGTTTAAACCAACAGTATTAATTAAGTCACTTGTTATTTAATGCCCGTTTTTCTCCCTGAAAAGCTATGTCAGCCACACCGACTGCAATAAAGAAATGGGGACAGAATTTAGAAAACAGAGAAAAGGGTTGACTAAACCGGGAAATGTCGAAATCAGTCACCCCGGATTCCTGGCAGCAAGAGAAGCACGCAAGGCTATAGTCTGACCTACTCTAGGCTTGAAAGATAGAACCGTTGATAGCGCTAGGTTCATGTCAGAGGGGACCTTAATTTCTGCACCCGCAGTACCCACACTGCAGGGTAATTTCAGTTTTAATCAAAACAGCCTTGAGATTACTATCAACAATCGAGATCACTATAAATTAATCGAAGTACTGTATCAAATAATTTCCCTAACATCCTTCATCCAGCGCCCCCCCCCCCCCCCCCCCGCCCCCTCTTTCCTGTTTGTTTGTTGGTGTAGCTGTGCACAAGGTATTTTCTGTAGGACAAGGTAACGGCGGCGCCAAAGTGGCCACAACGCTATCACTCATCTCGCTTGGTGTTGGCGGCATTAACACAGGGGCCGAATGGGCGCCCAGGCAGTAATCCAGCTCCTCTGGTGAATTAATATTTCACCGCGCCAATGCCTTCCAGATGCCGAGAATTTGGCCAAGCCAGGGTCATCCCTAATTTAACGTCAAAAAGGCAAGACAAACAGACCCCGTGCCCGAAAACTTGGAAGCAGTGCGGAATAGCCCGCGTACCAATCTCACATGGAATTACGCCGACACAGGCAAGGCTTGGGCTGTGGCGTTGACACGAAACAGCTCCTGGTAGGCACGTAGGCCTGTTGTTGCAACGCTCACAGGCTGGCGAGAGTGGGAGAAGGAGAATAAGGGGCGAGACTTGGGACTGAAGACCGGTGGCTCCCGTCTCATAACTGCATGATCATCAACCGTCACGGCTCAATCTTCCTTCAGCCGCTGTACTACGCAGTTACACAAAGTGTGTGTGTGTGTGTGTGTGTGTGTGTGTGTGTGTGTGTGTGTGTGTGTGTGGTGTGTGTGTGTGGTGTGTGTGTGTGGTGGTGAGGATGAGTGAGGGGAGTGACGTGCGTGCGAGCGATGCGACGTGAGTAGTGTGAGAGAGAGAGAGAGAGAGAGAGAGAGAGAGAGAGAGAGGGAGGAGTGATGAGTGGAGAGGTGGGGGAGGTGTGGGGGTGGTGCGGCGCGTGCTTGTGTGGTGCTGTGTGGTGTGCGTGCGTGCGTGCGTGCGTATACATGTATATAGATTACACACACCACCCCCGCCCCTTAAATCTTGCCAGCCAAGAACCACCGGCCGACATCCGTGTTTTCCTTTTCTCGTTTGTCTTTCATGATCTTCTCTTCTTCTTCCAGCCTTCAGCGACTGCCTTACAACAGCCAAGAGAAACACGTCACACTTCTTAAGGTGGAGTGGGGCGTGGAGGACTGTTTTCCTACACTGAATAATATATAATATACGTCCGAGATTGTATGTATTTGTCAAACGGACATTTGAAGCACTCGTGGAAAGCCATATATTTCCCATCAGCGCAATCTCCATGTTTTCCCATAAACAAGGCCCACCACCTATGTATTTTATTCCGACTGAATAAGCTACCACTGACTTTATTTATGTACTCTATGAGCTTACACTGCGCCTCTCTGAAAAGCTGGATTTACGCTCAGCCACCGAAAGATGGTATTTTACAGTACAATGTAGTGAATTACAGTACAATTCTTTTCATCTCCAGGCGTATACCAGTTCCACGGTTTTAGGTATCGCACCCAGACAGAACCACCAGGATCAGCCTCCTGCCGTAACACCTGAACCAGAAAGTCAAACTGTTCAATTGCCAACCGTGGTCATTCCCTATAAGAAAAACATAGCTATAGTGTTATTATGTCCAATTTCTGGCATCACCACTCTCTATCACTGTTAACCCAAAAGACCATTAACACTTAAACACTTGATTACAGGGTGAAGGCAACAGAATAATTTGAAGTTGTTCATTAGTCTCTACCATATTTTCATCATAAATACAGTATCTTTTAATTTACATGAGATCAAAAGTGTTTGCATACATTCTTAGTACTTGAATGTTCCTTAAGACAGTGACGCAAACACAGTGTCGTCACCTGTCACTAGTAACACAAACGTAACAGATCTGATTTATCACGCGTCACTTGCACACAACTTCATGAAGGACACTAAATTTAAGATCGTAAGCATGCAAGCTGTTCGGGCAATTGAGCTTCTATTGTATAATTTCAACTTCACTGACCGATTCATATGTTACTCGAGACACGTGACGACGTACAAGCCTCCGCCACAGAATATTCTCCCCCCACCCACAATGTCACCAACCACCACCAAGTGATGCCGAATGTTAAATTTGAAGTTGTGTGTCAGTATGAGCATAACACTGCCATCAGAATTACAGCATCTTAGTAACCACATGAGATAACCATACCGATAACAGTGGGTTCCGTTTTGGAGGCATCAGTTATGGTTCATGACGAAGGACTGATGCATTTGGAAACAAAAGACCTGCCGAGGAAAGACTCCTGTTGCGGCACGTTTTGTCACTACGGCACTACCTCGTTAGTGACAAAATGTGCAGGCATCGCTGCTGACAAAACGTGCCGTGGTGACAAAACGTGCCGCAACAACTCCTTTCTCTCTCTCTCTCTCTCTCTCTCTCTCTCTCTCTCTCTCTCTCTCTCTCTCTCTCTCTCTCTCTCTCTATGTTGAACTGTATCAACTAAACTCGATCAAAAATGATCCATGAGTGTGTGTGTGTGTGTGTGGGGGGGGGGGGGGGGGGGGGGCGTGTGTGTGTATTGGTGTGATTTATTTTTTGACAACTGACGGTGTTACCGTTGGGCAGGGCAGCAGCAAAGGTTATCCATGGGAGGCCGGCCGTAAGCCACAATGAAGAAAATGTAATACAGTGCTTCTGATCAGCTTGCCTGGCTTCGTGTGACATTTTGCAACCCCCTCCGGGTTTTATTTCCGTTTCTGTTGTTGTAAAAACAAAAAGAAGAAGAAGAAGAAGAAAAGAAAAGAAAAAATCCGCTGTGAAGTAAAGGAGTAAATGGAGCGCCAATGAAACAAAGACGGGAATTAAAAGCCTCCTCCGCCCCCAAGTGGAACAAGATAGTTGTGCCTGAGCTTTAATGATGAAGCCATCTTGGTGAGTGCATAAGCTGTCTGTCTTCTGGTGTTTCGCGGACTCCAATGCTGCGCCCGATCTCTCTCTCTCTCTCTGCCAGCAGATTGAGGATGGGTTAATTAGTTCTTGGACCATACCGTCCTGTCAACTGTACAGGTTCATATGAGGACTAAGGAGGAGAACATTAACTTCCTGGCGTCGTTTGAGTGAAAAATACTACGTACTTTAGACCTGAAGGTCACCAACATGGATCCTGAAGCAACGGTCATGGAGTTGAGTTCAGTTCCAGATGACATCACAGTGTTCGGGGGAAAGCCCACGCGCACACACACACACACACACACACACACACACACACACACACACACACACACACACACACACAAACTCAACTCCCTCCCCAACGCTGCCTTCAAAACTACTCCCACCTTTTTCATTCCATATCTGAAGTCGGATTGTAAATCAGCTGAAAATGAGTCAAACCAACAGGGCGTTACAAAAACACAATTCAAGATTTTCATGCTTCTGTTTTGAGCTGTTCTACCTGTCGGTAAAAGGCCGCCCTTCATGGACGAACCTGATGATGTCCACACTTCTGGTGCATGATTCCATTAACTTGAACGCTCAGTGCGCTGAAGGGGGGCGGGCGAGAAGGTGGAGAAAATAGAGAGAAAGTCCTAAAATAAAATAAAAACAACACACACACACAACACACACACACACACACACACACACACACACACACACACACACACAAACAAAACTAAAACAAAAAAACAAAAAAACTTGTTTTGAGACGGCTACTTTCTGCTAGGATATAACTGGTTCAGTTCAGTTCAGTTCAAGATGGTATCTATACGCTCGGAAAAGCCCATATGCGCTCCACTCCGTCTCTCATAAGTTTCCACAACGTTGCCTTTGAAACGGTTCCAATGTGATAGCTGGTTTCCAAGCATCTGGAATAAGCCAGCACTGGCGTTGTCCAGGAATGCCAGCACATTACTGCAGCAAACTCCGCGCCGGCTGCACGGGAAATTTGTTTTTATGCACTGAACTTGCAAGCATGACCACGGTGTGTGTTGGGTCCAGAACCGCCGCTGCTCACACTGACAAAAAACGCGCGACCATTAGGACAAAACACTACGGCCCAGGGTCCGAAACATGACTTACGAATGTCTTTACGAGTCGGCAGTCACTCGTGGAAACAGCAGCGTGTTTCTGGCCACCTCTCGCCCTGGCCCCAACGTTGTGGTGATGGGCAGAGAATGCAGGCCCTCATCTTGTGGAATTTCTAGCAGATGACCGGAACACCTTTGGGAAAAAGCGAACGGTTTTCTCAAATGGGTTTGACTTCTGGTCACGCATTTCTACTATGCACTTGGGTGTTTTAGTGTGATGATTTCCGTACCTGCCCATTAAGAGGCGCCCATTGGCTGAAGGCTTTGTGTGTGTGTGTGTGGTGTGTGTGTGTGTGTGTGTGTGTGTGTGTGTTGTGTTGTGTTGTGTTGTGTTGTGTTGTGTTGTGTTGTGTTGTGTTGTGTTGTGTTGTGTTGTGTGTGTGTGTGTGTGTGTGCGTGCGTGCGTGCGTGCGTGCGTGCGTGCGTGCGTGCGTGCGTGTGTGTGTGTGAGAGAGAGAGCGAGAGCGACAGAGACAGACAGAGATAGAGAGAGAGACACAGAGAGAGAAGAAGAAGAAGACTGGCAATTTCAGCATACAACCCTAACACTGGTGACACTTCAGAAAGCCGCAGCACCAAGTGCCAGTCTGTCCATGGACAGTGTGAAATCGTGTGCCGCTTCGTTAGCCAATGACCATCCAGCAGCAAGCCCAACACCAAGTCAACACTAAAACTCATCAATGCACGCGCCCTACCGGGCTGTTTGGCAGGTAGAAAAGAGGAGATCACTGCTGCGGAACAAGTACAAAGGGGAGGCGATGCCCATCAAAGCGGCCCGAGGTGCGACGAGTGAGTAAAGAGTAAGTAAGCCAACTTATGGAGCCAGAAACATCGGCAACACACCCAAATGTAACCAAGTAGCAGGACGAGAGGCGTAGAAAGCCAGAGATGTATTGTGAAATCGCTATCCGCCCCCTTCAAAAAAAGTTGTGAAATATCCTTCCCCCCCACCCCCACCCCCCAACAGGCACGCACAAACCAGAATTCAACCATAAAAAGTACCATTTTCTTCACATCCATTTACAGAATCTCAAACAAGCTTAATCAATTAACTTATGCCGTAACAACCACAGAATTTTCGTATGAGATTGTCATTTTACAATGCAATTTTATTGCTCTTGAAACTCATTCTTGGTAGCGACAGTATCTCGTCAGGAAAAGTGTTATTAATCAGTGTCAAAATATCTCTGTCTCTCCCCCCCCCCCCCCTCTCTCTCTCTCTCTCTCCAGAAGTCTGTCGAAAAACGTGCAGAATTCTTCGCGCAGCTTCGCAGGC
>JABMCL010003131.1:240000-272500 GCA_018857735.1 Alviniconcha marisindica
TTTTCGACCTACTTGACCCAAATTTCTGTGAATCATCAAAAGAATTCTCCCCTACGGCAGACTTTTGATTTCCGGTATAATACTGCCGCCCACAGTGACTCCGTTTCCGGTACACAACACTGCCTGGTCGTTTTTCGACAGTGACTCGGTTTCCGGTACAATACTGCCGCCCTACGGCTAGACTTGTCTGGTTTCCGGTACAAACTGCCGCCCACAGTGACTCCGTTTCCGGTACAATATTGCCGCACAGTGACTCGGTTTCCGGTACAATACTGCCGCCCACAGTGACTCCGTTTCCGGTACAATACTGCCGCACAGGGACTCCGTTCCGGTACAATACTGCCGCCCATAGTGACTCCGTTTCCGGTACAATACTGCCGCCCACATGACTCCGTTTCCGGTACAATACTGCCGCCACAGTGACTCCGTTCCGGTACAAACTGCCGCCCAGTGACTCCGTTTCCGGTACAATACTGCCGACAGGGACTCCGTTTCCGGTACAACTGCCGCCCCAGTGACTCCTTTCCGGTAAATACTGCCGCCCAGTGACTCAATTCCCGGTACAATACTGCCGCCCAGTGACTCGGTTTCCGGTACAACACTGTCGCCCAGTGACTCCGTTTCCGGTACAATACTGCCGTACAGGGACTCCGTTTCCGGTACAACTTGCCGCCCCCAGTGACTCCGTTTCCGGTAAATTACTGCCGCCCAGTGACTCGGTTTCCGGTACAATATTGCCGCCCACAGTGACTCGGTTTCCGGTACAACACTGTCGCCCCGTGACTCCGTTTCCGGTACAATACTGCCGCACAGGGACTCCGTTTCCGGTACAACACTGCCGTCCACAGTAACTCGGTTTCCGGTACAACACTGCCGCCCAGTAACTCCGTTCCCGGTACAATACTGCTGCACAGGGACTCCGTTTCCGGACTACAACACTGCCGCCCATAGTGACTCCGTTTCCGGTACAATACTGCCGCCCACAATGACTCCGTTTCCGGTACAATACTGCCGCCCACAGTGACAGACTCGGTTTCGGCGAGTCGTGTGAGGAACACAGAAGTATGGGGGTCACGGTCACCGTGACGGTGCGGACGGGTCACTGCAGTCAAAGGTCTGGAGACCCTCTGACGGTAACCTATCCAGCGCCAGTCACACGAAGGACGACGGGGCTGGACACTGTGCAGTCCGGACGCCACAGACAGGCCGTGGTGTCGGAATTCCGCCGTTCCGGTAGCCAATCATCAAATGGAAAGCAAAGCATCCACAATCCCAATCAACACTACTCCGCGGAAGAGACTAAATCCGCTGAAGCCGACCTGTCGGTTTGGTTGGTTAAACTTGTTTAACGCCGAGTTGTCTCCACAGAGAGGCGGTGACGCTACACTGTCACTACTAAAATTATTTCTGCAGCGATGAGAGCCATTTTAATGTTTCATTAACTGTGAGGGAAAAGTCACAAGATGGTGTCCACAGACCACAACTTTTGAAGAGAAAAATCCAGTCAGCTTCTATTTCTTGATCTCTCTGTTCTTACCTCAGTTTTTTACCAACAATCCGTCTGTCCCCTGTCTCTCGGTCTGTCTGTCCTCTGTTTCTGTATTTACTTAACAATCCATCTCTCCCCTGTTTCTCAATCGTTCTGTCCTCTATCTAGGTATTTACCTTCCAATCCACATCTCATCTATCTCTCACTCTTTCAGGCCTTACCTCAGTATTTACCTACAATTCGTCTCTTCGCTATCTCTCGATCTGTCTGTCCTCCATCTCATTATCTGCCGACCAATCTATCCATCCTCTATCTCTTTGCCCGTTTAATATCTGTTTACACACACAGCCGCCAGTCTGCCTCGATTCAGATGCTCCAGCGGTTGCGTTACTCATCTGCCTTTTCCTCTTTTCTGGTGCGTGCTGGGGGATGGGAAGTTCGGGGAGTGGGGGTGGGGATGGGGGGGGGGGGGGGTATGCCAGTTCAGGGTCGATCAGACAAACGATCTCGATCAGCCAAGTCCCACTTGGCGTTCCGCAGTCAGTGACAGCGACGCGCCGCCTACACGCCGCCCAAAGGGCCACCACTCTCAAGTGGACGCCAAAAGGAGAGGCAGGGGCCCAGATTCCCACCGCACAAAGAAAACATTGACTTGTGTGCACATGTGGCAGTAGACTGGGCATGACAGTTTGTTTGAATATGATCGTTCATACATCTGGCACGCCCCGAACGCCGCTGTCGAACCCCCCATCCCCACCCCACCGCCGCAATGCCAAAGGAACCACAAAAATAAACCCGGCCCGGCCCCGTCCCCGACAGCATGGAGGGGAGAGAAATCCGTCCCTATCCCGCCGGTCTGCACTCCCATGCCGAAAACTTCTCCCGGCCGGTTGAATCCTTTCAACTCCGTCAATGGATCGTTGTTGAGTGCTGCATGTTTGTTGCTGTTGTTGATGATGTTCGTCCTATTCACGTCAAGGTTTAGCTGGAAGTTCTCTTAGACATGGAACAGAGGCTGTGCCTGCGTCTGACTCAGACTGCCTTTTCCGTCTCTGCTTCCTTCTTTGTTTGATTGTTTCTTGGGTGCAAACATGAAGGGCAGTAGCGGGTCGCACACCGAGTACGTTGGACGAGCCACAGACCTTGTCTCTGTTCCTCAGGGAGGAGACGGCGACTCGTCAATGGAAGCGGGCCTTATCCGCCTATACGGAGCTACAATGTACGGAGACACCTTGCCGTATTGCCCCGCCACCCTCCCCACAGAAAACACCGTTAGCGGCTGCAATCAGTTCGCTCGCAGCATCTGCACTTATACCCCCCTCCCCTCCCCCCCACCTCGCCCTCTCCCCCGCCCCGCGACACACTGAACGTCTTGTGACGATGCTGGGCCCTATAGTATTCTGGCGTTGCATGCCAGCAAAACCATTCAAACCTTGCAGAGCGGGGGAAAGGCTTCACGCTTTGTGGCCTTGTCGAACAATTTGATATGACCACCTCCCTCCCTCATCCTCTGTTAGACTCTCTGTCTGTGTCTCTGTCTGTCTCAGTGTCTGTCTGTGTCTCTGGTTGTATGCTCATAATATGTAACTGAATGAGGTATGGCATGTGTTCATCTGGCGCTGTGAACGCGCTATGTTTGTGTGGAAATTCTCATGTATAATGTTTCACTCACTCATTCATGCCTATAAAATAAATTATGTATATAAATAATGCCTGTAATTTGGTATCTACTCATCAGTAGCTTAGCAAGGACTAGTTGTTAGGTTTTTGACTGAACCTAAACTACAATCCTTGTAAAATAACGTTTTCGAGTTAGAGTTGTTTTTTTGTTTTTGTCTCTCTCTCTCTCTCCTCTCTCTCTCTCTCTCTCTCTCTCTCTCTCCTCTCTCTCTCTCTCTCTCTCTCATGCACAGTCGTTTTCCGATTACAACTGCTTCTACACATTTGGAGCGAGATGCAGATGGACTAACACGCAGAAATCAGACAAGCTAGCCTGGCAGCTGTCGAAGCATGCAAAGCTATAGTCCAAGGTACTGAGGCTTGAACCGAATCTGAACTGAAGATAGTCTTTGCCGGTCCTGTGATCCCACCTGTGGGGACTGATATGGCCCGTGTTGGCACTCACAGGCCCAGAGCGAAGTCCGCTTCGGCCCACCCTCTTCTCAGTGCAACAGTTGCAGTTAACCGGACACTGATTAGGACTTGTGTCCTAATGCTCTAAAATTGAAAACAATGAAGCGGTTCTGATGTATAAATGTCGCTAGGCAAACCACACAAAGTCCGCAAATAGAATACTCGCAAATTTCTGTATATTCAGGCCAACTTGCGGCTTCGCTTGGGGTCTTCTAACGCGGCTCACACAACACTGGCCATCTCAGTGTGTACTTGGGGCTTCGCGTGTCTAATGATGTGGCTCACACAACACTGGCCATATCAGTGTGTACTTGGGGCTTCGCTTGTCTAATGATGTGGCTCACGCAACACTGGCCATCTCAGTGTGTACTTGGGGCTTCACTTGTCTAATGATGTGGCTCACGCAACACTGGCCATCTCAGTGTGTACTTGGGGCTTCGCTTGTCTAATGATGTGGCTCACACAACACTGGCCATCTCAGAGCATAGACTACACTCTCGTAGTAACTGTGCGGCATGGGGCGTTAGACAACACCACGTGGGGAAGGGGCCGGGAGGGGCGAGGGGGATACTGCATGGTTACCACCAATACCTCTCGGAGACAACTCGGCGAGGACCTTAACATGGCTGTGTACCACTAAACTGGAAAGTCGTGCTGTGTACCCAGTCCCCGGCCATAGCTGGGACAAGGAAAGCACGTGGGCGTAAGTGTATGAAGCAACAAAAATTTACGGTGATAGGAAAAGATGCTGGCTGGCAGGCTGATGGGGGGCGGAGGGGACTGGATGGGGGCGGTGGTTAGCCGGGAGCGGCGTCAGAAAGAACAGCTACCAGAAAGCAGCAGCGACACTGGCGGACTCCAAAAGCCAGGCAGAGAGAGCGGCAGGCACGGAGGCCGCTTTCTGCCAGCGACATTGAACTAATTAAACGCGTTAAAGAGCAAAAGAAAAACAGGAAATTGTTCATTTGAGGGGTTTCTGGGAGTGTGATTAAAATTGCCGGGTGGGTGCTGGCAACCCCGTCTGAGGGGTGGGATACAGAGCAAAGCCTGGCTCAGGCGTCGGGCCTGACGGTGCGTCTCCTGTTTCACACCCTGCCCGCCTCTCCAGCACCGCTCAGCACTGCAGCTTTTAGTGTCTTTGACACACAGGCCAGAGAGAGAGAGAGAGAGAGAGAGAGAGAGAGAGAGAGAGAGAGAGAGAGAGAGAGAGAGTGAGAGAGAGAGAGAGAAGAAGAAGAAGAAGAAGAAAAGCATTTACAAAGCGCAAAATCTTGCCAGTGGAGACTATTCTAAGCGCATACACGCACACACAGATATGCATACACACACAGGCACCACCACCCCTCCCACACACACACACATGAGCATACTGACTATACAAAATATTATACACAACTTAAAACGAACAGCAAACAGAGACTTGAGGAGCACTGTCATTACACAAGACTCAAGATTTACAGAAGATTTACGCACAAATCGGCTTTTAAACAAATCTATCCATGAAGACACGAACACTGAATTACTGACCACAGTGAATAATACATAAATAACCATAGTAGCCAGAACAGCAACAGGTCTTAAGCCCGTTCTTAACTGGGCGAATGTTTGTTCGCCGAACATACTTCGGACAGTTCGACGAACTATGATTCGTTTCTTAATTGAACTTTTAGTTCGCCGAACATGTTTCGGACAGTCCAAACTTTACTTCGTTCTCAACTGGCTCGTAATGAGATGCAAGCTTCGGCCCGAACTTGCGGCAGACGCGCAGCAGACAGCATGATCGAAAATGTAGGCTAAAGTCAAGTCATGTCAAGTCAACATACTTTCATCATCAAGAAAGCAAATTTCTCTACACAGAGACAATAAAGTTGTATTGTATTGTATTGTATCCCTCACAGGGTAATTCAACTAACTACTATTTCATTCTGGGTCTCCGAGACAAGGCTGCGCCTCCCACAAGTCAAAAAATAAACAAATTCCCTCCGAAGCGAGTAAAGAACCTAGCGACACCGTCATCCATTTTTATTTTTATTTTTCCTTCATCCACAGGAGAGCTCTGCTCTCAGCCAATCAGAGGCAATGATCATCGAATAGGGCGAATGTTCCCAGAACATGTTGAACGAAGCTTTTTGGGCCCCGAATATAGCTTCGACGAATACTTCCAACTAGGTTCGCGAAGAAAAGTTCGCCCAATTAAGAACCAACTAGCTTCGTCGAATACTTCCAACTAAGTTCGCGAAGAAACATTCGCCCAATTAAGAACGGGCTTTAGGAACGTGTGACTGCATGAAGCTGTAAGCCAAAACGGAAATGGGGAGGGGGCGGGGAGGTGGTGATGTAAAGTAGGATAAATCTCATAGTAACAAGAGCTGAACTCTGATTCACCCGTACCGCACAAATAACTTTATGTTCGAAGCGGACTAAGAGAAAATGAGATAAACACAAAAAGGTTCAAACGAACGCTTATTTATTTTGACACGGCGGACACACAGTATGCAAATTTTCGGGGAAATCCCCTTTGTCAAGCCACAAAACGACACTTAAACAACAGATGAACGGTTAAAAACGATGAAAATGAGAGACAAAAAACAAAAACTTATCTTGTTTTGGTTGAGTTTTTATCGGTTGATCAGTTTTTGTTTTGTTTTTCTCTCATTTTTCGTCGTTTTAACCGTTTATCTGTTGTTTAAGTATCGTTTTGTGGCTTGACAAAAGGAATTTCCCCGACAGTCAGCATACAGTGTGTCCGTGTCAAAATAAATAAGCGTTCGTTTGAACTCTCTTTGTGTTTTGATCTTGTTTTAGAACGCTAGCAGTCATTCTGTTTCAATTTTTTTATTTTTTTATTTTTAAGACAAAAAAATATTGAAGGCACAAGTCTTCACACCGTGCCACTGTTCCCGTTTCGAACAGCAATGTGCAAGATAGTTTGAAAAGAAAAAGGAGAAAATGAAGTTACTGAAGGCACGAGTCTTGACACTGTAGGCCTGTTCCTGCTGCCAACACCAATGTGTATTATAGTTTGAAGAGTACTAGGAGAAAATGAAGTTGAAGGCACTTATCTTGACACTGTGGCAGCCTGTTCCTCAGTGCTGCTAACAGCAATGTATATTATAGTTTGGAGAGTACTTGGAGAAAATGAAGTTGAAGGCACGAATCTTAACACTGTGGCAGCCGGTTCCTCAGTGCTGCCAACAGCAATGTGTATTATAGTTTGGAGAGTACGAGGAGAAAATGAAGTTGAAGGCCTGTCCCTGCTGCCCACAGCAAGGTGCGCTATGGTGAGTGCCGTGCAAGATGTAAGTAAGTAAGTAAGTAACTTGGTGTTTTACGCCCAGTCAACCAACGTGCAAGCGGTAGCAGCACAGACTGTCTACGGCGTGTCCGATGGCGGGTGCCGGGAAGGTCCCACCCCACCCGCCTCCTGTTTGGTTTTTCGCTCGCACCTTCCACACTGGCCAACAAACAGCCGGGTGTACAAATAGACACCCCAGCAGCGACATCATCACCCCCTTGTTTTCAAAGATGACGTCGTCTAGGACCAGCAGTCAAAGGTGAAAGTCATGGGTCAGAGGTCGGCAGCCGGCACAGGTGCGGGGTGAAAAGTAGGAGAGAAGAAGGGGGGGAGGGGGGGGGAGAGAGAGAGAGAGAGAGAGAGAGAGAGAGAGAGAGAGAGAGAGAGAGAGAGAGAGGTAGAAGAAAGGACATTCGCCAAGAGAGTAAAGAAAACGGGTGTGTTGGGGTGGGGTGGGGGGTGGGGGGAAGGTTGTCGATTGAAAAGTCTGACCGACCAACTCCGACGTGGCAGCTGTCTACAATTAAAAAGCACGCTTGGTGTGTTTGCTTTCCAATCGTCTGGCAAACATCTTCACCTGCTGTAGCCACGGTACCCCGCCAGGGTGGACCGGTGTGGCGCAGACTGGTGCAGAGACCAAATGCACAGGACCCAGTTAGTTCATTGCAACGGCTGTACATGGTTAGCTACCACATCTGCAGCAGAATTCGTGTTTCTACACTTCATACATGTTTAAATCCGGATTTCTGGTACCAGAATAGGAGCACGCAAAAAGGGGGGTGACGGTGGGGTGGGGGAACCAGCCCATCTCCATCGTTGTTGGACCCACGCCTTAGTAAACTTACACAAGAACTGTCAAGCCCCCCACCCCCGTCCTCTCTGGAAATGATCGAGAAAACAGTGCCTCTCTCTTAACTTAAAACAATTATGATTATATTTCCCCTCCTTGACACAATGCTTCTATGTCTTGTTAATCTTGATTGGTACCGTGGTGACCTGTTCCGTTCTTTTGTACCATTCCTGTCACTCTCGTTAGTACTTTTCTTCTCGTTGTGTTAAAAAAACCCTCCAATCTTCTCCCCACCCCACCCCAACCCCTCACCCCACAAAATATTTTACGGCAAGTGATAAAAATAAAAATAAAAGTGACTGCATGATCTCTTCGCCGGAGATCCGCTCCCGCTTGCAACAAAACGGCTGTAGCTACCACACCTCTTCAAGGTGAGTGAACGCTGGCTCCATCTGCTGACACTTAACTGACGACGGAGGAAGAGAGGCAGAGACCTTCCTTTAAAAGTCATCCGTGCCGGAAGACCGGCTGCCACACTTGCAGACATTACTCAGGCCTACCACGGAGTGAAACTTCCCGCTGGGCGGCGTGGCGGCACCTCGCAGTGTCGTCCAGAGGGCCGTCTGCTGTGACTAATGACGTGACGCGCCGATACAGATCACAGCGAGACGGATAACGGCACGGGGAAGCTGGCACTATCTCTGTGGCTGGCACCAGGGACTGTTAACTACACTCTCTTTGCTGCCACCGTCAAAACGGCTCCACAGACCCAAGACTCCCTTTCTAGGCTCTCTGGCGGCTCTAATAAAATTATGAGAAGCCTGCTCACTGGTATTCTCGAGAGTGGTATTCTCTTTGGCCCCGGCCACGACTCTATGGGGGTGGGGGTGGGGGAGTTGGGGGATTAAAACATCAGAGCGCCCCCTTGAGCACCGTGGTGCTGGGATGGTCTTGCCGCTCCCTCGGGCAGCAAACAAACGGCCACACACCTTACGCAAGTGAACATACATGGCAAGCAGTGACGCCTTCTTCCCAAGCAATGCCACGTGGAGGACCTGAGACCCTTCACTTCCCAGTTGCTGGTTCCCAGGCTGTCCGAGGGGTCATGCAGGCTGCGGCGGACCCAGTGCCCGCCCGACATTGTTCCTTGACACTTTTCATCACTCGGCTTTTAGCGCCTGCTTAGCCTTAAAGCCTCGGCCAGTCGGCTCATCTTTCTGTCTAAACAGCACATCTGGCAAGGGACTTGGTAACCGGAACTGAGGGGAATGGGGAGGGGGGCAGGGAGTGGCAGGTGTATGTCAGGCCGCTATACCGATGTACTGTTGAGCTCACACTCCAAGCAAAGGCTGTAAATCGATGCTTTGGGTTTGTGTTGAGCCGTATCAAAGACCGCCTGTGACAAGCGTCACGTCTTGGGCTGCACGCACGTGCAACGCGGCATTTTGGACCAGTAAGAGAACACGAGTTAGTTCACAGACAGTGCAGTAAACTACAGTAATGATGTGGTCAGTCAGTTGACATTTAACGTCCAGTCAACCGTGAAGGTAATGTTAGGGTGCCACACAAGTCACCCCAAACACAAGTTTAATTAAAAGTCTCGTTCACTTTTCGCCACGCGACTCACTTTCTGACGGAAAACGGCTGGGAAAAATGAAGTTGAATGAACCTGACAGACAGAAATTAAAACAGCAGAATTCCTGGCAGTGTAATCAACATGTAAAAGGGATTACTCTCACCTACTCCAGGCTTAAAGGAGAAAGTTTGACAGCTCTAGGTTCTCAGCAAAGGAGCCTTTGCCAGCGTGGTACTCAAACCAAGGGATAGCTTAGTTAGTCTGATGTATTTTTCACTGTGTGTATTTAGGAATTCTGAGCGTTGCTGTATGAAACTTGCCCTTTTGTTGAATTTTTATAATTATTTTGTTGTTGCTAAGCATACAGCGCCGTAAGCTCGTAGTTTCTGACAGGCTCAATCGGTGTGCAGGCACAGCATGCACACATGCGTACATATTGTACTCGCAGAATGACGCAGACGTCTACATTTCATCACTCAACCACCCCAGCTGACAAATCATTCAAAGCAACTTCAAAATTATGTTTTATACAGTCATTCACTGTGTAATCCGACTCATTTCTGAAGTTGACTTTCAGCTGATGTGTATGGTGTAGAAGGGCACGGTTTCATTTCCTTTTTTGCAATCGATTTGTTTCAGTTTCAGTCCAGAACCTGTACAGACCGCGGCTCAACCATGCAAAGTAGGGCTCAACCACCGACCGTGACGATGTGGTTCTGCACAGGCCACTCAACCGTGACGATGTGGTTCTGTACAGACCACTCAACCGCCGACCGTGACCATCTGGTTCTGTACAGACCACTCAACCGCCGACCGTGTCCATCTGGTTCTGTACCGACCGTGACGATGTGGTTCTGTACAGACCGCTCAACCGCCGACCGTGACCACGTGGAGACCAGTCCGACCCACGCTGCTTCACTGGAATTAATGGGGCATGGTGCTACGGCGGCTCAGACCCTAATCACTCCCCCCACATCCCACACTCCCCTTCTCCAACCCAAGCGTACGTGCACCGCTGCATGCACCCCCCCCCCCCCCCTCATCCCCATCTCACGCTGACAGACAGCAAAAACATCTCGTGTTTCACTCACCTGTTCCCCATGCCGCCAACGGTCCCGACAGTCCCCCCCCCCCCCCCCCCCAACACACACACACACACACACTCACGTCCCCTTCCCGCTCTCACAGCAACCATCCCAGCCTTCATCGGCCAGTCATCCTTCCCATACGTACAGGACGATAGAATGTACAAATCTGGTTAAATGTACAAGGGGATGCATTGTCCCCCCCCACCCTCTTCTTTCTTTTGTGGGTGGGGGTGGAAAGGGGTGGTGGTGGTGCTGGTGAAGTTACATTCCACCAGACAGATGCCATTAGAGGAAAGAGAGTATTGATTTTGAACGCCCAATCAGATGCGAAGGACATATCAGGATGAGTTAGTAATCGGAGTCTAACCGCACGGGGTCCGCTCAGGACGATATAATTATAACAGCAAATGCTAACAGAGAAAACTACTGTGCCAAATGACATGACTGTACAACTGCCATTTTGAGAGTTCACGGGATTTTCTGTATAAAGAAAATACGTATATGTGTGTGTGAGGTGGTGGTGGTGGGGGGTAAGGGGAGTACAGAACACCTCGATCCCTGGTGCATTTTTCTGACGTCATCTCTTCTCAGCTCCGCTGCCCCAACAGACAACAGAACATCGACGCTTGCCATCACTGTCATCTGTTCGTTCCTCTAGTTATCCATCACGACCCCGCACACAACGAGACACAACACTGTCATTACTGTCAGCCACGTCTTTCACTGGTTCATCATCATCCCGCCTACGAAAAGATCCCGGCATTGTCAGTTAAGTCATGTACGTCCTTCCACCGGTCCATCGTCATCCCACGCACAGCACGTCAACGTGGTCATCGTCCGCACTGACCAACAGAATGATGTCGTGCATAGTTACACCCGCAGACTTATTGTCTCTGGTTACGCCCACTGCAGGAGATAACTGATGAGTCGCAAGTGTGAAGCCAAATCGTCTTTTGCCATCTCAACCTGTGGTCAGAGACACTCCCAGCAGATCATGTGTGTGTGTGTGTGTGTGTGTGTGTGTGTGTGTGTGTGTGTGTGTGTGTGTGTGTGTGTGTGTGTGTGTGTGTGTGTGTGTGTGTGCGTGCGTGTGTGTGTGTGTGTTAAAGAGAGGGTGGGACAGACAGACAGACAAGAGACAGACAAGAGTCAGAGAGAGAACTCGAACTCAAAAACTTTCTTTTACAAGGAAGGAGAGAGAGAGAGAGAGAGAGAGAGAGAGAGAGAGAGAGAGAGAGAGAGAGAGAGAGAGAGAGAGAGAGAGAGAGACAGACAGACAGACAGACGACGACAGACAGACAGACGACAGACAAGAGACAGAGCAGAAGAGACAGAAAAGAGACAGAGCAGACAAGATCCTCTCTCTCCCTCTCTCTCTCTCTCTCACACACACACACACACACACATATTCACACCACATACACGCACGCTCTCTCTCTCTCTGTCTCCCCCTGTCTCTCTCTCCCAACCTCTCTCTCCCTCTCTCACTCACTCACACACACACACACACACATACATACACACACACACACACACACACACACACACACACACACACACACACACACACACACACACACACACACACACGCACACGCACGGGTTCAGCCCCAGCCAGCCTGACTCGCTTGTTAAGATCCTGGATCTTGTGACCCGCATCACCACCTTCTCATCAGCCGGAGCCACGATCACTAATGGCAGCTCCAATCAAAACATGGAGCCACACATCAGCTGATTCCAATCACATCGGCGCGCCAATCACAGAACGCTCTACACACGGTCTGCAGGAGAAGGGGTTAGGGGAGGGAGGCAGGGGGAGAGGGAGAACCGGGGGGAGGGGGGGGGCAGAGGGGTAGAAAGGGGAGGAGGGATGGAGAGGAAGAAAAGGGGGGGTGGGGGTGGAGGAGAGATGGAAGGGAGAGAACGAGAGAGAGAACTCGGAAACGGCTTTATTTTCCAAGGATTTTACGGTTCACACAGCTAAAATGTTGATCACATATGACTCATTCATGATATTTTAACGTCCGGGCAACAAGTCATCAAATCACAAGCAAAGCCTGATTCACCGTTCACGACACACACCGCTTGATGCCTAACGAGGGCTGGGACAACAAACAAGCTTAATTAACATGGGTGGCAGAAAGAAAAATGTAGAATTCTTGGCAGTTGATGAAGCATGTAAAGCTATATTCTGACCTACTCCAAGCAGGGAACCTTGAACAACTCTCGGGTCTCAGCGTAAAGGACCTTACGATTATAGTTTCTGCGTCCGTCGATGGTATGGTAGACTTCACAGTGAAGTCCACAACTTTTTACAAACACAAGTTAAACGTGACGGCATTCACGAACAAACCAACCTCATTCCCGAAAACGATCACAACGAACCTAAGCAAGAGAACAATCAGTGGACGCCGCTGACAAACAGACTGGAGAGGAAGAAGGAAAATGTCCTCTGTGTCTCTGCTGAACCATTCCTCGGCTTGGGGAAGGTATGCCAAGCAGCCGGCTTCTTTTCGGTGACTGTACGCCTGTGAAAATGTCAGCTTTGATAGTGTCTACAGTCCGGGCCCTTCGTCCCCCCACTTCACAGGAAGTGTTAGCAGTTTTCGCGTAACTCCGATTTTCCGCCGCTGCGGGTTCTGCAGGCTGAGAGACCAATGGTAGCATGGGATCCATTAACCATTCATCTCCAAAATATCTGTTTACGCATTTTTCACATTTCTACGGAAGCTGGTGATGAGGTGGGGGCGGGGGCGGGACGGAGGGGAGGCGGGGGGTAGGTAGGTGATGGTTTAGGGCCTATCCTACTTCCAGACTCTAAACAATCACCTGCTTCCCCCCCCCCCCCCCCCCCCTGTGTGTCAGTCCCGGGGGCTTCAAATCAGCTACCGTAAATCTGCACCAGTCTCGCTCCCTCCCAGCGTAGGCAAAGTGCAAAGACTACACAATGAGCACCACTCAGCCACAGGGTTGGTGGGGTGGGGTGTATTCATATTGCCCAATCCATTCATTACCGGCCCACACACCCTTTTCCTGTACCTCCTCCAGGCAGCCTGAGAAGCCCTGAGTGATCCGTACAAAAAACATAAAACCATAGCAGGTGTCAGTGCGCATTAAAATATCGCACTAAAATGCAAATGTTCGCCTGAACAACAGGCTTCGTCAGTCTCAATGACTGCTGTAGTGCACATCAGACTTGCAACATCAATGTGATGACGTTATACTCATTACATCACATTTTACTTAGTTATTACAATGAGAGAGAGAGAGAGAGAGAGAGAGAGAGAAGGAGAGAGAGAGAGAGAGAGAGAGAGAGAAAAGAGATTGGGGGGGGGGGGGGGGGGGGGGGGGGAGGGGTAACTACCAAAAGCCGCACATCCTCTCTCTCTCTCTCGTTCGACAGCCCTCGCTTGCTCTCTTTCACACACACACACACACACACACACACACACACACACACACACACACACACACACACACACACAGCGGCTATATTATACATCGATCCTAGCGAAAACACCTATTATGTATATTTTGCTGATGGTTTCGGTCTCAGACTCCTAGGTTTGGGGCCTATCCTCCTCGTGGACTATAAACACTCACCTATACCCGCCTCCATCCCCGTAAAAGCGCTCCACCAAGGCATACTTTTGTCAGTTTCAGAGTTCAGGAGCTGTGTGAAAGTCGAGGTGGCCGTCCTGGGCTTTCCGTCCTAATGAGCGCTACGGTTTCTGTGGACGTAAAGCAACATTGCACCATGCTTCGGCACTGGTCACACAGTTTGTCCCCAATACCGCCGACATCCGAGGACATGAAGCTCTACATCATCATCATCATCATCATCATACCTTTGTTTTAAATACAAACCCAAACACACCTTCACGCTAGGTACTGGCGCGCGTGCACCGATACCACTGAGCTAGACAGACCGATAAGTAAACATGGTGCTTAACGTCCACAGAAACTAAGACAGACCGATACCCAAGGGCCAGAAATGAAGGCGAGCTGCGACACATCTGATGACGCAGAATTGGGCCACGTCACTAGACACCTTTTCGTCCTTACGGTTTATTGCTGGCCTCGCTTTTCTTAAATATTCTCTCAAGTTACAACGAACTCGCGCCATCAGTATCAGTTCGAGATGAAAATGAAAAAAGTCCGGGGGGTGGGGGGGGGGGGGGGGGGGGGGGGGGGGGGGGGGGGGGTTTAGGAGAGAGGCGAGGCGGGATAGGGGGGGACGTTAAGGTTTCTTCCAATGCGACAGATTTGCTTTATTAATTTTTGTTGCTGTTGTTGTTTGCTTGTGTGTGTGTGTGTGTGTGTGTGTGTGTGTGTGTGTGTGTGTGTGTGTGTGTGTGTGTGTGTGTGTGTGTGTGTATGTGTGTGTGGTTTCTTCTTCTTTTTCTTCTTCTTTTTGTCGTTTTGTTTCAAATCCCACATTCCGCTCATCGCTCGAACCTGCATGCGCGGCATTACACAGACGGTAGGACGAAGACTTAGGCCGCTACTACAGCGAATTGCATCGCCCCATCAAGACCACGGGATGACGCGTAGTTAGCAATTTCCCGCCATAACCAATGCCTTCCGGCAAACAATCCTTCCGGCCGCCATCGACCACCTTTTCATACTTTGTTTATCATACGTCAAATAAAGGCGAGCCGGGAGCGTGCCACGCATAAGCAGCATTAATAGTTTTATACACAGCTCGGCCGCGTCTGACCATACGGCACCCAGGGCCGGAAAGCGTGGGGTCGTTATCCCGGGGCAGGTAAGTAAGTCTGCGGTCGTTATCCCCAGCGAAGGCGCGTGTAAACTGCTGGCCAGGTGACAGCGCAGGGGCCGCAGCTCCGGCACTGCCAGGAGTGCGTTGTAATGAGACTGGGCAGGGGGCCGTGTCGGTGGCTGAATTGTGTACACTGAAACGCGCCTAAATGAGTCTGGGTTTATAATAATGCTCTAGCAACACCCCACCCCCCACCCCCATCATCATCCGTCCCCTCCCCCTGCCAACGGTTTACATCATTTCAACCGCGACCAATTATTTTGCTTTGTGAGGCCCGTTTCGTGAGGTACAAAAAAGTCACCAACTCGTGGGAACGGCACTGAAAACTTGCACGGAAGTCACGGAAGAGGACATGAGCAAAAGGTTGACCAGACTGACTAGATAGGTAACTGCTTTTCCAACGCCCAGTCAACCATGACGGTTATTTCAGGGCCAAAGGAAGAGCTTCGCCGCATACATATATACATGCATTTACATACAAGCACATAGAGAAACCAAGATCGCAATAAATAAGGCCGTTTATGAGAGAGAGAGAGAGAGAGAGAGAGAGAGAGAGAGAGAGAGAGAGAGAGAGAGAGAGAGAGAGAGAGAGAGAGAGAGAGAGAGAGAGAGAGAGAGAGAGAGAGAGAGAGAGAGAGAGAGAGACACAGAGACAGAGACAGAGACAGAGAGACAGAGAGAGAGAGAGACACACACACACACACACAGACAGACACACAGACAGAGACAGAAAGACACAGAGAGACACAGAAACAGAGAGAGACAGACACAGACTGACAGACAGAGACAGAGGGAGATCGTAGCTGCGATCTACCTGGAAGCTGGTGGATCAGAAAAGGCTTAGTAATACACTTTGTGCATCTTGCTATGTGTGGCTGTGGGCTACCTCAAGGCTCATGGGATCAGGAGGGGCCAAGTGGGTGGGGTAGTGACCAGAAGTGTGTGCGGCTGAGGGCTACCTCATGGCTAATGGAACAACAGACAGGGGCTACGCGCTGTGTATCTTGGTGTCCGTAGCTGTTCGCTACCTCAGTGCTAATGGAACAAGGCTACCTCAGTGCTAATGGAACAAGGAGGCTACCTCAGTGATAATGGAACAAGGAGGGGCTAAGCATTGCACGCGTGCATCTTTGTAGCCATGGGCTACCTCCGTGCTAATGGAATAAGGGCACCTCGATGATAATGGAATACGGAAGGTACCTCAATGCTAATGGAATAAGGAGGTTATCTCAGTGATAATGGTTTAAGAAACGTACCTCAATGCTGTTTGAATAAGGAGGGTATCTCAGTGATAATGGATTAAGGAAGGTACCTCAATGCTATTGGAATAAGGAAGGTACCTCAATGCTAATGGAATAAGGAGGGTATCTCAGTGATATTGGATTAAGGAAGGTACCTCAATGCTATTGGAATAAGGAGGGTACCTCAATGCTAATGGAATAAGGTACCTCAATGCTAATGGAATAAGGAGGGCATCTCAATGCCAATGGAATAAGAAGGGTACCTAAATGCTAATGGAATAAGGAGGGCACCTCAATGCTAATGGAATGAGGAGGGTACCTCAATGGTGATGGAATAAGGAAAAGTTAGGTGTGTGGCTATTGGCTGCCTCAAGGCTAACGGAACAAGGACCGGTTAAGCACTGCCCACGGTGCAAACGGAACCATAGTAAGTAAGTAACTTGGTGTTTTACGCCCAGTCAACCATCACGGAACCAGAGGATGGGTCTAAAGCACAGTGCACACTGTGCATCTCGGTGTGCCGCGGCCGTGGCGGGGCCCCCTGACGGCTGATGCTCTAGCAGACAGAGCCACAGACCGGGGCCAAAGCAGTGCACGCTCTGCCACTGTGCACCGGCACGGAGCGGCGTAATGGACTGGCCAGGGCAGCTGGTCAATCACTGGCCGGCACCCCCTTCAAAGCCTGGCGCACTGCACGCGATGGTCGCCGGTAAATCTTGCCCTGGTCTGGGGGCAACTGGCGCCAGGTATAAATCACCCTCCCGCATCTTCATCTGGCACATGTACAGCACGCCCTGGTCCAAAATTGCAACACCTTCCGGGTATTTATCACGGGTCAGTGTCAACAGGTGGGAAGGCGATGACTGCTGGAACAAACCTGGCTTTCCTTTTTCCTTATCAGTCAAAGGGCAGAGTCGTGGGTGGGGGTAAGGGAGTAGTCGATGACCGAAATAGCACTGTTCCTCGGTGTTCAGTTTACCCCATAAAGAACAGGATCCAGAAGCAGCCATGTTGAACAAACACTGCTGCTCCTTTCAGGGCCAGCCTTCATTACTGGGCAGTCTACAGGTGGGAGGTGACCGCAACAGTCATGACCCCCTTCACGTCATTAATCACCAGGTCAGTCTACAGGTGGGACGGTCAAGTATAGAGATGAGAGGTGATCGACCACAACAGTCAAAACCCTCTTCACGTTCTTAATCACAAGGTTAGAGTCTACAGGTGGGATAGTGTCTCACAGTCTACAACTGAGAGGTGATCGACCACAACAGTCATAGCCCACTTCACGTCCTTAATCACCAGGTCAGAGTCTACAGGTGGGACGGTCACAGTCTAGAGATGAGAGGTGATCGACCAAAACAGTCAAAACCCTCCTCACGTCCTTAATCATGAGGTCAGCGTCTACAGGTGGGACATTCACAGTCTACAGATGAGAGGTGATCGACCACAACAGTCATAGTCCTCTTCACGTCCTTAATCACCAGGTCAGAGTCTACAGGTTGGACGGTCACAGTCAGAGATGAGAGGTGATCGACCACAACAGTCATAGTCCTCTTCACGTCCTTAATCACCAGGTCAGAGTCTACAGGTGGGACGGTCACAGTCTAGAGATAAGAGGTGATCGACCACAACAGTCACAGTCCTCTTCACGTCCTTAATCACCAGGTTAGAGTCTACAGAGTTCATAGTCTACAGATGAGAGGTGATCGACCACAACAGTCATAGCCCTCTTCATGTCAGGTCAGACTACAGGTAGGCGAGGCTAGCTGGATGAAATTTACCGTGTCCTTCGGATCGACTGGATCGGTCTGCAGTGGGAATTGCTGTTGTGCTGCCGGTTTGGCATTGGCTGAGTGAGTTTAGCGGCGTGCAATGAGTCAGTCGTTTCACGCTTCCTCGCTTGACTATTTTTCCGGATATATCGCTCCTAAAACCGGAAAACTCGTTCAACTCATTGTTCAAGGCAATTCTTTATTTAAGGCAATTCTTTACTCAGTGTCCAGGCTCGGGAAACTTGTGAATGCGAAATGACTCATTTCGGTATTCAGGCCAAGATACCACTACAGGACCAAAGCACAGCGGCCGAAGCCATCGCGTCTGTGCCACAGTTTTTTTGTAAGACAACTTTCCCTGGATACCTTGTTGAATGGACAAGGACGGTAGCCATGCGGGGCGGGAGAGGCTGGTGGAGGAAGGAGGGGGGGGTCTACAAGTCATGCAGCTATTTGTAACTGCAGCTGTCTCTGTCTGTCTGTCTGTCAGTCTGTCTCTGTCTCACACACACACGCACGCACGCACGCACGCACGCACGCACGCACGCACACGCACGCACGCACGCACGCGCACGCGCGCGCACACACACACACACACACACACACCAGTCGACGGTAACTCACTGAACGCCCTACGGCCGCTCGTAGGACGACCGTGTCGGTTACTCCACTGACCCTCCCACCACCCAATTAGCAGGACACGGGTAGGGAGGGCCAAGAAAGGGGGGTGGAGCAACCTCCCCTACACCCCATTAAACACCTCAGCAGGTGACACGGCAGCGTCGCCGCTCGCCGCTCACCGCCACTCAACTGCTACAAATAAATCCCCGCGTCTTCAACAGAAAGGCCCATTGAGGGAGGAAACAAGGCCCGTAACTCTCCATTGTGGCCCTCAAGTCCCGGACAAAGAAATCTCGGCCTACACCGGCCGGCGGGATTATCCCAAAACGACACTCTAGCTTTTGCTGGCTTGGCTCGTAGAGGAAGCAGACCCGGTCCCCCCTACTCTCTCTCTCTCTGAACACCTTCGGGAGAGACCCTCACCTCCGGTTTTTCACGAAGATGTTCCGAGCAGGTTCGTTTCGTTTTTACCTGTGCTAGCTGATCCTGAGGTCACACTGTGCGGGGAAGTGACGTGACGTGGCGTGACGACTAACCTGTGTGAGCTGGTCCTAAGGTGACCTGTGCGGTTGACGTGACGTGACATGACGTGACGACTAACCGGTGTTAGCTGGTCCTGAGGTCACCCTGTGCGGCTGACGTGACGTGACGACTAACCTGTGTTAGCTGGTCCTAAGGTGACCTGTGCGGTTGACGTGACGTGGCATGACGTGACGTGACGTGACGTGACGTGAGGACTAACTTGTGCTAACGCGGACTCTGCTTTCTAGCTAAAACTGTAGGAATGCACGCCTAATCCGCGCTTACAAATTATTTTTCACATCCATTAATATATATATATACTGACAATAAAGATTCCAGTGCAGAGTAATAATAATAATAATAAAGAGGATTTCTAAAGCGCCCATCTACCACACAAGGTGGCAGCACAGGGCGCTTTACAAACACACACACACACACACACACACACACACACACACACACACACACACACACACACACACAGTCACACGCCCGCGTATCTCAAGGCAGCGGGACTGAACAAAATGTTTTTGAACAGAGAAAGGTTTTCAAGGCAGATTTGAGAGGAATGACAGAGGAAGCATGACGGTCAGAAACAGGGAGTTGGTGCCAGGTAGTTGTTGCCTGGTAAGGGAAAAGAGCGCCTACCAGAGGACAAAGCGCGACGGCTGGTTCAGAGTGACGAGCTAGCTACACAGGCGGCCATTTCCGCAATGAGTCGCGTTGTTTGTGTTCTAGTTCAGTTCAGTTCAGTTCAGTTCAGTTCAAGATGGTATCTATGCGCTCGGAAAGGCCCATATGCGCTCCACCCAGCCTCTCAGAAGTTCCCCCAACGTTGCCTCTGAAACGGTTCAATGTTTGTCTGATTGACGATGGCCTTCTCTCATCCTTTCAAGGAAGATCGTCTAGCGCTTCCTCTTTCCACGGCTCTCTCCTCTAGGCAATCGATGGTGTGATGTCCTTGGCTTTGTGCCTACAGGTAGTGTCTCAAGCTTCTCAACACTTCAGATCTTCCTAGAAGCAAGCCACTTGTGAGGGCTGCTTTGCCCGCCAGTCTATCTGCTCAGTCATTTTTCCACTCCACTTCGTGTTATAATGAACCATGGACCTTGGTTCTATAATCTGTGTACTCCAGGTTTGAAAATGAACTATACATGATAGCCGTTGGATTATAATCGGAGCACAGTCAGTATCAAAATGAACTGTGGGCAAAGGCAGCATAGCCTACAATGGAAATCTCTACTGTGGCTGGCTGTTGGTGTACAGTGTAAACCGAACTGTGGAGAGTCTTCACACTATAGAAAGATAACTGCGTGGAGTGCATTCCTTGGCCGTTGTGGTCTAGGAACCACATATCGTCCTTTTCCGAAATACGTACCATAGTCAAAAAGTTCAGTTTGTCAAGTCTTTACTAGGATAAAATGTGTATTCCCAATGTTCAAAATGACTCCCCCCCCCCCCCCCCCCCCCCCAAAGTCTGCACTCTTCTTTAACTGCTGTTTTATCCCATGCACAAGAGACGGATCTAAGACTAGATAGTAGGTCAACAGAAACTGACTGGTCTCTGGTATCACATCGCCGAACGCATGCGGCAGGCCTTTTACCAGCGTCTTTGGTTTTAATATCAAACAACGTATCACTTCGCCACGCGTCTAAGTCATTACCGCAAGGTGGCATTGACACGGCACTGTGAGTGTCAGATTCGTTTTCCACAAACACGCTATTGCGGTTGGAGAGGGAGGGAGGGAGGGAGGGAGAGAGACAGAGAGACAGACAGACAGACAGACAGACAGACAGACAGACAGACATTAAGTAAGAAACTGGTGTTTTACGCCCAGTCAACCAGTGCGGTTATATCAGGACGAACAGACAGGCAGACAGAGACACAAAGAGAGAAAGTAACTTGGTGTTTTACGCCACAGAGAGAGAGAGAGAGAGAGAGAGAGAGAGAGAGAGAGAGAGAGAGAGAGAGAGAGAGAGAGAGAGAGACAGACAGACAGACAGACAGACAGACAGACAGACAGACAGACAGACAGACAGACAGACAGACAGACAGAGAAAGAAGAAGAAGAAGAAGAAAGGAAGAACTCAGAACTAGGAAAACACCCGCAAGCCAACAGCCCTGAAGGAGAAGATTAAGTCTTATCAGAGGTGGGACTGTCCTTCCTTGATCAACTTCAGAAATCCACGCGGAACAGAAATAGTTCTGATGACGAATCGATTTTGTCTGTCCCTTCCGGACATCCTATTCAAGTTAATGGAATAGGACAGGCAGACGTAGCCCCCTGCACCCCCCCCCCCCCAAATCCAATGCAGCGCAAAGGCAATTAGCTGGCGGACAACAACAAGACAGTTAATCAATCCCGCCGGGTCCCCGCGTTATTTGAAAGCGGACCAATGCGAAGGGAGGAGACACTACCCGCACTTGTTCGCATGCCAGAAGGACGACATCAAACGCCTTATCTCCACAATCCATTGGTCTGTGAGGAGAGGGGCCGGGGTGGCGAGCTGTGAAACAATAAACGGAAGGTAAAGGCCGCGCCACCAATGGCTGGTTAAATTCCTTCAGTAAACAGGAAGTCCTGCCAACAGGTGCTTCTCACACCCAGAAAAGCACGCCGGCTTACGCTAATGCTTGTTTGTCTGTGCTTTTCTGGGTGCAAAACGGACTGACCTGCCCCACTTTTCAAAGCACTAAACATAATTATTCAGTTTCGATTGCTCGGGCTTTTGAAGTGAGAGGTGTGAACGTGTGGGGCCTCTGCAGCTCAGTGGAGGTTCTCTGCGCTGAGACCGTGTGGTAAGGTGCACAGTGACTGTGACAGCTCTAATGCTCACTGACACTGTGACCCTGAGGGGGCATTTCCATGCCTCCATACCCTCCAAACCCCGCACGCCCATTTCAGACCAGTAAAAGTCCTCTCCAAGTATTGTCAAGAAACGCACAAGCTGTAGAAAGTGCTACTGAAGTGCTCATTCTTTTAGTTTTGACACCACGCCTCCCATCCAACCAGTCCTTGATTTGATATGCACGATGGTGGTTTTGGTGTGTTTTTTCGTTTTATTTTTGTTGTTGCTTTTAATTGTTTGTTTTTGGTTTGCGGCGTGCGTGCGTGTGTGTTGTCAACGCCACTAGCATAGGAAACGCGAATGCTTTCTGCAATTACACTGACACCTGGCAATAAATTTGTATTAACTTTCGTGTTGTCCACCCTCAGAACCGAAGTACAGCTGTAGACTTGTAACCGATTTTGGAATGGTAATCTGCAACGTGTGCCCGCTGTCCACCTTCAATGAAAAATCAAATTCTAGTGATTATAGAGTGGTGTAAGCCAACACTCCCCACCCGTATCACACACACACACACACACACACACACACACACACACACACACACACACACACACACACACACACATCTCAAGTGATTTCAGTCACCGCTAATACCTTTCTGGAAGAAAATATATCAACCGGTGAAGTTAATTCCTCTTGGCACCTACCCCCTCCGACACCTTGTCACCAAGGTAACATGCTGTTCACATGGCAAATCCCCCCCCATTCTTCTCCGCGTAAAACGGTAAAAATATCTTCGGCACATGTGAACCCAAATAACCAAAGGGAGTAGCACTCCATCTTTTGAACGACTCGGGTCATTCCGTCAAACGTCGACGGTTTCCGCCCAACGGGAACTAACTCGTAAAAACGACGCCCGGTTCACGGACTTTGTGCGCCCGGTTAGACTAGACTCCGGACGTCGTGAATGACGCCATGAACGGAAAGAGACAAAGTACACATGTATGGGGTGTTGTTATCAAAGTGTACGATCGCTTCTTTCTTTTTTCTTTTTTCCTCTTTTTTTTCTTCTTTTTGGGCCGGTATCATGCGCACGTAAACGTGCACTGAGATCAAAGTGGGGAGTCGCTATTTACAAAGGGGATTTTAACAACCTGTGAACCCGCACAGGGTCATCACAGGACCAAAGCGGAGGGAGTATGTGTATATGTGTGTATGCGTGCGTGCGTGCGTGTGTGTGTGTGTAGGGGGGGGGGGGGGAGTGGGACGGAGCTGATCTGAATCACGACAGAATGTGTTCTCTAAATGCCTTTCCATTATTTGCATTAAAAACGTATTTTTAAAAATCAAGTCTTTAAATTTCTGTGCTGCACGATGGCTGTCAGCAGTCTATTTAAAGTTGAGTGAACCCTGACCCCATTGCGAGTGTTTCATGAAACCGTGGGGCGAGAAAGTTGTGGAAAACCCCAGTGACGCAGTGGGGTGAGGGTTCAGGTAGGTAGGTAGTGTTGCTTCATGTCCTCAGATGTCAGTTGACATATTAGGGACAAGCAGAGACCAATGCCGAAGCATGGTTCTATATAACTTTACGTCCACGGAAACCATAAGGCTCACCACAGACATCGAGTAATATTCCATTTCCTTGTGGTTTTTAATTGTGACTTATTATTATTATTATTTGCGTTGGATTGTAAATTGTTTTTAGCGCCAATGCAGCTGGGCAAGGAGAACGGTAATTTATTAATAATAATAAAAAATCTTTCTTTTTCCTGTTTTTTCTTTCTTCTTTTTGTTTTTCTTCCCCCCCCCCCCCCCCCCCCCCTTTTTTTCTTCTTCTCTCCCTTCTTTTTTTTGTTTTGTTTGGGAAAGGAGGGAGGGGCTGGGGTGGAAGAAGACTGCAGGCCATCAGGTGTGGGCCGTCAGTGGTCACGGAGCGGTGAAATGGGAGAGGAGGTGGGGTCACAATGCAGTCCTGTCCACCGCGACACTGGCGGCAGTCCCACCGGATGTGCACCTGTCAGTGCGCGTCCCTCTGCATCGTCCCGTCTCCACTGGCACAGAATGCAACAAGTGGCCACGTTCTTGTCGGGGGGATAAGGAGGGTTTGAAAGACAGATAATTGTTTTTGTTTTTATTGCGTTTTTTTACCCCAATCAACCAAGACGGTTATAGCATACACGCACACACGCGCGTCACACACACGCGCGCGCGCGCGCGCACACACACACACACACACACTCGCACAAGCACACACACACACACACACACACACACACACACACACACACACACACACACACACACACACACAGAACAGAGAGAAAGGTTTGCAAGGGGGGCGGGGAGCAGTGGAGGACAAGAACAGCAACAAAAAATATATAAAAATATTCCATATTTGTCGCTGGCCTGTCGAGTACCATAAAGTAGATGAACGAAGGAATAAAAACACAGAGAGAGAGAGGATTTATTATATATATATAATTTTTTTGTTGGGGTACAAAAGAGTAGAAAAATACTTATAGCGGCTGAGCGCCTACTTTTCCCGAGCTCCTCCAGCCAACTTTACCCTCCTCAGGTACGTCTTTCCAGCGGCCGTGAGCCCGCGACGCTAAACCAGGAGTGACACCACTCTTTCCTGGGTCTCACAAAGCGTACCTGTGCCTGAAGCACCTGCAGTTCCGCCCTCACCGTGCCATTGCTCTGTTCGGGTCTCTCTGATATTGCCCGGGTAACTCGTTGCGCAGCATGTCTGCCCATGTAGGCAGGTGCTCCTTTGTGCTCCTTTAACAAGGATTTAGGTTTACTCCTCTCTCTTTCTACCTCTCGCTTCTTCTAAGCAAAAGACAGATTTCACTCTTCAGTCGTGACCGATTTTTGTGTCAGACTGTTAAATCACGCGCGCGCTCGCACGCACACACACACACACACACACACACACACACACACACACACACACACACACACACACACACACACACACACACACACACACACACTCACGCGTGCTCGCACACACTCACCTTTTTTTTTCCCCCAAGAAAAGATCACACTTTTAAGCTACCAGAAAAACGACATGATTACTGTCATGCAATTAATTAGCCTGCGTAAAACCACGCTGACAAATGGGAACCAACGCGCAGAAAACGTGTAGAAAGACACAGGGGTAAATGATTCCAATATAACCCCCACCCCTCAGCTGTTACGGGGGGTATAATCATTACTGGAGTAGACAGGAGGGTGGACCGGCAGGAAAGGGGGGTGGGGAAGCAGTCTGGTACGGACACATGGACTGGAACGCTGACGTCAATTCCCCCCTTTGAATGGCTTCCGAATGACGAAGAGCGAACAAGGAAGGTTCAACGAAGCAAATGGACCGCCACGTTCCCCTGATTGACAAAACGGCACATCTCAGACTTCTTCACAAGTCGTAAAGCACAAAGGTTAAGCGCTCCGAACTGGTCCCTGCTGCCGCAATCAGCAACGATCTTCCTTGGGTCAGCCAGCGTCTTCAATGTGTCCTTCACTAGCTACATAATCATACCTTTTTAACGCGCAGTCAAACGTGTAGGCTATATTTGAAAGACGAGAACAGAAACTAAAACACTAAAGTATGAATCAAAAAGCCTAAGTACGATATCAAACAACCATAACAAAAATTAAAAAGTAAGATTTATTTTTTGAAGTCTAGTAAGTCCACGATGTGCGAGTGTGTGATTTTTAAGCTACCGGAGCGACACAAAACTGGTCACACAGCAGCTTACAGTCTTGTTTCAGTGCTCGTGGAACATGTCGCTACATGCCTGAAGAGGACTAAACAAAAATAAAGTTGAATGAACCGCGAGGGCATCAATCCAAAAGGCAGAATTTCTGTCAGTTGGCGGAGCACAAAAAGCTATATTCTGACATACTCTAAGCTTAGTAACGGGAGCCTGTGGTAGCTCTGCATTCTGATCAGGAAAGTTTAGCCGAGGCGGGAGGGGTGGGGGTGGGTGGGGGTTCTGCATTCCTGGTAAGCTATGGGGTGTGACGCTTAACTAGCCAGTCACCGGGAAACACACAAACAAAAGAAAAAAAGAGATGGTCTTCTCTACGTATAGTCAATACGCCGTTAACCAATCTCTCCACATCAGTTTCTTAAGAAATGCATTACGTGAGGGGTGATCGATGGGGTGGGGGTATTGGAGACAGAATTCGTAACTGGACTTTAAGGTCATGTCAACCGTTCAATGTTACCTCTGGACGGAGAGAGAGAGAGAGAGAGAGAGAGAGAGAGAGAGAGAGAGAGAGAGAGAGAGAGAGAGAGAGAGAGAGAGAGAGAGACAGAGAGAGAGACGAGACAGAAGACAGACAGAGAGAGACAGAGAGAGCAGACAGAACAACCGTCCTCAATCCCCCCCCCCCCCCCCCCCCCCCCCCCACACCCTTGAGGTCCACTCAAGATGTCAGTGTCTACACGCCACGGCGATCAACTACATAAAAGCAAAAGTATATATAAAACAATCCGTAAAACCAATTCTTCGATCCAATCTCGCGACGGACATTGCTGAAATGGAAAGATTTACTCAAAGTTATCAGTTTCTCAAGCTGACAATCGTGCACCCCCCCCCCCCATTTGCACCCAAAAACCAACACACACACACATTAATTATACAGAGGCACACCCCGAGAGTGTGACCGAAGGAAGGGTATAACCGACACCGCTACGTGCAGTATTGGCCATTCCTCGATGTCACACACACACACACACACACACACACACACACACACACACACACACACACACACACACACATTCACACACACACACACACACACACACACACACACACACACCCCGCTGTCAATAAAAGCCGGATTGGGGCCGAAGGGTATAAGAAGTTAATGTATTCAAATCTCGGATTATGCATTCAGCCTACCTTTCCTGTTTTCCCGCTCCATATCTAATCATCAGCCTTGACCCCTCCCTCTGCTTTCTAACGCCATTGAGAAACTCGGTACACGGGTTGGGAGATGAATGGCAGCGAAAAGCCATGTTAAAAAACAGAAAAGAACAGAGGAAAAAATGACAGCAACTCCACTTCAATGCACCTTGTGTATCGGCACGGAAAGGGGGTGCGTGTCGGTGTGTCAAGTGAATCATGGCAAGGGGAAGGCGGGGTGACCCTACAGCACCTGAGAAACTTCACGCCGAGACAGGGCGGGTGGGGGGTGGGTGGGGGGGGGGGGGGGGGGGGGGGGGACCAAACCTAAATCCGGAGTCATTTCGAACCGGAAATTGAGTTTCACCAGTGACCGAAACTCGTTGAGAAACACCATTACTGACTGACAAAATGTGGCGCGACCTAGTAGCGCCGAAGGATAGGTGATAACCTTTTTCAAAGCCCTGACGCACGCGTACAAGTGCAGTTTAAATCAAAATGCAAAATTTGAAACCCTTAAGCCTTTCTGTCTTCTTTTTCGCACTGGCATGTGAAAGGACTTTTACCGAAAGGTACAGCATTAAATGTAGATGCTACATGACCGGAAACTATAGTGTTTGCAGGCGCATCCATGCATTTTTCTGCCCGGACATTTTACAGGCTGTGGCAGTGAAGCGGTTAAAGTCGACTGGCGTCACAGAGCAAGGACCCCAATACAGGTGCAAACTGTCAGCTGTTGAAATGGGATGAAATGTTTTAACACAGTTTAGCTCATACATGATGACTGGCTGGCGTATGCATTTCAAAATAAAATTGATGCACTTGCTAAGTCGAAAAAGGATTACTCTGATAGGATAACTCGTGTCAACCACTTTGTACCAAAATGTTTCTTCCCCCCCCCCCCCCCCCCCCCCCCCCCCCGAAACCAGAACTCTCCCTGTGTTAGATTTTGACTGAACCTAAACTGCAATCTTTGTAAAATAAAGTCCTCGAGTTCTCTCTCTCTCTCTCTGTCTGCACCCCTTCATGAGGGGCAATGGCCTAAATGAATAAATCATCCGTCCCTCCCTCCTCTCTTTCTCCCCTAACGTTCTTTTCTTCTTCTTTGTAGCTGATGTTAAAGAAAATCAGGTCAGCGCACTCGTGGGGAAATTACACCATTGAAAACATACTGCCTGATCAATTTATTTTACACTAACCTCAAAAATACTTAAAGAAATGTTGATCCTAAAGTTTTAATATCACGCATAATATACTCCAGAAGCATTCTGGCTTCAACTTCAGTTAAGCCGTTTCAATCGTGTCTCCAAAGCAAACATCCTAGGCAAAGTATTTGTTCAAAACAGTTTCCCTGAATGGGTATCTGACATTAGCTGCGGCTGTGTCAGTAAACGTCCTTTCGCTTACTTGAAGTGGCCTCGGAATTGTTTCATACGTCAGCCAGGTTTCAACATTACCTTGAGCCGTTCAAATTTCTCCTCGTTTCGCGTTTTTAATTAAAACGTCTTCTTCAGATTCAGATTCTTCTTCTTTTTTTCTTCTTCTTTCCTTTTTCTTTAACAACATGAACAAATGAACGGTTCAAAGACCAAATGGCAGACTCAGTTATAATTATTTTTGGCAAAAAAACACCCATCCTTTTCATACATGGGCAGCGATGTGACAGACAGAAATATGATACGCATGTGAAACTCGGATTTTAACAGCGGCGGGGCAGGGGGCGGGGTGGGTAGCTGTGGCGAGGGCGGGGGTATGGGGCATATTGATTCCCGAGTCACGGTGACCTTCCGCCCCGGTTTTTCACACAGCAAGTACAACAGAAAATGGCCCTGCATACGACACCCATGTTGACCCGACCATTCTCCGCCCGGACCAGAACGTCAGAGGTCAAGACCTAAAACGCACCTTCCCCTCCCCCAGGAAAAGAAGAAGAAAGACTGAAGAAAGAAAAGAAACGAGCCTCCGGTACAGACGTACGGGTGTGCAGAAACAGGCGGAGACAGCCGTGTGAAGGCCACAGGAGACGGTGGTGGGGAAAGGAAGAACGCGACTCCCAGGGAAGCGAAAAGCCCGTCTTGTCTCGCCCTACAAAGGGTGTCGCATGCTCTTCGGTCTGTACTTCAGGTGATTCATCCGGGCGAAGTCATACATCATTTTTTGAAAACAATTCTACCATCAGTACTAACCAGCCTTCGTTTCCATCTCAGCATGATTTTTGGTTCACTGTGTAATGCATACAACTGACAACAAAGCAACTGCATCTGCCAGAACATGAAAATTGAGGATGTCATCCTTGTCCCACACAAACTGACACACGTGTACACAATTACAAAAATCTATGAATCATTTGAATTAATTGTAATTGTACTGTCTGTAACTTGTCAGTTAAATGAAATGTGACGTGAAGAATTACACTGAATTGTCATGAATCTTTCTCTCTCTCTCTCTCTCTCTCTCTCTCTCTCTCTCTCTCTCTCTCTCTCTCTCTCTCTCTCTCTCACTCTCTCTGATTCTTCTTTAACAACCGATACAAAACTACGGTACTTGGGACTACTCCCACTCAAACAAAACATTATGTTCAATAAGATAGTGTTAGTATTCAAAGCATACATAAATCTTGCGCCTCCGTATCTTAAACAGCTTTTTTTCTGTTCCAACACTCGCGCCACATCTCGATTCACAGCTGCCCAAACCTAGAATAGACCTTTTAAAGACAAGCTTCTCCTTTTCGGGCGCATCCCTTTGGAATGCTATTCCAACTCAAATAAAGTCATGCAATTCACTTGCCAGCTTCAAAACACAGCTCCACAAATGATTCTGAAGCAGAATGTTGTAAAATGAAACCAACCATGGAAGTATAGTTTTCCAGTGTTGTTATGATTTATTACTCCTTTGTATTATTCATAATGATTGTCGGTTCACAGATTCCCCCCCCCCCCCCCCCCCCCCCATGTTCATATATGTATGATGATGTAACTGTTTCAAGGACAGGTTGCCCGACAGGCATCCGTGCCTAAACCTTTGTATTATTCATAATGATTGTCGGTTAACACTGAATTCCCCCCCCCCCCCCCCCTATGTTCATATATGTATGATGTTTGTAACTGTTTCATGGACTGGTTGTCCGACAGGCATTCGTGCCTAAACCTTTATCCTTGCGAAATTAAAGTTCAATCAATCAATCAATCAATCACTCTCTCTCTCTCTCTCTCTCTCTCTCTCTCTCTCTCTCTCTCTCTCTCGCTCGCTCGCTCGCTCGCTCGTTCGCTCTCCATGTCTCTCGCTCAGTATGTCTGAGACTGATTATAGCATTTTGATATTATAATCGGCAGCTTTATGGTTTGGCACTTCGTCAGAGGAGTTAAAGTAAGCATGCTGTCAGAAATTGTGCAGCCACAAACAGTGTGAAAGTACTTGACTACACAACAGTGGTGACATTTGTGACCTTCTAGGGATCGACTTCATGTCAAACCGGCCGGGATGGAACAGCGCTCGCGGCTGCCTTTTCACCGGCTGACAACTGAAGCGCGATACGTCCTCCTTGGCACATCTGAATAAGCTGCAGTTTTTATTTTTGCATCCAGATCAGTCTACGGTACATCGTGTAAAAAATCGTCTGCATGTCGACCATGCTGACTATATAAAAGGGACACTATACCCAGTGTGAAAGTCTGTCAACTCGACATCCGAGGACATGAAGCCCCACATCAACATCAGTGTGAAAGTGTGAGCCGGTATGGCCTAGCGGTAAGGCGTTAGGCTGGTAAGCGGAAGGACCTCGGTTCGATACCGCTTCGGCTCTCCTTTCTCTTCAAAAAGGTTGTGGTTTGTGGACACTGTCTTGTGACTTTGTCCATCACTTCCTACTGAAACATTAAAATGGCCTCATCGCTGCCCATCTTAATGCAGGAATCATTCTGGTGGTGACAGTGTAGCGATAGGTATATAATCTCCCTCTTCCCCCATCTCCATACCCCCTTCCCCCCCTTCTCCCCGTCCCTAGTAAGCCTTGCGGTTTCTGTGGACGTTAAGCACAATGTTTACGTGTGAAAGCTAATATGTCATACGACATCCGAGGACATTAAGTATCAAAGAACGAAAGTGTGAAAAAAAGGGGTGAGCCGGTTTGGCCCAGCGGTAAGGTGTTAGGCTGGTACGCAGAAGGGCCTCGGCTCGATTCCATTCGGCTCTCCTTTCTCGTCAAAAGGTTATGGTCTGTGGACACTGTCTTGTGACGTTGTCACTCACAATTAATGAAACATTAAAATGGCTCTCATCGCTACCCATCTTAATGCAGAAGTCATTCTGGTGGTGACAGTGAAGCGGTATGTATATAATCTCCCTCTTCCCCCACCTCCATACCCCCTTCTCCCCGTCCCTAATAATCCTTGTTTTCTGTGGACTGTAGGCACTATGTTTACTTAGTTATAGAAAAAAGAGAAAGATTTGAGCTACCTCACACTGAAGAGTTCAGCTAGGGCCCCATTCGAGAGCAGAGAGAGAGAGAGTGTTCCAGGCTTTAAATTTTCGCAAGCCGGAAGCTCATGTCACCTTCTTCAGTCATAAAACTCTACACAGAGTATTGTTGTTGTTGTTGTTGAGTGTTGCTTTACGTCCATAGAAACCATAGGCTTAATTTTTATTACGGACGGGAGCCCAGGAACGCCACCTCGACTTTCACGCAGCTCCTGACCTCTGGCACAGAGTATTTTGATCATGGACCTATATATAGGTCCATGATTTTGATGCTACGCTTCACGATGCTGGTCCCTCTTTAGCCCACGAGTTTTGCACTGCGTGGACTGTCTCCCAACTTCGCTGTGAGCACAAGGGTACGGCTGTGACCCGGTAGGTACTGAAGCCGCGTGCGACTCACAAAGACAGGAAGGCGGCAGTGAAGACAGACATCAAACGGTTGACATTTTCCTCAAGGACCGCTTGGTGCCCCATCAGTCTTTGGCCGCATCGCACCTAGGGTCAGGTTTGAGAACTAAAGCTGAGTCGAAGTGTCGTCATTGAAACGGGTTTAGATTCGTTCCACAAAACCTGAAGGTGTTTGCCTGAAAGGATTTTTTTTTTTTTTTTTTTTTAAATCTGCACGGTTGAGCCGGTTCGGACCTACCGCTAAGGCGTCAGGCTGGTAAGCAGAGGGACTTCGGTTCGAATCCACTTCGGCTCTCCTTTCTCTTCAATAGTTGTGGTCTGTGAACACTGTCTTGTGATTTTGGCACTCACAATTATGAAACATTAAAATGGCTCTCATCGCTGCCCATCTTAATGCAGAATGGCTGTCATCGCTGCCCATCTTAATGCAGGAGTCATTCTGGTGGTGACAATGTAGCGACATGTATATAATCCCCCTCCCCTCACCTCCATACCCCCCTCCCCCCCCCCCCCCTTCTTCCCGTCCTTAATAAGCCTTGTGGTTTTTGTGGACGTTAAGCACCATTTTTACTTATTTGTTACCAGCTCGCGACT
>JABMCL010003131.1:277500-315000 GCA_018857735.1 Alviniconcha marisindica
TAGTGAAACCGCGCGCGTGTGAGCCGCCTACACGAGCCTTGTTTATGAAAGACTACAGCAACGACGAAAGCCCGAGAAGAGTAAAGCGACCATCAACGCGTGCATACATGCGAATATTGCTTATGAAAGAACACAAGGAATCCAGACGCACATATGGCCAAGGACGTCAGCCACAAAAAATTGGACAAGACAGACTCATTTCTTCAGGGACACGGCGTTCAAATAGGCCGGTAAAGTGAGAAGGGGTTGCCTCCCGTCTCCAGGAGCCATGCGGACCCATCGGGGCGCGTGATCTAAAAACCTGCCTCCCAGAGACCGCAGCCATCCCTGCTCTGTACTACAGGTCTCGGTGATGAGGGAGCAGACGATGCAGCAGCGTAGACTGGGCGCAATCCGGGCCCCAACACATCATGGACAGGGCCGAGACCGGGTTTTGACAGGAGCCATATGCACCACATTGCTGCCGGCTCGGCTGGCCCCGGTTCCACTTCACCAACAAGCCGGGAAGACTGTGTCCCGCGTGGTTGCCCCCCCCCCCCCCCCCCCCCAACCAACCAACCACCATCGTTTCTACTCTTCCACCCTCTTTCGAAAAGACCCACTTTTCTCCCCTTCCACCCCTCACCTCTCTCTCTCTCGCTCTCCCTCTCCCCTCAGCCCCTTTCTTTTCTTCGCTTCTGACAAGTTTCCAGTGAGGAATTTCAAACAACGAAATTAACTCCATTCCAAGGCTTGTTGCACGCGCCTATCTCAGCCAGTGTCTTGGCAAAATAACGTCAGGTTGCACAGCGTACGCACACAGGCAGCAGGGAGCCGCCCCGCTCCATGAACACGTACCCCACACCCAGGTCTGAACGACTGCTCGGGGGGTGGGGTGGATGGGGGTGGGAGGTGGGGGTAAATGGGGTGGGTGGGTGGTATTCGGCCGGTCCTCCGGACTGCCAGGACCAACCAACCCTCTTCCATCAAATGAAATTGTGGGAATTATACCTCCATCTGAACTTATATATTTTATCCACAGTAACACACAAGGATAACCACGCTTTACTCAAAGACCGTTGTGATGTTCTCTGTTTTACCCCCCTTCCCCCACCAGCCCCAACCATCCCGCCAACACACTCACAACTGTCCTGAGGTGACCATGTGTGGTTGACTGACAGGACGTTAAAAATGCAGTTACTAACTTGGTTGCTCCTCGCAGGAAAATACGGCTGCTTTCTCCCATAAAGCCAGTTGCAACACAGTCCCGGCTGCTACCTTGCCGAACCAATCCCCAACGTGCGTGAAAAACCTATGTGACTTGGCCAGAACCCCCCCCCCCCCCCCCCCCCTCCACACACCCTTCTCCCCCGCTGTCGGGGATCTCTGACGTGCACAAGCCTACTGCACAAAAACACCTCGGTACTTCCTTTCATCCGAAGGACTAGAGTCAGAGCCAACCAGCCCAGTCTAGTTCAGTTCAAGATGGTAACTACGCAATCGGGAAAGCCCATATGCGCTCCATCCCCTCTCCCAGAGGTTTGACCAGTCAGTGTTGCCTTTCTAATAGTTGCAATGCTGGTTTAACAGACTATGACCTTTTTCTTGCCTTAACGTGAGTGGAATTCCTGGAATGAGGGGGGTGGGGTGGACAAAATGGGGGGGGGGGGGGGGGGGGGGGGGGGGAGAAGACCCAAATCGTCACTCGAACGCAGCGACTTCGCTGGCTTCAATGAGAACAAACTACATCGCTCGAAAGTAAACAATCTTAACGAGACGTGACTGCTAGCATTCCAGCAAGACAGCAACAATACGCGAGATACCAAAACGAAAAGGACAAAAAGGAAAGATGAAGAAGAAGAAAAGAGACATAGAGAGATAGGGTGGAGGTGGCGGGAAGAAATGCTTTTATTTCTTACTGGGCAAAATAGCAAATGTTTGGCGCAGCTGCCTTTCTCAAACTTAACGTTTTTCAATCCTTTCAGTGTGTTACAGAAACGACATGAGTTTGTGTGAAACAAGTGAAAGGTTCTCCTAGACACATGCACGAACAGTGAATAACGACGTATACAGAAACAACTGCAATGAAAACTTAGGAAGTTTGTCTGCAAACAGTCGCGAAAAATCAAACAGCTCAAGCTTGGAAGAAGGAACCCATCCCTCGGTTGCTGAAACTGAGAAGAAGAAAACTGTTTAATGCTCCCAGTCTCTACCGCACAGATGAAGTTGGAGAAAACGTTTCAACTTAAATACCCATTTATCATTATCATTATTATAAAACTGCTTGGGTGGACACACTGCTGATATGACGGAACAAATCTGTCAGTCTCCTGATTTGACAATTTGATAACTGAAAGCGAAACCAAGATTAAAAATATATATGCTTAAAAAATGGAAGGAAAGAAAGCGAGTGGGGTTATGAAGAAAGCCTTTTCGTATGACTACAGAGGTGTGTGTGGGTGGGTGGGTCGGTGGGTGGGTGGGTGGGTGCGTGCGTGCGTGCGTGTCTGTGTGAGCATGCGTGCGTGCGTGTGTAAAGGGGTAGGGGGAGGGGGGGGAGGGGAGAGAGAGAGAGAGAGAGAGAGAGAGGAGAAGAGAGAGAGAGAGAGAGAGAGAGAGAGAGAGAGAAGTGTGTGTGTGTGTGTGTGTGTGTGTGTGTGTGTGTGTGTGTGTGTGTGTGTGTGTGTGTGTGTGTGTGTGTGTGTGTGTGTGTGAGTGTGTGTGTATGCGTGCGTGGAGGGAGGGAAAGAGACGTGGACAGAGGCAGGCAGAGGGAGAGACACAGACAGACAAGATCGCCACAGACAAAGACACATACAGAGACATCAATTTACTCTGTACCACACATACCGAATTTCCAGCCTCTACTTTATTTCTTAAAAGCGCTCTTTGCTTAAAACAACGATGCTGCCATAACACTGACACACTCCGAGTGCCCAGACATGCATCCTTCCGTCAACGTCTCGGGTATCAGCGCTCCAAACTTGACGACCTGTCTGCGAAGTGAAGTAAAAAAGCAGATTTCCTTATCCAAATATCTCCGCGCTGTGCAAAAGTGGCCCTCCTACCGCCCCTGCAGGATTCATTTCAATTAGATGCCTCATTTGGCAGCAGAAAGAAATTGGGAGGGAGCTCGGGCAATCTGCGGGAACTGTATCATGGAAAATTACGCTATCACATAGACGCTCCAGACTGGCAGTTTAACCAGTAGGGGGTTTGGAGGAATTGGGAGAAGGGGGTGGAAACAACAAGACCTGCCGCCATGTTTCTGTATCAGAACACGTTTGGTCGACTCGACGTCTGTCTCAGTCACTCGCTCACTGTCTGACTGACTTATCAGTGTAGACGTCTGTCTCACTCACTGTCTGATTGACTTATCAGTGTAGACGTCTGTCTCACTCACTGTCTGACTGACTTATCAGTGTAGGACGTCTGTCTCACTCAGTGTCTGACTGACGTGTCAGTGGATACGTCTGTGTCACTCACTGTCTGACTGACTTACCAGTGTAGAAGTCTGTCTCTCTCACTGTCTCACTTATCAGTGTTTAGGTCTGTCTCACTCACTGTCTGACTTGTCGGTGTGTAGAGATCTGTCTCATTCAATGTCTGACTGACGTATCGGTGTTTAGGTCTGCCTCTCTAACGCACTGTCTGACTGACGTATCAATGTTTAGGTCTGCCTCACTCACTCACTGTCTGATGGACTTGTCGTTGTGTAGAGATCTGTCTCTCTCACTGTCTGACTGACGTATCGGTGTAGCAGTCTGTCTCACTCGCTCATTGTCTGACTGACGTATCAGTGTAGAGGTTTGTCTCACTCATTGTCTGACTGACTTATCAGTATAGAGGTCTGTCTCTCTCACTGTCTCACTGTCTGACTGACTTATCAGAGTAGAGGTTTGTCACGGTCTAACTGTCTGAGTTACGTCGGTCACTCTCGCAGGATCTCACCAAGAACTACAGGACGGTACCAGATTTGCAGACTGTGACAATTCTGTCAGTTAGTGTCAGACGACGACAGCTGACACATTAAGTCTCTCCCATTGGCAGCAGACGTCTGTTGGCTTCCTGCCCTACGGCACTCTGGGCTTTTTTTAATTTTACTACACTATAGGCCCACCCACTCCTGTGTCGGCCAAGTGGAAATGCTCTGTGGGGCGGAGGGTCAGGATGAAATTGGAAGTAAAACTGGGGGGAAGGGGAGGGGGGAAGTAAAATGGCGGGGGTAGGGGGGTGGGGGTGGGGAGGGGTCAGGGTGCAACTGTAAAACTGGGTTACAGGAAACACTTTCCCTCTTTGGTGATAGGGCCGTGGCTCGGATCAGTTTAGCTTGTTGTGGTTCATTTGTATAATTGCTTTTAGTAGGACGGCGTGGTAATTTTTATGAAATAGACAACGTAGAGATAATTTTGTTGTTTTATCTGACATCTGATGTGTTTTGATTGATGTGTGTGTGTGTGTGTGTGTGTGTGTGTGTGTGTGTGTGTGTGTGTGTGTGTGTGTGTGTGTGTTGTCGTGTTTTCATGCGTGATATGTGCAGCTCTGATGTGGATTGTAGCTTTTACGTATTGATCTTTCACTATTTACCCCAACCTTTGCTGCTGCAGTTGCTGTAACATAGCTTGTTGTTTTATGATTGGCGTGAATGTATGCGTGAGAGTACTAGGCACCATGAAACATTCCTCGTGCAATAACTTTAACACTTGGCAATAAAATTGTAGTGTACTATATTTAGCGATGCAGTGATTACATTTTTTATCATCGCCACAAGTTGCATATGCACGGCTAGCGGTTTTCTAACAATGCCCTTGAATCCGTGACGGGCACATTTTCCGTGACGGGCAGATTTTCCGTGACGGGCAGATTTTTAGATGTATATTTTTGGTAAAAAGAACCCTATAGCACGTACCCTGGTCGCCATGCCCCTTTCTTTCAGAAATCTGCCAATACAGCCCACGCTGAAAGCAGAATCAAACAAACTGCCCATGTGATGAACAGGCAGCCTTAGAAACAACAGAAGAAAACAAAGGCTGGCGGAAGAAGAAAGACATGAAGCTGCCGGAAGGTCGAAAGAAAGGTGATTACCAGGCAGAAACGAGCAAACAAGTAATAAAATAAATGACGAAAGCTCAGACTAAACAAACTAAGCAGTCAGTGTGTGTGTGTGTGTGTGTGTGTGTGTGTGTGTGTGTGTGAGAGAGAGAGAGAGAGAGAGAGAGAGAGAGAGAGAGAGAGAGAGACAGACAGACAGACAGACAGACAGACAGACAGACAGAGACAGAGAGAGACACACAGAGAGAGACAGACAGACAGAGCGTCGACCCTCCCTCCCTTCCCCGCCAAATGAAAGTGACCTAAAAAAACGAAAGATTGGCCTGAGTGACGTAACTGCCCCTACCCACCACCCCACAGAAGACAACAGTACTCGGGTACCTGGCTTCGAAAACACAGGTGAGTTCGAGGCCTCAGTCTCGCTCTCCCAGCCAATCTTTGATAAAGTGGGAGATAATGGACTGAACCAGTGGCGGAGTGCTCCGCTCGACTTGCACGCAACATCTCGACCTGCCTTCGGCAACACAGACGGGAGTTCCATTAATTTAGAGAAACAAAAAGACCAACAGTTCTTGGCAACCGAGATGTTCTGTGTGCACTATCAGACATTACACAAAAGGCGTGGATGCGCGAGGGATCACGTAAGCTCCAACAGCTTTATTGTAGTCACAAATGTACCGGCTTATACAATGTGAAAAATCAGGCAGCTGCATGTTGCAGACACCGATGAATGCCAGGCAATTAGGAGTTAAACAGCCCTGAAGGAGTCACTCAGCGGCTACTGAGAGAGAGAGAGAGAGAGAGAGAGAGAGAGAGAGAGAGAGAGAGAGAGAGAGAGAGAGAGAGAGAGAGAGACAGACAGACAGACAGACAGACAGACAGACAGAGAGAGCAGACAGACGACAGACAGACAGACAGACAGACAGACAGAGAAAGACAGAGAGGCAGAGACGGACAGAGACAGACAGAGAGAGAGAAACAGAGACAGACAGACAGAAAGAGACAGATACAGGCACAGAGACGGACAGTGAGACAGAGAGAGAGAAAGAGACAGAGACGAAGAACAGAACTGCAGGATAAGCGACGAGGCTTTGACGAAACAGAAGCCGGTGCTACATGATCTCGTTAACGGCTACAGGTGAGACCGAGACGACTTAGCTCTCACGACAGAAAGCAGAAGCCAGTGACACATGGCCTCACTACCAACAATGTAGCAGGCAAAGATGACTTCACCTCGTCACATATCATATCAAGGGCTGCAGAACACACACAGCTGACTCACCCTCACACAAAGTGCAAGCTGGCGACCCACCAAAAACTAGAGCCAGAACAGATGGATATGACATCGCAGGACAGAAGCCTTACGAAGAGCTACAAGACAAGACCTTACGAATAATACGTCAAGACCTTAAGACAAGACCTTACGAAGAATAAGACAAGACCTTAAGACAAGACCTTACGAAGAACAACAAGAAAAGCAGACTGAGATGGCTCGCCGTACCAGGACAAAAAAATCGCATCAAGAACTACACTGGAGATGACTAATTATAATACTACTCACTCTCACAGAATCTTATCAAGACATGGAAACAAAACCACTCACTCCCGCTGGATTTCGCCAAAAACTACAGAACATGCAGATAAAGACGCACTCTCGCAGGATCTCGCCATGAACATGTAGATAAAGATGACGCACTCTGGCAGGATCTCGTCATGAACTACAGAACATGCACATAACGATGACGCACTCTCGCGGGATCTCGCCATGATCTACAAAACATGCAGACAAAGATGACGCACTCACGCAGGATCTCGCCAAGAACTACAGAACATGTAGATAAAGATGACGCACTCTGGCAGGATCTCGCCAAGAACTACAGAACATGTAGATAAAGATGACGCACTCTGGCAGGATCTCGACAAGAGCCACAGGACAGATAGACGACCATGACTCACCCCCGCAGGAAGTGGAAGCCGGTGACACAGACCAGGATGTTGCCGAAGGCGTCCACCTTGAGCAGGTTGCCGTACAGGCTGTCAAACCAGAGGCCTCTGAAACAACGTGTCACATGTTACAATCGTCAGGTTCACTTGCCTGATATACTCGTATCACATCCATCTCTGAACTACCCATCCACCCACACACACACGGAGAGAGAGAGAGAGAGAGAGAGAGAGAGAGGAGAGAGAGAGAGGAGAGAGAGAGAGAGAGAGAGAGAGAGAGAGATCCCGCAAAACATAAATGAAGTATGTATAAAGTTTGAGCGAAAATGGCTTAGTTTATGTCCTAAATTCATGCTTTCTAGTCCGGAATGCCACTGAGCTTCGAAAAACAATTGTTTCAGATTGACTTTGCAGAACTGTTGGCTGCACTTCTTCCCACTGTATCCTTCAGAATCTCGCTATTTTGCATTGTGTCCGATATCACTGAAAAATGGGTGGACTACCGATTACTGATGCGGGCATAACATGTGCACTCGATTAATAACACAACCATGCAAATAGAAATGCACTGCTTCATGAAGCTGGATGGCTTTCTAAAGAGCAAGTGGAACCCAAGAATGAACAACAGTGAAAGTGAAATGAGGCAATAATTTAATAATAATAATAGATAACTTTTGTATAGCGCTATTCTCTGGGGTACCCAAACTCACTGCGCTTTACATTGTCCAACATTTTCTAAGTTTCACAAACATAATACATATAATTATGACAACTAACAATGTATAATATACAAGTACATGTGCCATATGAGAAACAGCAATATATAAAGAAAATGAATCATTATATTACTACCTACCCTTAATTTCATCTCTCCATTTAGCACACTAAAACAAAAATTTGCCGATTCTTGATTCATGATAGTTAAACGTTCAGTCCAACGGGCGAAACACATGTCTTAGTCACTTAAATGGTAGTAACATGTGTACAGAATATCATATTTAGGTTAATATGTATCATGTGAGAGCTGAGGGCGTTGATGAACGCATGATAAAGGTACATTATTATTATTATTATTATTGTATCACAAATAAAACTAAGGCTCACAATTTTGGGGCATAATGTGACCGCAGTCAACAGCAAACACAAGTAAAAACAGGTACTAGTAAACATAACATCAATATTCATTCTTCAATTATTTACAACTGATAAAGCATTTGAGACACCTTCATCACGGCACAGTGAAGAGTGTACATATATACTTAATGAGTTAATACCGAAACACAATTGATCTAATCCTACGTAAACGTCGGGGGACCACACAGCAAAACCCGCATTAGCCATACGAAGATTCTTCCAGAGACTTCAGGCACTCAACAACCGCAACCGGGTAAGTAAAATATTTTTATTTATCGCTGTTGAACTGTTCTTTTGTGGCTTTGAAAAAGGCGCTTACCCCGAAAATTCGTGCATGTCTTGTATCGTCATATTAACGTTCTTTTTAACCGTTTATGTGTTTGGATGGTCAGAGGAGAGGGGAATAATGAATTGGGGAAGTAGAAATTAGTCACGTGGATTGCTTGCGGCAGGCGGACATTGCAAGGCCAGGTTCTGACCGACTCCAGGCTTAGAAGACAGATCCCCTGACAGCTCTGGGTTCTCAGCAGCGGGGTCTTGTTTTCTGCGTGTGCAGTAAGTACCGGCTGAGGGTAGCCCCAAAGCTTTCTCGCCAAATTACAGGGCTGAAAGAGAGAGAGAGAGAGAGAGAGAGAGAGAGAGAGAGAGAGAGAGAGAGAGAGAGAGAGACAGAGACAGAGAGACAGAGAGACAGAGACAGAGACAGAGAGACAAGAGAGACAGAGAGAGACAGAGACAGAGAGAGAAAGAGAGAGAGAAAGGGGGGATGGGGATATGCGGGGGGAGGGGTGGGGGGATTACACACTCTGATGGTCCTGTATGAAATCAGTGTCGGCAGTGACAATGTGTTGTATACGTGCGTGCGTGCCGTGCCTGCATACGTGTGTGTGTTCGTGTGCGTGCGTGCGTGTGTCCGCCTGTGCGTGCGTGCGTGTGTGCGTGTGGTTCTGGTGAGGGGGTTCCACCTGCAGAACCCGGCTATAACGACGACCTGAAGGTACCAGGAGCAAAGACGTTGGGGAAAACCGGTGAAAGTGTCTACAGACAGTGAAGGAGCACGGGGGCGAGTTCAACTGACGTCGGCCATCCGTCAGACACAAGGACCGCGCCAGCGCTGCCAGACTCACTGACTCAGCCCAACACACACTCACTCGTATCATAAAAAACACTCTTCTTAAAAGGCACACACTCTCAATAAACAGCAACTACGACAGCAAAAACAAAACATTCCCCCCGCCCACGCGATGGCGTACCGCTAAAATTAGAGTCGCCCTCTGCCGAAAACCCGGAACTAACAAAGGATCTCTCTTTCTCTTTAAGCCTGGAGTAGGTGAGACTGCTATTCATGGTGACGTTCATGACGATGAGCATGGCGTTCACGACGATGAGTATGGAGTTCATGACGACAAACATGGCGTTCATTGTAAGAGTGCCGCAGACAATGGTCATGACGATGAGTATGGCGTTCATGACATGAGCATGGAGTTCATGAAAAGGAGCATAGCGTTCATTGCGAGTGTGACGCGGATAGTGGTCATAACGATGACCATGCTTGTTCATGGCGCTGAGCATGGTGTTCATTGTGACGCAGTGGTCATGAAAATGAGCATGGCATCAATGGCGATGGAACTGATGAAGAAGAGTGGGCAGGCGGTCAGATCAATGGCGACAGAACTGATGAAGATGAGAGGGCAGGGGGTCAGATCAATGGCAATGGAACAGATGAAGAAGAGTGGGCAAGCGGTCAGATCAATGGCGATGGAACAGATGAAGAAGAGTGGGCATGGGGTCAGATCAATGGCAATGGAACAGATGAAGAAGAGTGGGCAAGCGGTCAGATCAATGGCGATGGAACAGATGAAGAAGAGTTGGCAGGCGGTCAGATCAATGGCGATGGAATAGATGAAGAAGAGTGGGCATGGGGTCAGATCAATGGCGATGGAACTGATGAAGAAGAGTGGGCATGGGGTCAGATCAATGGCGATGGAACAGATGAAGAAGAGTGGGCATGGGGTCAGATCAATGGCGATGGAAAGATGAAGAAGAGTGGGCATGGGGTCAGATCAATGGCGATGGAACTGATGAAGAAGAGTGGGCATGGGGTCAGATCAATGGCGATGGAACTGATGAAGAAGAGTGGGCAGGCGGTCAGATCAATGGCGATGGAACTGATGAAGAAGAGTGGGCAGGCGGTCAGATCAAAGGTGGACAAGGCGGGTGAGGAGGCCGATGATCAACCAACCTGATGGGGAAGGTGTGGTCGTATTCAAAGTCGCTGATGGCTTGAGGGTACCCCATATCCACCAGACGTTTCTTGAGGAGGTTGAAGCCCAGCTGCTCGTAGTCGGGGGACTTGTACACTGAAACGTTCGCACCCCAGCACAATGACTGTACCGTTGTACTGCAATCACTGAGCAGTGTCTACAATACACTGCCTGCCTGAGGCCACTACAGCGGCCCACCACTGCCCGGCACGGGTCTAGTTCTACACCGTTTTGAAAGGAACAAATAAAGCAAGCTCAATGGCCAAATAGAGGTGCGTGTGCTTGGTGTGTGTGTGTGTGGGGGGGGGGGGGGGGGGTGTGTGTGTTTGTGTGTATGTGTTTATGTGTGTATGCGTGTGTGTGTGCGTGTGTCCCGTGGTCGTCTATGTCGCTGTTTGTCTGTCCTGCTGTCGTTCTTTCGAGGATGCAGCGGAGTCTCATTTCCCTACCCTGGTTGTCTAAGACAGGGTTGTTCCCATGAAATTGTCGTGTGATAATTGCCTATGGCGGGGTTAGTCTGGACCATGCAATTGTCCTGTGATGGTTGTCTATAACGGGGTTTGTTTGGACTATGCAATTGTGTGATGGTTGTCTATAACGGGGTTTGCCTGTACCATGCAATTGTCCTGTGTATATAACGGGGTTTGGCCGATGCAATTGTGTAATAGTTGTCTATGGCGAGGTTTGTCTGAACGATGCAAATGTCCTGTGATGGCTGCTTGTGGCGGGGTTAGTGTGGACCAATTTTCCTGTGATGGTTTTCTATAACGGGGTTTGTCTCGACCATGCAATTGTCGTGTGATAGTTATCTATGGCAGGTTTATCTAAACGATGCAATTGTCCTGTGATGCTTGCTTGTGGCGGGGTTAGTCTGAATGGTGCAACGGGCCTGTCGTAACAGTCTATACATGACAGCGTTTGTCAGTATGGACGACGCAACTGGCCTTCTTTGATTGTCAATTAATACATGTACATCAGAGCGGCTGTTCCAGCTCCGTCAGCGCATACAAAACCCGCGTGCGGCTAGAAAATGAAAATCGGCGCCGCCGATAGCACCCGCTGCCAACCAGCGTTACAACGACAGCATCCACAGCCGGCCCTGCGCCAACTCCACAGCCCCCCTTGCCCGCAAAGCAAAGAGGAAAGCGATCAAAGGATATGAAAGGAAGATCCTAATATCAACTTTTGTTCCAGCCCCTTGTTTTCCTTAGCAGCTGGTACCATTGTGTTTCAGCCACCACGTGTTCTATTATCTTAGCCTCACCCCCCACCCCCACCCCTCGGAACATTACCTCCCCCTTCCCGCCCCCCTGTGCATGCCCTGTCCATGTCAAAACATAATCCTATTCCAGCAATCTGCCAAAAGCCTGTCTTGTCTCGTTAGTTGGCTGGCAGCCCGGAAATCACAACAATCTAACAAGAAAGATGCCAGTTGGAAGTCACAGTCATTGAAAAAGAGGCTGGGTGGGGGGGCTGCAGGAGCAAAGCCGGGGGTGTGAACGTAGGAATGAACACCGCGTGGTCTTTCTCTTTATCCTCGACATGTACATAATCCCCTGGTTTATGTCTACCTTATTTCTCTGTAGGTTTTATTCTTCTTCTTTTTTTGTTTGTTTGTTTTTTGGTTGGGGGGAGGGAGGGGGGAGGGGAGGTGTGTGTGTGGTGGGGGGGGGGGGGGGGGGGCGTTTTAATCATACACTTTATTTTTGTTCGTTTGGTTTATTCGCAGCTTCCTTTACCACGTTTGCTGTAGTCTGCAGTGACGTCAGTTTTTGTTCGTTCCGCTTGTTCATTTTTTCCTCTATTGTTCTGTTTTCGTTCAGTCTACGCCTTCTCAATGGCCCAGTAGTGGACTCCATGTTGGTTTAGTCGTGGACCCACACGCTGAATGCTGCTCAGCTGCAGTCTATACAGTACGAACGACGAGAAAAGGAGAGTCAATAAACAAAGTCCCTAGACAGACAAAGCACCAAAGAGGAATGCCCCATGTCAGCGCACAACAGTCGGTTCTTCGTGTGTGTGATATCGGCCTTTGCAGTGGCGCGCGTGCGCGCGCACACACACACACACACACACACACACACACACACACACACACACACACACACACACGCACAAACGCACGCACGCACGCACATACACACACACACCACACACAAACGCACACACACACACACACACTCACACACACACACACACACACACACACACACACACACACACACACACACACACACACACACAGACACACACACACACAGCAGGCACCTTACGCTCCCCACACATCATTAGCTCCAATATCCGACCCTCGAGCACATCGTATAACAAAACAAGGCAACACGGGTTCACACCCTGTTTACTCTTTGTCAGAGCGCATCATTGAGATATAGGGGTTCCGACAGTTTGCGGACTGTGGCGTTTCTAACCTGATCTAGATAGTCTTTTTCAGTTCTGCTGTTGTTGTTTCTTTGGGTTTTGTTGTTGTTGTTGTTGTTATAGTAGTTGTATTGTGTTCTGTTTTGTTGTTGTTGTTGTTTTGGTTTCTGAATTTTGTTTGTTGTTTCTTTTGTTTTGTATGTGTTGTTGTTGTTGTTGTTGTTGTTGTTGTTGTTGTTGTTGTTGTTGTTGTGTGTGCGTGCGTGCGTGCGTGCGTGCGTGCGTGCGTGCGTGCGTGCGTGCGTGCGTGTGTGTGTGTGTGTGTTGTTGTTGTTATATTATTGTTGTTGTTTTGTGTGTGTGTTGTTGTTGTTTTCTTTGGGGGGGGGGGGGGGGGGGGGAGGAGGGGTTCCTCTAGACGTTAGCGTGGGTGTCCTCACGGAAAACCAGATGCCAAGGCAGAGCCAGAGAAGGTTCCGTGCTGAGCACTAAGCCCCGCCTCCCACAGTTATGTTATGGTACCACAAGCTTTAAACCTGACCATTGTGTAGTATTGAGCTGACTTGGGAATGCATGCTGATTTGAGTCGGTCTGATTCCAGCATTCAGCTTAATGTAACTTGCCTCACTGGATCGCAGCTGATATAATATCTCGTCGTCAATAAACGTGTGCCATCGCTTATTCTGAAGGCTTTGTCCCGAAGCCACCATTATTGTCCGAACCGGAAGTCGAACTCGCAAATTCTCAGTCCAGTGTCCACTGGCTTGACCTTTCAGGCACACCTACTCTGTGTGCGTTTCATGACAGTGTACACTGCCATCGCGAAACACAGATCGGCGCAAAAGAAAGGTACGCATAAGTTCAGTTCTCTGCCGTTGTTTTTGTTGTTGTTGTTTGTTCTTGTTTTGTTTTGTTCTTTGTTCCTGTTTTCTTACTTTTTTTTCCTTTTCTTTTTAACTCGGGAGAGGGGATGGTGGAGGGGGTGAGTAGTCCTGAGAAGGGGGGGGGGGGCGGGGGGCATTTCCCAGCCCCCTTTTCTGGGCCCGTCTCCCTAAGATAAATGTCTAACCAAGCCCCATGAACCTGTATGTCAACAAGACACCCTCTCCCCTTCCCCGTCATCAAAGACCATTAAGACTTAATTGGGGAATCGCGGGAATGTTTCTCCCGGGGAACCACTTCAAGTCAACCCCTGTGATATCACCCTGCTTCAATCAATGCACTGGAGCGTCACGCCGTCAGGGCACGGCAGGGAGGAAGGTGTGTGTGTGTGTGTGGGGGGGGGGGGGGGGGGGGAAACGTCGGAGGGAGACAGCGCTGAACCAGGGACTGCACTTTGCGCCCAAATGGAATTCAAAGAGTGCCGGAATTCTGGGGCCGTGAAACCTACGGTTTTGCCTCTCACACCCGCTTTAATCACAAGCACACCGTCTGCCCTTTTCGCTGCCGCACTTTGAGCGGAGATTGTCGAGAGCTTTTTCATTTTTGCACGGTCCCTGGTTTGAGACATCAAATTACGCACCAGTAATACAGTAGTGCTTACCGGCTCAGTAGCTTCTGAGGTTCTCGTCTTCAATTTGCGAACACAAGCTAGCAAGTAGCTTCAAAATCACAAAGTCAGTGACTAGAATATTTTGCCCAGAACTGTCACTTGTTCAGATTCCGTAGACTGACTGAAGTGTTAAAAATAAATCTTACAAAGCACCTTTCTTTGAAATGATCCTTTGGATCACAAAGACAAGATGCACACAACTGAGCAGCTATCACAACTTAAATACCTGAGGGGGCCCGGAATAACATGCGTGATTAAGTCTCACGGCTTACGGCTCGACACCAGTGGTGATGATAATGATAACATTCATGACGATGAACTGAACGTCTCTGATTCCGTTCTGGTTTGTACTCACAGTCAGGCACATTGATAGATAATTGTTTCTAACGCCCAGTCAACCATGACCGTTATACCCTGGTGTCACAACCAGGAAACAGTCGACATAATACAGTATAACACTATTGAACCAAGAGTGATTCAACCTAGCCGACAGGTATATTCGGTAACAATAACAGCTGACTGATTAACTTATGGGGTCCTGACAGGAATCCAAATCAAGTCCACGAAAGAATCTGATTGGGAGGAATGTAGTGAGGCTGGTTGGGGTTGGGGGGGTGGGGGGGGGGGGGGGGGCAACGTATAAGAAGCCTCAGTCTAGGTACTGAACCATCAGAATTTTATCTACTTCTACAAAGGTAGCGAATACATTTTTTTTTTATTTTAAATCCACAAAGATACCGGACAAAAACACACACAAACACATAATTTTATTATGAAAAAAAAAAAGGGGAAAGGAGGGGAGGGCGGAATAACAACTTCATAAGCTGCAACTGCTGAAAGGTGAGGCCTGAACCCAAACCACGACTCGAACCTGCAATACCGTGCTCGTCAGTTTACAGCTGGCGAGGGGGTCAACGATCAACAATGAACTGCAACGAGTAGAATCACTCGATACGCTGTGCACATACTCGGGATACCGCGAAGCACATCACGTCGGGAAACGAAATGATATACATAGCCAACGCATCGGTAAAATTACATTATATATACCAAAACCTTTTCTATTTGTTTAAACAGATAACGCAGCCCGTGTAGCAAACAGTCACACGTGTGTGGGCTAGCTCTTTCTCTCCGGAATGGACCGTTCCTGATGAATATTCATAAAAGTGAAGTCACCAAGCCACCGAGATCGAAAACGAGGCTCAGGAGCGTTGGCTACAGAGGGTGCAAACCAAACTCCAAGCACTGGTTTACGACATCCTTCCTTGGAAGAAGGAGCCGGAAAGCAATGCTGGGAGTGTGGGTGCAAACAATAAAATCTCTTTGCTATGAAACAAAAATCTCTACCCGCTCTCACGATGTTGCCCCCCCCCCCCTCCCCCCTACCCCCCACTCCACCCCCTAGCCCCCTTTCGACCTGGAGATCCGCCATGACCTGGCTCATTACGAACGGCCCGTGCGTGGATGCTGTCAAAAGCAATGCCCCCAGAGAGAGGGGCTTCCCATCATTACGACACGCGACGCTCAGACCGACGCAACGCTCGCTCGGTACCCTCCACGCCCAGAGTCAGGAAACTAGCTGGCTGCGTAGCGGAGATCTACGATTCCATGCGATACGTCTGTGCTGACGATGGAGCTTGGCACTGCAACTGTCAGTCTGGTCTAGACAGCAACTGAACTGCGTGTCGCTCCCAGATTTATCACACGAAGTTGACACACAAGGGCGCTTCCGGAGGTCGAGTTATCAGCCCTTGTGTCGCTACGATGACATCGTCAGAGGGGGCTTGTGGGAACGAAGTGGTCTGGGTGGATAACGGCACGGCTTGCAGCTCCGCGGAGGGTAGAGGGCAGCGACTTATTGAGAGTGTATCAACTGTTTCCCATTCTGACTGTTAGCCACCTTGTCAGTTCATCTCAAATCGAGAAATAAACTGTGTTAAGTTGGGGGTAAAGGCGTTTAAAGTTGCCCAGTAGACCGTTTAAACAAGCTGGAGCGTGTGTTTTGTTGTTGTTGTTTTTACTGTTTTTTTAAGTAACATCAGAATCTCTTAGTCGCAGTATTTCTTTAGATCAGTACCCAAAGCTCGCCTTTTCAACCAGGACACCGATTAGTGTGTGTGTGTGTGTGTGTGCGTGCGTGCGTGCGTGCGTGCGTGCGTGCGTGCGTGCGTGCGTGCGTGCGTGTGTGTGTGAGAGAGAGAGAGAGAAAGAGAGAGAGAGAGAGAGACACACACACACACACACACATACACACAGTGTGTGTGTGTGTGTGTGTGTGTGTGTGTGTGTGTGTGTGTGTGTGAGTGTGTGTGTGTGTGTGTGTGTGTGTGTGTGTGTGTGTGTGAGAGAGAGAGAGAGAGAGTGTGTGTGTGTGTGTGTGTGTGTGTGTGTGTGTGTAGAATCAAGCAACCAATTGACTGTTGAAGCATTGTTTGGAAGACGTTAAACAGAGTTTGATCGGAAGAAGGACAGAAACAAATAACCTATAAGAGCAGCAAGTCCATTTTCCCTCCATAAAGAGCCTGTTGGATGCATCAGTCCCTCCCGAAGCCGAATCAGATTTTTGCTATATCCATCTACCCATCTATCTTCCATCCATAAACCCAGCCACCCACCAATCTTCCACCCATCCATTTACGCAGTTACCCACCAATACCCACCAATCTTCCACCCATCTATTTATCTAGCCATCCACTAATCTTCCACTGGTTGAAGATGTTTACAAATAAAAAGCTTGAAGCTCATAAAATAAAAAAATAAATGCGCTGATGTACAATGATAGGAAGACGTGGGAACGTCAGAATCAGTTCATCGTGCAATGCTGCTTTATGGCCAAAGAGACCGTACGGACTATAGGGACGGGGAGCCCAGGACGTCTACCTCAGAGTTCAGGAGCTGTGTGAGTCGAGGTGGCCGTCCTAGGTTCCCCGTCCTAAAGAGCCTTACGGTTTTTGTGGACGTAAAGCAACACTGAACCATGCTTAGGCACTGGTCCCTAATATGTCAACCGACATCCGAGGACATGAAGCTCTACACCATCATCATCATCATCATCAACGGATGTCCACCTCGACTTTCACACAGCTCCTGAGCTCTGATCAGAATCAGATGTGGGGCTTAATGTCCTCAGATGTCGGGCTGACATATCAGGGACAAATAAAATCAGAATGAGACCTCTGTCCACCCATAAATACCCACCCTGGCGGTGTCACTGGAAACAAGGGCCCTTGGCTGCAGGAAGCGCGGAGAGTGGACTCAACACTTATCTGGTCCTCATTTCTCCCTCTCGTGCCCCCCCCCCCCCCCCCCCATCCCCAATGTTATCATCCAGCCCGCTCAAGCCCCCAACGACTTGCTATGGGGGGGAGGGGTTACGGAGTATCGTGTCAGTCTGGGTGGTGATGGAGACAGAGAGTGCAATTATTGCACAATGATTACTGCTACGTCTGCCCCAAAGTGCCACTCCCGGCAAAGCCAAATATTCGTCCCAGGGTTACGGCCGCTGCTAAAACCGTTGGGAGATCCCTGGCTGTGAGTGGATTGCACCCGTGCCCCGCAGCTTTAAGGCGTGGTTAGGGTGCACACCGGGTACAAGGAGCTGCTGATCGCTCGGCAACCCGGCGAAAGTGAATTATTCGGCTTTACATCGTAATGTCACACGCCTTTAAAAACGCCATCGTCTCAGCGATTATATAGCAGTAAAGACACCGCGTCCCTCACTGCTGATCTCACTTGACGCCGGTACGAACCGCTCGTCGATCACAGCCACATAAAGGACGAGTGGATAATGAACGCTTCATTTACCACTGGCAAATAGGAGGTGAGGGTTTCGTGGAGTAAGGCACCCAGTACCTTAGCCAATCGAACCACAATGTCCACAAAGGGACAGGCGACCGGCAGCGTTGACGCCATTCTGAATAGCTGCGCCACCGCTCACAGTTCATCAGTGGATAACCGGTATTGCTAACACACATGACGCCCACAATCCAGCCATGTATAACCAGTATTGCTCACACGTATAACGCTCACAGTCCATCCATGGATAACCAGTATTGCTCTCACACATAACGTTCACAGTCCAGCCATGTATAACCAGCATTACTCTCACACATAAAGCCCGTTCTTAATTGGGCGAATGTTTCTTCGCCAGCCTAGTTGGAAGTATTCGGCGAACCTAGTTGGTTCTTAATTGGGCGAACTTTTCTTCGCGAACCAAGTTGGAAGTATTCGTCGAAGCTATATTCGGGGTCCAAAAAGCTTCGCTCAACATGTTCTGGGAACATTCGCCCTATTCGACGAACATTGCCTCTGATTGGCTGAGAGCAGAGCTCTCCTGTGGATGAAGGAAAAATAAAATAAAAATGGATGACGGTGTCGCTAGGTTCTTCACTCGCTTCGGAGGGAATTTGTTTATTTGTTGACTTGTGGAGGCGCAGCCTTGTCTCGGAGACCCAGAATGAGATAGTAGTTAGTTGAATTACCCTGTGAGGGATGATTAAAGTATACTGACTTGACTTGACTTGACTTGAGCCTACATTTTCGATCATGCTGTCTGCTGCGCGTCTGCCGCAAGTTTGGGCCGAAGCTTGCATTTCATTACAAGCCAGTTGAGAACAAGTAAATTCTTCGAACTGTCCGAACCATGTTCGGCGAACTAAAAGTTCAATTAAGAAACGAATCATACTTTGTCGAACTGTCCGAAGTATGCTCGGCGAACAAACATTCGCCCAGTTAAGAACGGGCTTAACGCTCACAGTTCATCCATGGATAACCAGTATTCCTCACACATAACGCTCACAGTTCATCCATGAATAACCACTAAACCAGTATTCCTCACACACATAACGCTCACAGTCCATCTATGAATAACCAGTATAGCTCTCACACATAACATTCACAGTCCATCCATGGATAACCAGTATTACTCTCACATACATAACGCTCACTGTCCATCCTTGAATAACCAGTATTGCTCATACACATAACGCTCACAGTTCATCAATGGGTAACCAAAACGCTAACTGTCCATTACTGGGTAACCAGTATTCATAACGCCCAAAAGGCTGACAGTCCTTTACTGGGTAACCAGTAATCTTAACGCCCATAAGTTCTAACGCTCATAGTCCTTCAATGCATAACCAGCATTCATAAATTCCATAAGGCTCACAGTCCATCAATGGATAACCAGCATTCATAACACCCACTGCATATTCACAAGACGCTAGACTGACAGCGAGCCCTCCGCTAACAATTACCGGTTTGTTTGTTTGTTTGTTGTTGTTGTTGTTGTTGTTGTGTGAGATATATATACACATAGCATTATCTCTCTGAAGAGAGCCCGCCCCCGTCTCCTCCCCCCTCCTGCCCCCGTCCACAAGAAATGGGTACGACCCTCGCCCGCAGAGCCGAAGGGTTGGAAGAGTCCAATGGACGGACGCGTACAGTAACTGACACACAGCTGTATGGAGAAAATCCAAATGCCACTGACACAGATGTATGAGGAAAACCCCAATGCCACTGACACACAGCTGTATGAGGAAAACCCCAATGCCACTGACACATATATGTATCGGGGGAAAACCCAATACCACTGACACATAGATGTATGGGGAAAGCCCCATTGCCACTGACACATTGATGTATGGGGGGAAAACCCAATACCACTGACACATAGATGTATGGGGGAAAACCCAATTCCACCCACCGACACACAGCTGTAATGGGAAAAATCACAATGCCATTGACACACAGCTGTATGAGGAAAACCCCAAATTACCACTGACACATAGATGTAAGGGGGAAAACCCCAATGCCACTGACACACAGATGTATGGGGAAAATCCCAATGCCACTAACACATAGATGAATGGGGGGAAACCCCAATGCCACTGACACACAGATGTATGAGGAAAACCCCAATGCCACTGACACACAGCTGTATGGGGGGAAAACCAATGCCACTGACACACTGCTGTATGAGGAAAACCCCAATGCCACTGACACATAGCTGTATGGGGGAAAACCCCAATGCCACTGACACACAGATGTATGGGGAAAATCCCAATGCCACCGACACACAGCTGTATCGGCGAGGTGGGGGGGGGGGGGGGACCCAATGCCACTGACACACAGCTGTATGGGGGAAAACACAATGCCACTGACACACAGCTGTATGGGGAAAATCCCAATTGCCACGGACACATAGCTGTATGGGGAAAATCCTAATGCCACTGACACACAGCTGTATGGGGGAAAACCCAAGGCCAAGCACTGCTGTGACACAGACACAAAGGCGCTTCACGCGCGAAATTTAGCAACAGTCAGATGGTCATAAAGATGGTTACTTCAAGCGACCGAACGCTCAAGTGTGAAAGAGTGACAGACCGGCAGACAGAGATAGGCAAGCAGTCAAGATCTGAGCTCATCCAAAGTATAATACAGAGACAGACCAAAGACTACCCACATTACCGCGCCGGCTAGCATAAAGACTCTTTGGACATACAGAGAAACTGTATTACTATTATAATTTTAAAACATAAATATTTAGAAGAAAAAAAATTGTGCTCTAATGTATGAGGTCGAACGGGGACATTAATTTCCCGCTGGGATTAATAAAGTATATCGTTATCATCGAAACGTCTCATTATGTGAAGCACCTGTGGGGGCACCTGCAGCGCTATGTTTTACCGATCCATGATCAGTTGAGAGTCATTTTCACAACTTTCACCTGCCTTTCTTCACGGATTCTAAAGACAGGAAATGCATTGAAATGTGTGTTATCTTGTGCACGGGTCTGTTTAGACTGCATTATGTACGTTATTCGTGGTTGAGGCATTCCGTGTCTGGCGGTTTTACCCACGAAGACTTTAACTGAATGGGGGAGGGAGAGGGGCAAAATGTTTTGGAGTGGAGGATCAACAGCCCTTGGACACTTAACACGTGCAACGGCGTATTCTAACTCACTCTCCGCGCATCAAAAGTGTCCCCCCCCCCCCCCCCCCCCCCCACACTTCTATTTCTTCCTGTGTCTCATTCACACAGACACAAGAGTACCCACGTCGTACTCTTTCTACCTGCCCACCCCAACACTTCTCTCTCTCTCTCTCTCTCTCTCTCTCTCTCTCTCTCTCTCTCTCTCTCTCTCTCTCTCTCTCGTGAAAGAGTAGGCAAATAAGGGGTGGATGGTTGGGGTGGTGGTTAAAGAATGAGATGGAAGAGAGAACGAGAGAAGGCGGGGAGGGGGAGGAGGCATAGGAAGGAGGGGGTAAACGCATGAGAGGGGAGAGAGGAACAGAGAAGGGAAAGGGGGAGGAGAGAGGGAGATAGAATGAGGGAGGGGGAGAGAGAGCGAGAGAGAGAGACAGACAGACAGACAGACAAACAGAGAGAGAGAGAGACAGAAATACAGAGACAGAGAGAGAGACTGAGGTGACAGGCAGCGAACGAGACAGGCCGAGACTGAGATTGGGGCTAGTCAGTGCTGAGCAGTACACAGCTGCTATCACTGCGCATGTGTGAGGCGTCGTAAGGGTAGCACACGGTACAGAGCTGCAAATCACCCCAACAACGTCAGCCAATCATAACGTCACAAATAATATTATATGATGTGCGAAGAGCTCGAAGAGTGCTGGCATGTTTAGCCCACAAGCTAAAGCATAGCAACATAGCGAAACTGACAGCGGCGGATTCCGAACAAAACCTTCAAACTAAATAATCACGCCCAGTAATAAGGCCAAAGGCCAAAGAAAAAATATAAAACCCTTCACGATGCGGGCATGTGCGGCGGCCTGGCGGGGCAACAATCAAATGAGTGCGAGTTTCACACACTCTCTGCGGGAGCAATACTGGTGATGTATCGCTGATGCCATGTGCGTCATTAACGCCATGAAATATTCATCGCTTCGTTCATTGACTTTGATCGACTTCGGTATGAATCCCTGTTTGCCCGCGAAGACAACGCATGTAACGGGTGAAGGACTCTCATCCGAACTATACTGGTGTCAAAACAATCCAAACTTTGAAACAAACAATGGTTCCTTTAACAGAACCAGCCTCCTACGTTCCAGCGGAATTGTTGTTTGTGTGTGTGTGTGTGTGTGTGTGTGTGTGTGTGTGTGTGTGTGTGTGTGTGTGTGTGTGTGTGTTGTTGTTGTTTTTTACTTTTTATTTGTTTCTTTATTGTTGTTGTTTTGTTTTGTTTGCTTTTGCTGTGTGTGTGTGTTGTGTGTGTGTGTGTGTGTGTGTGTGTGTGTGTGTGTGTGTGTGTGTGTGTGTGTGTGTGTGTGCTTTGTTTGTTTGTTGTTGTTTTTGTTTGTTGTCGTGGGCTATTCTCTTCTCTCTCTCTCCCCCTTCTTCTTTTTCTTCTTCTTCTTTTTTTAGTCACTTTTTTAATTCTTCGCCAAGCTGCCGGCTAATTCTACACCAAAAACGCCCAATTTTAGCGCGCTAAATAAAGCTTGTGTTTAAACCAAGAGATCACCCCTTGAACGCTGCAGACATCCGAAAAAGTCACTCCACAGATTTAGTAAACATTCCACAGAGATGAACGCGACAGAATAATAATAATTATGATATCTCTGACAATAATAAAAACCGTATGTACTTTTCCGTGATCTGTACGCAGCACTGAAAATTGTATCCGCTGGCCTGAGATGTACCTTGTATTTACTCGCATGCCAGGTGAGAGTTTCAGACCGTAGGTGACAGAGGTCTTTATTATTGTTCTGTTTGTGTGACGTCTTTCGAGCACTAATTAACTCCCTTGTGTGTTTATCCGCGGATGTTTAATCCGTGACGTCAGATACTTTAGTGATGTCAAACTGAAACGCGGGGAAACGGTATTTTATATAGCAATATATATATGCGTGTGTGTGTGCATATATATATATATATATATATATATATATATATATATATATATATATATATATATATATATATATAACACCTGATCCAAGCACTCCATGAATTATTTTCGAATCGAATCCGAGGCGTTCCTTGACAGGGAGATCATAGTTCAGGAGCTGTGTAAGAGTCGAGATGGACGTCCTGGGGTGTCCGTCCTAACGAGCCTTCTGGTTTCTGTGGACGTAAAGAGTTACTGAACTGTGCTTCGGCATTGGTCACAACTTGTCCCTAATATGTCAACTGACATCTGAGGACATTAAGCAACACTTCACCACCACGACAGGGAGAATCTTTGACAATTCTGAGTTCTCAACAAAGCTAGGGGACCTTAGTTTCTGCGTCCACAGTGCCCCATTCCGGGAGACTGCGACGAGACATAACGATAATCACAGACTCCGGTGCCAATGATTTTATCCATCATGAGCATCCAGTCACATTCGGAAGAAGGAAGAAAAAAGAAAGAAAAAAAGGTGGGCGGGGAGGGGGGCGGAGAGAGAGAGAGAGAGAGAGAGAGAGAGAGAGAGAGAGAGAGAGAGAGAAGGGGGAGAAGAAGATAAAACATCAGCACCAATGACGCAGGTTATATCTTAAGGCGTTATGCACAGTTTAGTACACAGTCTCTCCTCTATCATTTTAAAATCACATTACTCTGGACTGAAGCTTAATTCTATTTTTTCTTTTCTTTTTTTAAATCACAATATCAAAGACTACACAAAATAGGGAGGCGTTATACGGCAGTTCATAGATAGTGCGAAAAGGCTTAAAGCGTGTTAAAGCACCGTGCACACATAATGCAGCATCTCGCCAATCTCATCGCTAGTGAGAACAGACCCGCAACCCTAATTTCACATCTAAGCTATGAATTCAAACAAAATGGACCGCCGCTCTGCACAGTTCTGCGTTTGAATACGAATCGCCGTAAATCTTGCCGGTTGGGCGGAAATCGAGGAGCACATAAAATGTCCCCACATTAGAGAGGAATATCAATCGGGGTAGACCTTTAATCCTGGGGGTTATTGGCCGAGAGCGCCTTGTCAAGCTGCGAACACGTGGAGGTTTAAATCTCCACCGCCCCGTTATCACCGCTATGCGTTCAATCCCCGGTCGTCAAGGCATTTTCTACTGCGCGACTACGTGAACAGGGCATTGCTGTTCACAAGGCTGAGTTTCTAAGACGCCATTCATCAACGAGGTTCAAATACGTGATGATAGCATATTTATTACCCACTCCCCAAACCACACACCCCTCCATCCCAACTCCTGCACTACCCACCGACCACAACGTTCATCCGTTTCGGGCTCCGTCTACTTAAACTGATCACTCAAGGTATATTTAGTAGTTCGCCGAGGAGACCAACAAATAATGACAGGTGTAAATGTGCCAGAGAAATGGATGTAGGCGTGTTAAGAAGTGTTATTTTAAAGTGCCTGTGGTTGGTAGGAGGGTGCCCCCCCCCCCCCCCTCCCAGATTTTAATCTCCAGCGTAGTTTGAAATGTGAATGAGGGTATCGGTCTCCAGTCACCTACTTTCCACCGTTCACCTTGACTGTGGTAACAAGCGGGACCCAGTTCTGGCCGAAGCCATTTTGCTGTCCGCCAAGCCAATGTCCACTCCCCACTAATCCTGCGTTTGTCCTGGTGTAACCATCTACTATTGGTCCACTGGACCACGTTTCTCAGTGCAGTGCGTTACATTAGCGCCATCAGTCCTCTGTCGTCTCACCCATTGAGCCACTCGCTCACCCCCCCCCCCCCCCAACCCCCCACACGATCATACACACACACACACACACACACACACACACACACGATCATACACACACACGATCACACATACGCACGCACGCACGCACGCACGCAAGCACACACACACACACACACACACAACCTCAACATGCCAGCAATATTCTAGAAAATATACAGCTTTATAAAAACCATGAACAATTTCTGACAGAATATTTATATCTTCGACTTTTCCAAGGGTTTAATCAAATCACAAAATGTAAAAATCCGAGTCGTCAGTCGAAGCACTTCGTGTTTCAAGGGAACTCAGGAGTAGCACAAAATACAAACAAACAAACAAAAAGAATCCCAAAGAACTAACGAGTCTGGAATAAAAATTAAAAATAGCCCCCCACCAAAAAAAAGAGAAGAAAAGGCAAACTCCCAAGAGAGAGAGAGAGAGAGTACAAACAAACAAAAAGAATTCCAAAGAATTAATGAGTCTGAAATCAAAAATAGGCAAAATTCCAGAGAGAGCGGGCAATGCGTGTCAGTCCATATTCTGACCTACTCCAGGCTTAACAGTTGAAGCTGGGCCGTATTTTGATCTGACTGACAAAAGAGGCTTATCCGCCCAGCCACACACTTCCTGCCCTACTCAAAACAAGGTGGGTAGAGTACCCCCATTGCAGGGCTAAGAAAGAGGAGTCAGGGTATCCAGGATGTGGGTGCTTGAGGGTGGAGAGCTGCATAACGGGTAGCTATGGCCACAAACGGCGTTCTCAACGGGTACATTCTCCACCCTTCCCTCGTATCACACACACAAACATGGTCCCCGGATCAGGGGTTATTCAATAACGGGAGTGCCCGTCAAGTTATGAATCCACTTCTTCCTTGGGTCTGCAGCGCCTGTGGGTTATTTGATTTTTTTACTTTTTGTTGCAGATCAAAAACTGCGCTTGTCTGTTTTTGCACTTCCTTTATCAACAACAGGTGACAGGAAATGAATTATACTGCAGGATCGGTTGCAGTGACAAAGGAATGTCGTTGGAAACCAGTCGGATTTCTACAGGTGGTTTCATGCCTAGATGTAGTTTTGACTGACAGTAAAGCTGGCCTACACCAATCAAGCAAGCGTACTTTCCTTTCAATTCAATAAGAAAGTCCGGTGTGGTTGTTGCAGCTGCTGTTGTAGTCATAGTTGTTGGTGTTGGTATTGCTGTGGTTCTTATTGAGGAGTTGTTCCTGAGGTGATGTCGGAGTTGAAGAAGAGGACTGTTGTTGAGGAAGAGTTAGTAATGGGATTGTAACGTCCTGTCAATTGCATTGGATCACCTGGGGGTGGGGTAGGGGTGGTGGTGGGGGTGAGAAAGAGTGTGTGTGTGTGTGGGGGGGGGGGAGCATGCAACAGTAATAGGACTTTAAGGTCCTGTTAACAGCACAGGGTCACCTCAGGGTGATGTTGAGAAGGAAGAAGAATAAGAATGAAGAAAATCTGGTGGGGGGGGGGGGAACTGTGTCAGTGTTACTTTTGTTTTGAAAAAAGCAATGGTGTTTCAATATCGCCACCACATTAATGAGACAAAAGAGTGGCCAGAAGCGCCAATGTACAAGGTTACAGCCGTTAGTGTTGCAGCCACCACTACAGTGCACTGACCTGCCAGTGTGTAGTCCATGTCAAAGCCAAAGAACCCCACCTTCTCCAGCATCAGGCTGCGGTTCACAAACACTCTGAAACAATGCATGGTAGCGATGAGAAACACACACACATATATATATATATATATATATATATATATAAAAACACAGACACACATATAACACACATGCATACACACACAAATACAGATCTGCATACATGCATGTGTGCACATACACACACACATAACATGTAAACACACACACACACACATACATACACGCATGTGCGCATATACACACATATAACACAGAGCCAGACACACATAACAAACACACACACACACACACACACACACACACACACACACACACACACACACACACACACACACGCATGCATGAAAAGGCAAACATACACACACACACACACATGCACAACAATCTACATTTTCTGGTGGTTCTTCCCAGCTGGCCAAAAGATGTCAGTGACATGACTGACCAAAAGATGTCTGTGCTATGACTCATATATAAAAAAATCATATTAACAATCTCCCGAGGTGACCATATGTGGTTAATGAGATATTAAAATCCAATTACTAAAGTCTATCCAAAAAACCACAACAAAAACCAAGCAAATATTGGAAATGAGTCTAATATAATCTGCAACATTTTCAAAGTCAAACTGATTCCCATTTTTGTAACCATTTCTCATATTTCATTTTCACAATGAAACTTGCATGAAAATGCAGCCTCTTCACAAAATCTGTTTTTGTGTCATTCTGTGAGGAACAATCAATATTACAATGTGTGACAAAATAAGGTTTTGCCTCATTCAGTGGGGAACAATCAATATTATGCTGTGTGACAAAATGCCACAAAGCATCATTGTGTCCCAGCCACAGTGCATCAGTCAGATGTTAGCTAACAAAGGCAAGAAAACAATCAATGGCTGTGCATGTGTGTGTGTGTGTGTGTGTGTGTGTGTGTGTGTGTGTGTGTGTGTGTGTGTGTGTAAAACGCAGCTGACATATTTACATGTTTGCCAACTTGTACTGATAAACACATTATAAACCTGTATCCATCTTCGAGTTCCATATCCAGCAGTCCTTTCTTATTCTATGTTAATTTCAATTTTTCAATCATGTTTCAATTCCAATGGGAACTAACCCATCAGTTACCTCATTGGAAACTGCGACATAATCATGTGCATGCTCTTGGTGCAAAGAAATATTAACAAATGTGTGTCCCATGTGAAGAAAGATAACACTTGTGTAACAGGGATAAATAATATCTAAAAATTGACAGATCTTAGCTTTGTAGTCTTTATTCTTAGACTTTTTTTTTTTTTAAATTAAATGCATAAGCAACTTTAGCTCTGAAATTTCTGACTGGTTCAATGGTTTGCATTTCACTATCATACACAATGTAATAATTTTATAATGTTCTCTCTCTCTCTCTCTCTCTCTCTCTCTGTCTCTCTCTCTCTCTCTCTCACACTCTCACACACACACACACACACACACACACAGAAAGAAGAGGGGAAAAAACACCTCACTGCCATTTCAACATTTATCAACATCATTTCTTGCATCTTGCAACATCATCAGTTAATGTAGCACATGTTAAAGAGGACCCAAAGCTAGCAGGCTTCTCACCATTGTTCTATCAATATTGTATTACCAATTCAACAGAAGTACTTTTTCACTTCAAATCTGAGCTCCTTGGGGCACAGTCATATAGTTTGCTTTTTACCAATGAAGAGCAGAATGCTTGTGCCAAACACACCAGTGCTGTTAATTAATGCTGTCACAGTAAGCAGCTTGGTGTTTTATGCCCAGTTAACCATTACAGTTATACCAGCGCAAGTGCTATTAGTATTACAGACACAGAATGAATGTCTGACACAAAAATGGCAGTGCTCATGGGCATGTTTTTGCAACTTTCAAACATCAAATTCTAACAGACTATAAAGGAAAGTTCTGAGAAACTGGCTGATTATTTTCATTCCATTTCTGCTGATACAGCACATGATGCTTCTTTGTTTGCAGTCCCCTTTAAACACTGTGAAAAAGCAACAACAACAAAAACCAAAAAAAGATCAGGATTACCGTTTGCTAGGCTCACGCTTGTACATGCGAGGATTGATGATGCTGTAAGATCTCGATACACGAGGTGTCTTTCCATCACGTCTCTCCACGCTGTTTTGGTCAGGGCTGCTCATGGTGGCTGGCTGATTGATGTCTCTGCAACAAAAAGAAAATGAATCAAGATATTCAAATGTCACAGGTCCGAGTTGCCTTCTTGATTAAACATTTTCTTCTTTAGTTGTGCTTTTGACTCATACACTACTACTCATCAGTATTGAGCCTTCTTCATGAGTATAATCTAGTTTATACTATAAAATATAAAAATGCATTACTATATATGTTCTGAACTGGTTGGCTTGAACAGTTTCTTTGTTATTGACTGCAGTCTAAATTGTAAAAAAAGAAAGAAAGAAAGAAGAAGTTTCCAGTGAAAGGATTTAATATGGCTTACCTGCAACAGCAAAAGCTATAGAACATTTGTGAAATCAACAGTGATATACACCAACATGTACACACATTACCCTGAATACATTCCTGTGTGTGTGCATGTGTACGTGCGTGCATGTGTGTGTGTATACATGAGAGTAATAATAATAATACGTAACTCTCATATAACGCCTAATCCAACTAGACTGGCTCAAAGCATTTCACAATTCAAAACAAGGATGGACATCTGAATCAATACATGAAACATGATGATCCAACGCCAACAGCAAAGTACTGATGCATATGTATGCATGCCTAAGTGAGTGTGTGTGTGTGTATGTGTGCATGTGTGCACACACATGCATGCACTGTGCTCATGCATGCTCTAATGCACTTTAACAGAAGCTGATAAGACCAGCTGATTATATAATACACTTAAAGGTGGTATTTGAAAAGTACATTTAAACATTTTCATGTTTGGGGAATTTTCTTCTGTTCAGCTTCGAGTGATGAAGGCTGCAAACTTGTGTACAAATATCTTGACCCCACCAGGTTTTGAAACCCAACACTTTTACAGCAACATCCGACATCATGTGCTTTCAGTTGCACAAACATCTGACACTGTGACAGCAGCACCAGACATGTTATCAGGTGAGTTACTGCATACAGCAGCACTGACAAACATCCGAAAAGCTGTTCTATCACGCAAACCTGTATGCTCAAATGATGATTTCCAGCAGAATTTTAGGTCTTGGTTGCCACCACTGACTGAAAATAAATGCCAGTCGACCTGATATAGCAATGTAGTCTGCAGACACTGATTTACATCAACTAGCAGAAATAAACTAACAAAACTGAACTGAAACTGCAAACTGAATTCCTGGCACACACAGCGACCGTGGCAGCCGAACTAGTTTCTGCATGTTACCGTGTCTACAATATAGCGAAAGCTTCCAAATTACAGTCATTAACATGATTAAGGGCTATTTTGGATATACCGGTATCACAGTACTAGTCTCAAGACCGAAGTGAATCTAGATACCTGACTGGGCAAACAATGAGACTGCTGACTAAACCCAGCAGTTGAATCCTTTATTCCAGAACAGTTCCAACTCCCCTTTTGACCGTGGCGCGCGTCCTTGACAGACCCAAGACCTTGGTACCAGGGTAAAGTATCACATTCTGTTCTGTAACTAGCGCTATACAGCTGTTACGTGCAACAGCTGAACCTTGTGACTTGTGTTGGTCGATACATGTTGCGTCCACGCCGATATTATATGTGCTTTCCCCCCTTAAATACAAGAAAAACTGGAATGCGTTTCAGTATGAGCTTCTGCGCGACTGGAATCCACTAAATTTGCAGTACAATTTACTGTCATTCAATCTTAGCACTAAGAGTTATCATAAAGACGCGCCACTTACGATGAAGCGTGCAAATCGAGACAAAAGTTTGTGGCAGACGATTTCCGCAATGTTTACTTCCGCTGAGGGCAATAACTCTGTCTAAAAGGTTATGTAGCTTGTTGCACCGGCCTATCAGAGTTATCAGAGGGGGTATGTTACCCGCCTCTCTCTCTCTCTCTCTCTCTCTCTCTCTCTCTCTCTCTCTCTCTCTCTCTCTCTCTCTCTCTCTCGGAGCCAGTTTGGCCTAGCGGTAAGGCGTTAGGCTGGTACTAGTGAAGCAGAGGGACCTCGGTTCGAATCCGCTTCGGCTCTCCTTCCTCTTCAAAAGTTGTTGTCTATGGACGCTGTCTTGTGACTGACTTCGTCCCTCACAAATAATCAATAGCTCTCATCGCTGCTCATCTTACTGCAAGAGTTATTCTGGTGGTGACAGTGCACCCAAAACAGTATAATCTCACTCACCCCCCCACACTCTCAACTCAGCTCCCCGTCTCTAACTGATAAGCCTTATGGTTTATGGACGTTAAACACCATGTTTACTCCTCTCTCTCTCTCTCTCTCTCTCTCTCTCTCTTACATCTACACTCTCACACACAACTACTGCCTCTACTCTTCTGCTCTAATGCTCGTTCTAGCACACGCAAGCACGCCGCAAGCACGCTCGCACGCATGCACGCACACACACACCTTCTTTTTCTTCTTCTTTTAGCGTTTGCGTCAGTGGTTGGTTGGTTAATCGAGGTATTATATAAAATGTCCATTTGTTGTTTTGGTGACGATTTGCTGTTTCAGATCTAACAGTCATGTCCCCCGCCCCCTCTTCGGTTAAATGTGCATTGTGATCTTTCCACCACAAAACATAAAGTATGCAGACACACCGAACAATTCAGACTAGCCGGCTTTGTATAATACTTTTACTTTGCTGTAAATTAAATATTTACAATACACATTATACAAGATGCACTTACGTCTGTGCCTTTGTCTCTCTTTCATGAAAATGAGATTATCAAAACAGAAAAATGGAAGCAGAAATAAGAGGGCCTAATGTGTGTAGTGTGTGGTGCGTGTGAAGTGTGTGTGTGTGTGTGTGTGTGTGTGTGTGTGTGTGGTGCGTGCGTGCGTGCGTGCGTGCGTGTGTGTGTGTGTGTGTGTGTGTGTGTGCCCGTGCGCGTGCGTGAGTATGTGCGCGCGCGTGTGTGTGTGTGTGTGTGTGTGTGTGTGTGTGTGTGGCTTTTTTATTTCCTAAACAGAAATCAGAAGAGCACAAACAACCAGCCAGAGGGCCAGACAGTGCTGGAGTGTGCAGACCACACTGGTCAATGTGACCTGCAGCACCATGATCTCTGCCAGCTGATTGGTGGAACTGCACTAATGAAGTCCCGCAGAGACGCCCGCGCGATGCCTCTGCTGGACAAAAATACAAGCATCAAAGGTCACAGGGGAAACGCATTCGTCTTTAGCCCGCTTCCAGATGCTCTTTGATTCTGGTTCTGACCAGGTAGCTGACCGTGTCATAATGAGGGATGTCGGCTGTCCTGGGAGGCATTAAAAGTGTGCCGGGTGTCATTTCGCCGGCTTACTGGGGATGATTTGTTACTTCCGTTTGGAAAGTCATTCCCCCCCCCCCCCCCCCCCGCCTCTAATCGTTTCTTTCTTTTTCTTTCTGTCTGTCTGTCTGTCTGTCTTCGTCTCTGTCTGTCTGTCTGTCTGTCTGTCTGTCTGTCTGTCTGTCTTCGTCTCTCTTCTCTCTCTCTCTCTCTCTGTCTCTCTCTCTCTCTCTCTTCTCTCTCTCTCTCTTAAACCGAATTAGAGACAGTGACTGAGTGCATGTTTAGTTTTGTGCCATCGTTGCCACCATCTTTAACAGATACTTTTTTAAACCCCACATTTTAGCAGATAAGAACATACACACGACACAACAAGCTGCCTGTTCAAGTAGTGTGCGTGACGGGAAGATTACAAAAATGGAGTCCACGGACTGCTGGATTTACAGGGAAAATGGACAGTAAAGTGGAATATATCAACGAATAATAAATTGACAGAATGGACAGAATCAACAAACAAGGGAGTTAACTATCTCTAGAAAAACACAACAACAAAGACCCGAGTCGCCTACGGTAACTCGCACATGGCATGCGAGTAAATACAAGGTACATAAACTCCACCAGAGGTAGCCTACGTCCTCTGAATGGCAGAATGGACAATTAATTAGATGGATGATTACATACAATCGACATAATGAAAACAAAATGTCGCTCAGTTTTTTCTTTGTTGTTGTTGTTATTGTTGTCATTATCTTTTCTTCTTCTTTTTTTTTTTTAAGGTTTTTTTTTGTTTTTTGTTGTTGTTGTTGTTGTTAGTTTGCTTTTGTGTTTTTGTTCTTTGTTGCTTTTTTTCTTTGCTTTTTTTTAAATATTCCGGGAATAAGAAATACGCTGCAGCTTAGTCATCACTACAGAGTTCACTCCTTTCATCGTTTGTTACACAGTATTAACATTAGTGTGTTCTCTGTTCGTTATGACTTGAAAATTGGCGTTACCCTGAAAACTGGAGCACGTTTTCTGTTGCCTGATTAAAATAGGCGTTCTTTTTCAACCCAGCCTATCCTGATGGGATCGTGTGCGGCTGACGGCGGGACGTTAAAATCCCGGAACTAACTTTGAGAAAACCTTTTCCGTGCTTTGATCATGACCAGTCGGACTGCGGGTGTAAAGAGAACGGAAAAGCACTGAGTTTCAAACTGCGGTTCTTTGGCATAGACATCAGTGAAAGATGTGACAAGTTTCACAAGAAATACGTTCGTACCGTGCCACTGCCGTGAAGTTGGAGCTAACATATCAAAGGAAGCCTCACAGAGCTTTCACTACGGCAGTCTTCGTGTTAATAAGAAACACGTGTTGGCAGAAAGAAAGTCGGCTCACTGGAGGCGGACTGAACTCCATTTTGGCCTTTGCCTGCCGGGATAATTATGGCACCGATGTCACGTATGGAAACAATTTTTAAACCTCTGGCCGTTGCTTCTTTTTACCACTCCTCAATTATCTTGGATCCACCCGCCCCACCCCCACCTCCGACACACACACACTTCCCCCGAGAGTAGAACTATCACCACCCACTGTCATTTTATAGTTTATCCGAGTTCCGTACCCATAAAGTATTAGTAACTGTGTGGGTCGTTTTCTTTACTCATCTTTTTCTTTGACGAGGGTCTTCTTGTGGTATATAATAACTTAGTAGTGCTGGCTTTGTTGGTATTCGTTCTTGTTGCTGCTGCTGCTGTTCATCGCCGTTGTTGGTGGCGGTATCGTGGGGATGCGTTAGCGGTCCTATGGGTGATCCTAAATTGCTTCTGCAATGACTGTAGGCTATAAATCTCCCTCTGTCTCTGTCTGTCTGTCTGTCTGTCTGTCTGTCTGTCTGTGTCTGTGTCTGTCTGTCTGTCTGTCTCTGTCTCTGTCTCTCTGTCTCTGTCTCTGTCTCTCTCTCTCTCTCTCTCTCTCTCTCTCCTCACACACCACACACACACACACACACACACACACACCACACACACACACACACACACACACACACAACACACACACACACACTAACATCACAAGCCAACAGGTGCAGACAATGTGTAGTGTGTGTGTGTGTGTGCTGCGTGCGTGCGTGCTGCGTGGCGTGTGCGTGCGTGCGTGCGTGCGTGCGTGCGTGCGTGCGTGCGTGCGTGCGTGCGTGCGTGCGTGCGTGCGTGCGTGGTGTGCGTGCGTGCGTGGTGTGTGGTGTGTGTGTGTGTGTGTGTGTGTGTGTGTGTGTGTGTGTGTGTGAGAGAGAGAGAGAGAGAGAGAGAGAGAGAGAGAGAGAGAGAGAGCAGAGACAGAGACAGAGACAGAGACAGAGACAGACAGACAGACAGACAGACAGACAGACAGACAGACAGAGGGAGAGAGAAGAGAGAGAGAGAGAGAGAGAGAGAGAGAGAGAGAGAGAGAGAGAGAGATCTGTTTTGTATCTGTGTAGACATACTCTTCATGCGTTCTCAATTATGCCAAATAGCCCAGTGAAATATTGCTCAACTTTCGTAAGCAATATGAGAATCGTGACCGAGTACTGAGTCTACTTAGGCCCACTGACAAACAGCAGAGCAAATTCCTCCCGCATTTCTTCAGTCACTTTCCCACAAGTAACTAAGTTGCTACCAGCATCTTGAAACCGTAAGAGCAGTTTCTAACGGATTCTGAAAATGCGGAACTATGTTGCTGTACCAGCATCTTGATTTTGTCACAGTACTCTCTGCAATGGATGGAATGACGTTTGCCAAACACTTCCCGGGACATCAGGGAGAAAAGCAAGGTACTAAATTACAAGTAAACAGCTGGCTAACGCCTTATACAGTTTTGATTTATCCCATTCCAACTATTTACAACTGGTTAAAGATGACAGACAAACAGAGAACACGAACTCGAAAACTTTGTTTTGTAATATTGTAGACTAGTTTAAATTCAGTCAAACTCAGCGATGATTTAAAACACCAATTTACTTGCTTACTTACTGCGATGATTTTTTTTTTTATAGTTGCCTCACGTGACACTCCGATCATCGCTTTCCGGCACCTGCCTCCAAGGAAGGAAGGAAGGATGCCGTAAACCAGTGCTTGGAGTTTGTAGTAGCCTGTCTTAGATATTATGTCCACATCCCAGTCATTCCAACTTTTTTCAATATTTTCAGTACTTCGGTCAAACGAATGACTTCCCCCCCCCCCCCCCCCACCAACTTCCCGGCCCTCCTCCGCCCGGCCCTCCCCAACAAACTGGGACAGTCTTCCCGCACCCACACCCCTGACCCCGCCCCGAACTATTTCAAATATCCAGTGTCCGACTCCGCTGTGCGCGGGAAAATCATGACGCAAGTGCAAGAACGCCGGCAGCGTCAGCTATGACGGTGCTGCATGTGACAAGTCGTTTGATGTGAATCCGAGAGACAGCAGCAGGGGAGGAGTTTTTTGGGGGATGGGGAGGGGGGCGAAGGGGGAAGAACGGCAGAGAGAGAGAGAGAGAGAAGAGAGAGAGTATTATTTAGATCTTGGATTTTAACGTCATGACAACTGCACAGGGTGAGGAGAGAGAGAGAGAGAGAGAGAGAGAGAGAGAGAGAGAGAGAGAGAGAGAGAGAGAGAGAGAGAGAGACGGTGTGTGTTGTGTGTGTGTGTGTGTGTGTGAGAGGAGAGAGAGGAGAGAGAGAGAGAGAGAGAGAGAGAGAGAGAGAGAGAGAGAGAGAGAGAGAGAGAGAGAGAGAGAGAGAGAGAGAGAGAGAGAGAGAGTATTATTTAGATCTTGTATTTTAACCTCAAGTCAACCACACAGGGTGACGTAATAACCAACAACACCGTTATGAATCACATTTTCAAAACTGACACTTCCACATCGGGGAGAAAAGCAAGGTACGAAATTACAGGTAAACAGCTGGCTCACACCTTATAAAGAATTGATTTATCCCATTTCAACTATTCACAACTGGTGAAAGATCACAGACAAAAAGGGAACACGAAGCGGAAAACTTCATTTTTCAAAGCTTGGGGGCTGGTTTACGTTCAGTCTAACCTAACAACCAGTCCTTGCAAAGATACTGATGAGAAGAAAAAATAACAAGGCGCCTTTTGTGTACACATACACGAAGCATGAATGAATGAATGAGTGAATTTTTATACATGGAGCATAAATACTTGCACACAAATACTTGCGTGTTCACAACGCCAGATGCATACAGTGCATGCATGCATACAGTTAATACAGCACTCAGTTATGTAAGATACAACCAGCAGGCTGGGGTATTGGAGAGAGAGAGAGAGAGAGAGAGAGAGAGAGAGAGAGAGAGAGAGAGAGAGAGAGAGAGAGAGAGAGAGAGACACACACACACACACACACACACACACACACACACACACACACACACACACACAGACAAACAGACACAACAAGACAGAAAGAGGACAGAGACAGAGAGGCTGAGCAAACCGACGAACGAAACGAACTCTGCCAAAAATTCTGGACGTGTAAAAAGTATTTGAAGCTGGATTAATCCGCCTTCAAACAGAGGCTGGTGGTGGTGAGGTCAGCCACGAGGAACGTGTGCCTCCGCCCTGTAGCCTAGCTCGCTCTGCCTCGCGGCTCTTTGCCTGGCTTTGTCAGCTATGCTGTCCACCGAGCCACCGTGGCTCCACGCCAACATTTTCCCGCCACATTCTTCGTCCGAGACTCTTTTTGGAGCTGGGTGCTGCTCGCGGGAAAATCACGGCGAGGGTGCAACTCGAACAATGCCTTACAGTCTGGCTATTGAATGTAATACGTTCGTTGAATTATTATCCGAGAAAAAATAGGATTCTTGTCCTGCTTCTCCTACAAGTTAAGTTCTTGACCTCCCCCTCCACCTCCCTTCCCCCTTCCTCCCCCCCCCCCCCCCCCCCCCCCTCCACTCCCTGAAGACAATGTGCACTAAGTGACAGAATCTTCATCTTTTGAAATCGCCAGCAGCACAGAGCATGAAACCACCTAAACAACGACAACTGCAGCTTTAATTCAGATCTTGTTTTGTAAAAAGGGAATATGACTTGCCTGAAAAAAATTGCTTCAGCTTCAACATGTTCCTATTTAAGTTAAAAAAAAAAACACAGAAAAAAAGCAAAAAGACAAGGAATAAGCAAAAGAAACGAAGAAGAAGGCGACGACGACGACGACGACGACGACGACGACGACGACGAAGACGAAGAAGAAGAAGAAGAAGAAGAAGAAGAAGAAGAAGAAGATTAAAACAAAAATCATAAGGTTTCTGTAAGTTCACGTTCGCTCTGTTCATGTAGTTGAGCGAGGCTAGCTCATGATGATTCCATCACCGATTTAGTAGCTGTGATCAAATTCGACAAATCTTTGTTGTTTTTTTTTAGGGTGCAGTTGTTGTTGTTGGTTTGTAGTGTGTATGTAGGAGCGGGATAAAAAATAAAAATAAAAACTCGCGAAGTATTTGCGGCTT
>JABMCL010003131.1:320000-330000 GCA_018857735.1 Alviniconcha marisindica
TTGCAGTATCAGAAAGGACATTCAACTGGTTTTGTAGACCACATACAGTATCAGAAACCAAGATCACATCGTCAGCAAACAGGAAAATTAATATTTCAATCAAGTCAGGGATCAGCTGTATACCATGTCTTCCTCGTTGCATTATTTCATTGGCTAATTCATTAATAAAGAGAGAAAACAAAACTGGATACATATTTCCCCCTGGTTGAGACCTCTGGGACACATAAATGATTCAGTCAAATCATTTCCAGCCCGTACTTTGCTCTTAACAACATTGTACATGCTTACTATCGCTTGGTACAGTTTTCCTTTTAGACCATTCTTTCTCAGAATTGCCAATAATTTTGTTCGAATAATAGAATCAAAAGCCTTTCTAAAGTCAATAAATGCAACATATAATTTCTTATGGCATAGCAACTGCTTTTGGATCAAGGCTAACAGTGTAAGAGATAAGTCTTGCGAAAACCAGCTTGGGTCTCACTTAGCAAATTGTTGTCGTCTACCCAACATGTAAGTCTTTTGTTTAAAATGTAACTGTACAATTTACTGCAAATGCTCAAAAGAGATATGCCTCTGTAATTGTCAGGGATTTCACGGTCACCCTTCTTAAACAGCGGCTGAATAATCGCTTCCGACCAATTGTCAGGATATAAACCAGATGAAAAAAGCTTGTTAAAATATCGGACTAAAAAGGGGACAACATGTGTAGCAGAATTTTTGAAAAATTCTCCAATGATCAGATCTGGTCCTGCTGCCTTTCCGTTTTTTAACATTCTTATTGCTTCATAGTCTTCAACTTCAGTAATATCGCATTCCAGTGCAGCAATATTATCATTTTTGCTATCACCATTTTCATCATAACCATGCACGTCATCAGCTTCGTCATCATCAATACCATTGGAGTCATTTTCAAAAAATGTATTGAATACATTATAAAAGTGCTGGTACCATTGATCCTTTTCAATTCAGTTTGTTACTGTCTTTTTTTTGGGGTGCAAAAGACCAGGGTTTTCCAGAATGTTTCAGGGTCGCTGCTACTTTTTTGTAGAGTATCTAGTACTGATCGTCGATGTTGAGCTTTTTTCTGTCTGGGAAGTTCCTTATACTCGTTTCTCTTTTGTGTATAACTAGTTCTGTCTGTGTCGGAATTACCGTTATGATAAGTAGTTTTCTTCATGCACTCTCCTGCTGTCAACAATCCTTCGTTAAATTTTAGAATGGAAGAACTGACATTGGCCTCGATAAGCTCCTCGGCTTCACTGAAACACGTTTTGGACTGATCAGACCTTATGCATGCTATGAAGGCATAGTCACTTTAATTGTCGCACCAAATGTATTTTTCAACTTTAAATGTTTAAATGGTGGGTTTTTTGATTGCTTCGATCTTTCATTTTTAATTCCAATAAAAAGTTCAACCGGCATATGCTTTGATTCAATCTTTTCAGCAACATGCAGTAAAATCGGCATATGAAGAAGTTGTCTTGATACAATAAAGTAATCAATTACACTACAACCAGATGTCGAAATGTAAGTAAATTTTTCACATTCGTCTCCCAGAGTACCGTTGAAGATGATACGATTGAACTGGGCACACATATTAAGCAAGTACTTTCCAAACTCGTTTATTTCCTTATCCTTTGAATGGTCGATTTATCAAGACCGCTTTCGTCGTTCGGTGCAAAACTATTAAAAGTTTCACAGTCATAGTTTGTCTCTGTAGCATTCTCGGAGCCCGTTCTAGCATTTAGATCACCAAACACAATCAGGGAGGGAGGGAGGGAGAGAGAGAGAGAGAGAGAGAGAGAGAGAGAGAGAGAGAGAGAGAGAGAGAGAGAGAGAGAGAGAGAGAGAATACACGTTGGCATACATACAAAAATGTACACAGAGAGAATACACGTTGGTATACATACAACAATGTATAGTTTATCAATTCAAGCGCACGCTGACACACAAGATACACATGTATAGGTCAGCTGAAGCAAATGAACAAGAGAGAGAGAGAGAGCACTTCCGTTTAAAACAAAGTCCACCTTTATACAGAACGCCACCGAAAGATTATTTCAAAAGAGGCAAAAAGGGGAGAGATGGAGAGAAAGGGGGAGAGATGGAGGTCTGGGGAGTATCCAGACCAGAAGATTCAATGATCAAGCCCAAGCCGGAACACTGAAGCACCACACAGAGAAAGAAGCTGCTCTTTCATTCCAACCCCCCAACCCCACCCCCCTGTAATAAACCACCCCGCAGCCTTCGCGCATGAAAGAGAAGAAGCGATGGGCTGAATCGTTCTTTACTGGGCACTTGTCAGCAATTTTACACGCCTCATATTCGAAGGCTAATCCTTTGAAGGCACCAGGCTTGCTGTGCTGCAGCAGGAGAGAAAGGGTGAGGAGAGAGGGCTTGGGGGGGGGGGGGAGGGAGGTGTTGGGGGGGGGGGTTGCTGAGTGTCCAGTCCCATGTTTGAGACTCACAAGTAACAAAGACTTAATTGTCCTACGCTTCCTGTGCGTGAAAAGGAAGTAGTTTTTCATTCTGTCGTTGCACAGGTCAACTCCTCATCGTGGCGGAGGATAGGGGACGGAGGGGGTACTTACTTCCGGTACCCAGGATACAGTCAGGAGGAATGACTGCTCCTGGGTTTGATGAGGAGAGGGAAATTTGTCTTAATTATACCACCTTTATAACGACTTCTAATGAAACTGGTGAGTGTTGTAGCGTAATTACATTTAACGAAATCAACAACGTGACGTCAACAAAAACAACACCAGTAACAACAGATTATTTATGGCGCCCCATCTCGCAAGAGCCAGGAGCACTTACAAAGACATAAGGATACGCTCATTTTATCACACACACACACACACACACACACACACACACGGTCGCACGCATACACGACTGAATACAAATTTACCCACCAAACTTAAATAATAAAGAGGTGCTTACGGCCAGCGGAGGAAAACAGCAGCACGCGAGGGCAATGGCTGGTGGGTTTGCTTTTTAAGCACTTTTTAAAAGCAAAGATATTGAGGTCAGATCTGAACTTCTGCCCTCGCAACTACTGACGAGTGAAAAAAAGGAGTAAAGAGGTCTGCTTTTCGTCCCTCAAGTCAAAGAGACTATAACTTTAAACAGTCTCTGCCGCGATGAAGTCTCGTTAGCTCAGGACCTCGGTAAAGGCACCCACTGTTTTAAACACCACGGAAATGGAGGCTGTCTTTCCCCGATGGCATAGTGGACAGACGTTACTTTCTTGCTGGTAAGTCATCGTTGGTTTGGCCGGTCATCGCGGCGGAAGGTGTTCTGTTACAACCGACTCTGTGATACAGAAAGGCCCGCAAAATTAAGCGATCGAACATGCGAACTGCATCTGCTTGCATATGCGTACCCTTCATGCATGTATTTGTTGTGTGTGTGTGTCAGTGTATGCGCGTGCGCGCGCGTGCGTAGGTGTGTGTGTGTGCGTGTGTGTGTGTGTGTGTGTGTGTGTGTGTGCGTGCGTGCGTGCGTGCGTGCGTGCGTGCGTGCGTGCGTGCGTGCGTGTGTGTGTGTGTGTGTGTGTGTGTGACGCGCGTGCGTGTGTGTGTGTGTGTGTGTGTGGTGTGTGTGTGTGTGTGTGTGTGTGTTGTGTGAGCGCGCGTGCGTGTGTGTGTGTGTGTGTGTGTGTGTGTGTGTGTGTGTGTGTGTGTGTGTGTGTGTGTGATAAAATGAGCGTATGTCTTTGTAAGCGCTCCGGGCTCTTACGAGATGGGGCGCCCAAAATAATCTAGCATTATTATTATATGTTCAGCTATTTTACCGATTTTGCGTTGTCGTCTTCAGCCTTTCGTGTGGAGTTCGTTACCATCTTTTTCTTGTACGTTAATTGTATCGTCAGTTTCATCTTTACTATCTTCTATTACCTGTGCACTACCTGCATGATCAGTTTTACGTTACGATCTATTTTGCCTGTGTATTATTACCTGCATCAACAGCTTTGTAGTGTACGTTACGATCTATTTTGCCTGTGTATTACCTGCATCATCAGTTTTCTACTGTTCGTTACCATCTCTTTTACCTGTGTATTACCTGTATCATCAGTTTTGTAGTGTTCGTTACCATCTCTTTTACCTGCGTATTACCTGCATAGTCATCAGCTAAACTTGCGTCCTTCTAATGCTCATTGCACCCGTTTGATGTCCACATGTAGGGCAGGCAGTGTGGCGGTCACCACCTCACCCTAAGAGGTCAATAATCTTTACACACTGACGGTCCCACCGAGGCTACATTAAGATATCGTGCGCTGCATACTCATGTGTGAGCCACTTTGGCCTAGCGGCATGGCGTTAGGTTGGTAAGCAGAGTGACCTCGGTTCGAATCCGCTTCGGCTCTCCTTTCTCTTCAAAACTTGTGGTCTGTGGACGCTGTCTTGTGATTTTGTCCCTCACAATTATGAAACATTTAAATGGCTGTCATCGATCCCCATCTTAATGCAGGAGTCATTCTGGTGGTGACAGTGTAGCGATAGGTATATAATCTCCCCCTTTCCCCCTTCTCCCCGTCCCTAATAAGCCTTATGGTTTCTGTGGACGTTAAACGCCATGTTTACTTACTTTGCATAGTCATGTGGAGACTATCTTCAGCCAGGCTTGCATAACAGCATCCGCCCTCCAGAGGCAGAGATACACCCACTGAAAACAGACTGTAGTTGCTCATATGGTGCTGTAATAATAATGATAATAAACGTTCACAAACACAAGATCCAAACACAAATGTTAAAAAGAACGCTATTTATTATTACAAAACACAACAAGCGAATTTTATGTGTTTGCCGGGTCTTGTTTTAGAACGCTAGCAGTCATTCTTAGTTTCAGATTTTTTCTTCTTCACTCCATCAAACACAATCCTTTCACTCTATGGAAAACACTTATCAATGTAGAACTGCATATACCGGGTGACCCCCTGAGTGTTGAACTGGGGGACACTACAACAGCAACTGAGGGCCAGGTGTAGAGGCGGGTCCAGGATATCTCGTTCACCATCTTGTCCTGACCACACTCATTGCCATTGTCATTGTCTATATTCATTAAGGCGTGCCGGCCAGTTCAGGCCAGACTAATGAGACAACTGGCAGAATTGGACCGAAGGCACAAGTTCACCTCTGTTCGCTTTCCGGGTGGGCATTCTAATGACCGTTGACAATCAAATCAAATAAAAATTGTTTCGGTAATGGTACTGAGTTTGTATCTCCATCTTTTAAGGACTGCAAAACAAACTGTTCGGCAGTTAAAGCCACTAACTCTTTGTTTGTCTGCCACTGTTATGAGCACAGTGAGTTTTCATGTGACTGACGTAGAGAGGCTTTCGTTGTTATTTCAAATGTTTATTTATTTATTGTTGTCTCGTTAGGCTCATGTTAAACTATTATGGTATCATACATGATAGTTTAACATGAGCCTTAGGAAGAATACTGAACGAAACTAACTGTAACGAGGCGTTAATCGCAACGCCTCGTTCAAATTAGTTTCGTTCAGTTCTCCTTCGAGATGGCATCCATGTGCTCCGAAAAGCCCATAAGCGCTGCGCCCTGCCTCTTAGACGTTTGTCCAACGTTGACCTTTGAAACAGTTCCAAAGTTCGGGTGACTGGCGATGGCCCTCTCTCGTCCTTTCAAGAATAATGTCAAACACTACCTCTTTCCATGCCTCTCACCTCCAGGCCACCGATGGTGTGATGTCTTTGGCTTTGCGCCCGCAGGCACTGTCTCAAGCTTCTCAACACTTCAGGTCTTCTGAGACACAAGCCGACATGTGACGGCGGCTTTAATCGTCAGTTTATCTGCTCGGTAATTTCCCTTGACTCCAGCTTCTCTAGCCGTGTCTCACCATCGACAGTCACACGCGTACAGGCATGTGTAACACACACACACACACACACACACACACACACACACACACACACACACACACGCACGCACACACGCATGCACGCACACTCACACACACACACACACACACACACACACACACACACACACACACACACACACACACTCACTCACACTCACACACACAGACACAGACACAGACACAGACAGACAGACAGACAGACACACACACACACACACACACACACACACACACACACACACACACACACACACACACACACACACACACACACTACATCACAACAGAGGGGAAACCCGAGCAAGCACCCGTAGCGGAAACCGATGTCAAAACCTACAAACAAAGTATAGTATTCCGTGCGCTCCTGGCAAAGGCTGGAACCAGCAGTGATAACACCAGTGGTGGTCCGTGGACAGTGGCCGCTTCTCACGATGGTCAGCCGTGCGGGAGTTTAGCGGAGCCACATGCGGAGCTGGACAGTGGGCGAAGGTGTTCAAGTGCTGCACTTCCTTCTCCTCACGCTTGGCCAGCCTGCACGAGGGTCGCAGTGAACAGCACGGGCTGTTTGTTATTGTGCAACGTTAGCTGGGTGGTCCCGGGTTCAGTGCCCCAGAGTTGGCAGTCCCCGAAATCATGTCATCAGCGGTCGTGAACACGCCGGCACTCATGCCGCTATCTGAAGGCAGTATATGATTCTATGGAGATCCTGGGCATGAATGGTGCATGTTTTGGACATGTAAAATCTCAACACATAAAAGGTTAAAAAGAACGCTATTTATTAGGACAAAATACAACCTGCAAATGTTCGGGGTCATCCTCCTTAATCAAGCCACAAAACGACACTTAAACAACAGTTAAACGGTGAAAAACGATTTAAAAAAATGAGATGGAAAGCTATATCTGGTTTTGGCTGAGCTATGTTGTTTTCCTGTCCAGTGCTTGGAAGAATGTTGCCATGACCAACATTGTTTTAGATGGATCTTGTTTTAGAACGCTAGCAGTCATTCTTGTTTCAGATTTTCTTAATGTAAAATCTCGTCTGCATTAATTATGTAGAGCGAACCCTTCTGTATTCTACAGGAGTATGATTCTATGGATATCTTGGGCATGAATCGTGCGTGATTTAGATATATTAAGTCTCGTCAGTCTGCATTAATTTCAGCGCGAATCCTTCTGGGTTCTTCGACAGCGGTGTACACTCTCGGTTACTACAATAACTCGGCTGATAAAAATATAGCACTATATCCCGTGAAAATGACGAGTTCACGGCGCTGTACATTATCAAAGTGGTATTGTCAACAGCAGTTAGTTGCACTGCGGCGCCGACCAAAGTCTATCAAAATACTTGACGTCAGTTAATTGCAGTCAACGGCATTGTCTCATTAAAAATTAGCGTACTATTTTTTACAGTTTGTGTGCTGGGATGTTCCTTGACAACGTCTGAACGGTCTAGTCAAACCCAGGAGGATTTCGCCCGCCTGTGAAGCATATGGAAAGGCAGTAAAGACTGAGAATGAAACCGGGCCAGGCCTGCTCCTTTCTACGGAACAGAATCGCCACGTGGAATTCACATGGCATCACACAGGTTTGCTGTTTATCAATGATGGCGCATACATGCATGTATACTTAGCGTCATTTGCCAAACTGTCCCCAGCGGCTGTAATCAGCGATTGGGGGCCAGTTCAACAGGTCCTAATCCCTGCGTCAAACATAGCTGACTTCATTTGGTCCGGGGTCTTATCGTACCATTCAAATGAAGACAAAATCGATGACCAAAGGTAGCTGTGGAGCATCACTTACTGACTGTATATCACCTGGGGGAATGGCGCGCTCTGCTAGCCGGGAACTGATCCCCGAGGCGTCAATTCCCAGCAGAAAAGTCCATGACTATTCCCTCCGATCTACAGCTATAGTCATAGTGCATTTTTTATGACGAGGGTTTGGGGGTTTTACCTAGCGGGACACATAAACAGTAACGTATAAGCTTATCCAGTTTGGTGGGTGGCCTATTGAAGGATGGATAACGGGTCGCGGCACATTCAGCGATGTACATACAGCTTGGCCTATTCAGCTGTGTACACTTTAAGTAGTAGTACATTCAGCAGTGTACAAACTATGCTGACACTGAATTTCAAAGTTATTCTGAGCTGATATGCGCCGTTTTGTAACTGAAGTTTGATGACATGCTGTTTGCTGTGGTGTTAGCTTGTTTGTTCGTTTTTGTTTGTTTGTTTATGTTTGCTTGTTCGTGTGTATTTGTTTTTTGTTTGTTTGCTAGATACGTCCAAGAGGACTCCCCCCTTGTCTGTGTGTGTGTGTGTGTGCGTGCGTGCGTGCGTGCGTGCGTGCGTGCGTGCGCGTGTGTGTGTGTGTGCGTGCGTGCGTGCGTGCGTGCGTGTGTGTGTGTGTGTGTGTGTGTGTGTGTGTGTGTGTGTGTGTGTGTGTGTGTGTGTGTGTGTGTGTGTGTGTGCGCGCGCGCGCGCGCGCGTATGCGAACACATATTTTGAGGAGGGAGAGAGAAGATGGAGAAGTTAGTAAGCTTAGGGGCCAGAAAGAACTCCACGGAACCTCTGCAGCCTTGGAAAATTTATGAGGGCTGGGTCAGGTTAAATAAACTGCCTGCGCGAGGTGACACTTGATACTTCACCTCGCTCTCCTTTGCGTCTTCCGTGTGTCAAAAAACAAAACTGTGTTGGTGCCCTGAGCTAGCTCAGTGGTTGGGTGCTTCCTGTCGCACTATTCCCCACTACTTCCGCTTCCGGGCTACCGATAGTGAAGCGGCTGGGAAATGTCACAGATCCTTCCCTCTTACGCCTAGTGCCCTTTTCACTTCCGGGAGGAAGGTGCCAAACTAAGGTCGAGTTAGCCAACTATCGAACTGTGTCAGCGTGTAAGCTGATGAATAGAAATACATTTTAATAGACAATTAATAACAGTAATAATAATAATAAAGGATTGTTCTGGCGCCCTATCTCGGATGAGCCGAAGGTGTTTACAGAAAGTACTGAGGATACAGTGTGTGTGTGTGTGTGGGGGGGGGGGGGGGGTAAGTAAGAAAGTAACTTGGTGTTTTACGCCGAATGGGGTGTGTGTGTGTGTGGGGGGGTGATAGTAAGTAGAGTACGGACATTTTTACAACTGCGCTGTCAGTCATACTATACAAACACTATAGGTCAACAGCTAACCCCCACGCACTACATAACTAAGTGGGGGGGTGGGGGGTGGGGGGTGGGGGGGGGGATATACATCCACAGTCCCAAAGCACTCTCTCCCCAATTATGTTTTTAATATAACAAACGAAAAAGGTTACCTTTTCTTTTCTTCCTATCAGATTTAAACAATTAAGACGTCCGTCCATGCCTGCTTTTCATTGAATCAAAGCGGCCTTTTTTAAAACAGAGGGCTTCGAGTCAATGCACCACCGCTGACGGCCGCGATGAGCGTCGGCTCCAAATGCAGTATTGCGAAGAGATTTAGTCAGTGCTAGTCAGTGCCGAAATACCATTGACTGCAATGAGCTGACATATCCAGTGTTCTGATGGGTTTTGAGTCAGTGCGGCAGTACCGTTGACGGCAATGAGCTGACGTCGAATATTCCGAAGGGCTTTGAGTCAGTGCAGCAGTACCGTTGACGGCATTGAGCTGACGACCAGTATTCTGAACGGGCTTTGAGTCAGTGCAGTACCGTTGGCAGCAATGAGCGGACGTCCAATATTTTGATGGTCTGAAACACTGAGATATATCAGTTAATTAGTTGCTGGATTTTAACGTCCCGTCAACCGGAAAGGGCTGAGATGTGTCAGTGGGAAGGTCCCAGAATAACTGACGTCAGTGACGAGTACACAACGGGTGGAATGAGCGGCTTCTGTCGGGTTCAGCATGAGGTCACGTTGGTGCCGGAAGGACCAGCAGACTCCTACTTGGCTGATTACAGTGCAACTGAAGGATACGAATGTGTAAACGGCTGTTCCAGCGATCCATGTCTGATATTGCCTATGAGATTGAAATTCTCCATCATTTAATATATTTCTGCAGATGATACTGTTGTTTTATGAAGTTGTGTGTCTCTATAGTCTATAGTGTTAGTAACGATTTTTGCACTAAAGAATTGAA
>JABMCL010003131.1:337500-340000 GCA_018857735.1 Alviniconcha marisindica
TTTAATAGCGGCCGACATAAAATACTTGTTTTTCAGTAGTGATCAGCATAAAATATTTGTTTCAGTAGTAATCAACATAAAATACTTGTGTTTCAGTAGTGATCGACATAAAATAGTTGTGTTTCAGTAGTGATCGACATCAGATATTTGTGTTTCAGTAGTGATTGACATAAAATACTTGTGTTTCAGTAGTGATCAACATAAAATGTTTGTGTTTCAGTAGTGATCGACATAAATACTTGTTTCAGTAGTGTCTGCCTTTCTTTCAGCCTCCCAGTGCATAGACAACTTTTTGTTTGTTTGTTTTACCAGAAACTGGAAAGAAGGGAAAGAAGATCCTTCCCGGCTCATGTGTTAAATGGGGATATGTTTGTTCTTCAACTTGAAATCGAACTTTTTAATTGTCTCATCCAGTGTTCACGTTCTCTCTCTGTCTTTGTCTCTGTCTGCCTGCCTGCCTGCCTGTCTGTCTGCCTGTCTGTCTGTCTGTCTGTCTGTCTGTCTGTCTGTCTGTCTCTCTCTCTCTCTCTCTCTCTCTCCACACACACACACACAACACACACACACACACACAACACACACACACACACCAACACACACACACACACCACACCACACACACACACACACACACACACACCACAACACACACACACACACACACACACACACACACACACACACACACACACACACACACACACACACACACACACACACACCACACACACACACACACACACACACACACACACACACACACACACACACACTACCTTTCTCTCCCTCTCATATACACACACTAACCGTGGCATACACACGCGCGCGCGCGCACTCTCTCTCTCTCTCTCCCCTCCCCAACCCCTACCCCTCTCCTTCCCTTGCCGTTGTGTGAATGGAAGTCGGCGGGGGTCCTGAAAGAGAGGCTGAGGAAACACTCTCATAAATCGCCTCGTTGCTCCTCCAGTTTTTCCGATGAGTGACGCATCCGACCACAGCCGATAATGCACGGAAAACACCGAGCCCCACCTCGGTACCTCTCGTATTGCATTCGTCGCGGTCCTCGTGGCGAAAATAAAAGTGGCAGGCGTTGAATGGTGCCGGCTCAGAATACTGTCGTCTAGCCGTTAAAATGTCTCCGCTGTGAATAAGCTTTAAGGTCTTGGTGCTGCCGCTCCTTCCCTCTGACTTTCACGAACCTCTTGAGCTTGATTTTTACAGCCACAGAACGGCCTTAGGTGGTGTTCCTTTTAAGTTTCACGTTTTGTCCACAAGTTGGTCTGTGGCGGCTGAGTAAAGCTCGTCTTTTCCCCCAGCCCGCATACGAGAGGAAAAAAGTCGTGCAAGCACGAAATAAGGTCTGCTTCCTGCTCTGCGCATACGCAAACGCATCGCAATGCGCAAAATTCACTGTTTCTTTTCCGTGAGCAAGGGAGCGGTCTCATTTCGCGTTTCAGCCTGCGCGGAGGTATGCGAATAGGACCTTCACGCAGTGACATGAGTTGAGAGAGAGAGGAAGCATCGAGAGAGAGAGAGAGAGAAGAGAGAAGACCCACACACACACACACACACACACACACACACACAAACACGAAGAGAGAGAGAGAGAGAGAGAGGAGAGAGAGAGAGAGAGAGAGAGAGACACACACACACACACACACACACACACACACACACACACACACACACACACACACACACACACAGGGGGGAGGGAGAGAGAGAGAAGGGAGAGAGAGTGAGTGAGGGGGGTGGGAAGGGGGTGGGGCAAACGTCTCATAATTATGTGGATACCATTTCCGTGTAGCTGAGTTGACGAAAGCGATAACTGGTTTGTGTAACTTACAGACCGCGTTTGCGGACTGCCTGGACCCGACCGTGGCTTAATAAGCATAGTTATGATCAACAAAGAAACAAAGATTTATTCAAAGCAGAAGAGAAGATAACAAACATAATGATATACTTTCCAAAACGAAGAAGGAAAGATACATATAATTGTACATTCATCACTTCCACTTCGATTTCTCAGCGACAGTAACATGTCCATCACACGCCGCAAGAGGTTTGACGAATGGGTTTGAACAGATAAATTCTCATAAACCATTGTGACAGCACCGCTGCGGCCACCGCCACCATCACAATTCACAACCACAGCAGAAATAAGAGTTTTACTGAACAGCACCGGCTACATACAACAATTTCGCAACGGCGGAACAGTTTCACCACGAGAAGAAAAGACAGTAGTGTCATACAGTGAGTGTCATCTGTGCTACGTTCAGTCAGATCCAAACACATGAAAGGTTCGAAAAGACGCTATTTATTGGGACAAAACACAACATCCGAATTTTCGGGGTAATCCCCTTTATCAAGCTACAAAATGACACTTAAACAACAATTAAACGGTGAAAAATGATGAAAAATGAGATGGACAGCTGATCCACTTACCTCTTTTGTTTGTACTTTTTCACCGTTTAATTGTTGTTTAAGTGTCGTTTTGTAG
>JABMCL010003131.1:352500-375000 GCA_018857735.1 Alviniconcha marisindica
AGACATGAAGTGTGAGCGATTCTCTCAGAGTATCAGGGAAACTAAATGTAGGGAAAAAAGTAGTAATAAGACACTTCCGGTAACTGAGAACATAACGGAATGGTCGGGTTTCTATCCGTTCATACGTAGGTCTGTCTCTCTCAGTCTCTGTCCTTGTCTGTCTCTGTTTCTGACTCTCTCTGTCTCTGTCTGTCTCTCTGTCTCTCCCTGTCTGTCTGTCTGTCTGTCTGTCTGTCTGTCTGTCTCTCCCTCTGTCTCTCTGTCTCTGTCTCTCTCTGTTAGTGTCTCTATGCGTATCTGTTTCTATATGTCGGCGGCTATCTCCCCCCATTCTCTCCATTTCTCTTTCTGTCCCTGTCTGTCTGTCCCTCTTTCTGCGTGGTTGTTCTGTTTGGAATAACGTCTGTCCATAACCTTTCCAGTCACTTTATCTGCGGGTGGTGGCTTCAGTCCGGCTAAGATGGAGAAAACAAAATGGTTCGTGTGTTACAGACGTTAAACATCCCACGGCAGCGGAATAAAGATTGTTCTCTGGTGGTGACGGTGTCGTGTGTGTGTGTGTGTGTGTGTGTGTGTGTGTGTGTGTGTGTGTGTGTGTGTGTGTGTGTGTGTGTGTGTGTGTGTGTGTGTGTGTGTGTGTGTGTGTGTGTGTGTGCGCGCGCGCAGGTGTATGCGTGTGTATATTGATTAAAGGGACGGGGAGATAGGGTTTGAGGGGGGTTGTGTGTGTTGTGTTAAACGTTTTTTCTCAGTAGATCCAGATTGACGAGGTGTATCAATCATATTCAATACCCTGACAACAATCTGAAAACCATGAGTATATTGACATTCCAAGACTAACTGAAATCCGATAAGTAGACAATCAGTTTTCATTTAGCATTGTTTATTAGTTGGTTATTGGTCTGTTCGGTGCTTGAAAAAGGGTTTACCCTGAAAATGTGTGGTGTTTTGTGTTGTCTAATTAAAATCAGCGTTCTCTTACCCCTTTGTATGTTTTGATCTTATTTCAGAAAACTAGCTGCCAACTTCAATTTGTTTCAGATTTTGGGTTTTGTCCCCTCCCCTCGCCCTAATAACTCTGACTGCCGTAATAAAATTAAGTTGTTGTTTAAAAAAAATCTATTTTGTAACCCCCCACATCCAGCACGCTATCTGGTAACTTCTTGTTTTGAATAAATGCGCATGGTATCTTTCTCTCTGTGTCTGTATGTCTGTCTGTTTCTGTATGTCTGTCTGTCTCTGTCTGTCTCTATGTCTGTCTGTCTGTCTCTGTCTCTGTCTCTGTCTCTCTAGCTTTCCTACTATTCACGTTACCTCCCCCCCCATACACCCCCCCCCCCCCACCCCCCCCCCCCCCCCACCGACCCAAAAACATTCTAGTTCCCTGCCCTCTTCCATATACTACCCAGCTCGAACTATAGCAAGAAGAAAAGCACAGCACGACAAATTGTTTTTTCTGTTTTTCTGCCAGGCACAGCTCTGTTCAGAGACTGAGGGAATGAGATAGAGACGAGATAGCGCCACTAGCACGGCGACGGCGATGGCGAGCGAACTACGACGGCAGTAGAGTGGGGAGGGAGGGAGGGATGAAGGGGCGAGAGCGACGTCGACCCTGTCGCACCCAAGCGATCCGGCGGGAAGGAAAGAGCTGGACGTCCTCTTCAATATTGCCCGATATTATCTGACACATTCCTCGCTTCCTCTTCTCAAATAAACCGTCTGCACACTTGCCAGCGTCAAGAGGCAGAGGTTACGCAAAGACGGCGGATTTCCACCGGAAGTTGGGTTATCTGTCCCTGGAGAGCCGGCGATGGAAGGGCTTATTGGAATCAATATTATGTCTGTGAATGCAGTTACGTGGAGGAAAGTGGCGTCTGAGATGGTGAGTGTGTCGTGGTGGAGGGTTTCATCCCGCGCTACGTACAGGCCAAACGTCTTTGGTCCCTTAATTGTTTTAACGCGCGGGGTGAGGGGGGTGGGGGGAGGGGGGGAGGAGGGGAATGTTAGTGTGTCTGTATACGTTCCGCTGTGCCGCGGCCCCTTTCTTGCGTGTTGCATACCCCCCCCCCCCCCCAACCTCGACTTTCACACACACACAGCTCCTGAGCTATGAATTTTAAAAGACAAAGGATTTTGCTCTTTTATATTAGGCGACTCTTCTTTTATGGACAGAGCGGTTTAATTATTCGGCGAGCGACGTAATGGAGGGGGGCCTCCCGGGGCGCTGTTTACACGCCACACTGAGCCTGGTTTTGCTGTCAACCGCTCGCACCGACCGCCGCTCAATCTCACCAAATACCACACGCAGGCAGCCAAGTAAACACGGTGCTTAACGTCCACAGAAACCATAAGGCTTATTAGGGACGGGGAGGGGGGGAGGGTATGGAGGTGGGGGGAGAGGGAGATTATATACCTATCGCTACACTGTCACCACCAGAATGATTCCTGCATTAAGATGGGCAGCGATGAGAGCCATTTTAATGTTTCAGTAAGACGTGATGGACAAAGTCACAATTAGACAGTGTCCACAAACCACAACCTTTTTGAAGAGAAAGGAGAGCCGAAGCGGTATCGAACCGAGGTACTTCCGCTTACCAGCCCATCGCCTTACCGCTAGGCCAAACCGGCTCACATGCAGTCAGCCTCCGCCTTTTCTGCTTTTCAACTGGCTGCTCGTCCTCCAACCCTCAATTTGGTTCAAGTTTCACCGTTTGCTGATCCTCGAACCCTGAATTTGGTTTTCAGGTCCTCGAACCCTGAATTTGGTTTTCAGGTTCTCGAACCCTGAATTTGGTTTTCAGCTCCTCGAACCCTGAATTTTTGGTTTTCAGGTCCTCGAACCCTGAATTTGGTTTTCAGGTCCTCGAACCCTGAATTTTTGGTTTTCAGGTCCTCGAACCCTGAATTTTTGGTTTTCACCGTTTGCTGGTCCTCCAACCCTGAATCTGGTTATGTAAATCGAATGGTCAAATCGTTTTTGATTAGATACGCTTGCAATTATACCACAACTTCTTTTATGCAATGAGCCGAGAATACGCTCATTGTGTTACCGGCCCGCGTAGCCTCTTGGAATGTACCTGGAATGTACCTGGAATGTACTTATAGGGTACTTATTCGTCGCCACTGATTTTGTTCAGCCATTTTAATAATGCCTGCATTTTAGGTACTTTGGGAGAGAGAGAGAGAGAGAGAGAGAGAGAGAGAGAGAGAGAGAGAGAGAGAGAGAGAGAGAGAGAGAGAGAGAGAGAAAATCTGTATTTAGTACTTGTTTAATACTAGCATTGCAATAACACTTATTTCATCGTGTTCATCGTGACACTTCGTCAGGAGCAGCCTCAGCTGTGTGGATATGGCACACTGTAGGTTTAAATCACACAGAGAGAAGAAAGGGAAAAAAAGAGAAAAAACGAATAAAAGAAGGAAAATATCATCAGCTGTCACGGCGATCCTGTCACAAGCTGTTCGAGAGTTCCGAGGTTCGGTTCGATGGGCTATATAGTCCACACATTTGACTGGAGCTGCACATGACACTTACGCCCTAAACACGATAAAATATTAACTACGTAATGAAATGTGACACACACAAAATTAACTAGAAACGTATGTTGACGATTCCTCCAAAGAAGCCGACGCCCGAATGGACGATCCATTTCAGCCAATCAGAGCCGCAGACAGGTTGGGATTGAACAAATGTAGCAGCCGACGCTCTGCAGCGGTGAAAACTTAACAGAAGCTTTTTGCTAATGCAGCGTAACACCCAGTGTGCAAAGTGACACATATTACTGTTTACATTTGCAATATGATACTAAATAATATATGTCAGAACTTACACAGTGACTTTTGACACTTCAGAAAACGAAAGTGAAGAAAAAGAACAAACTCCCAACAAACCCGAAAAATCTGTATCACGTCAGAGGTGATAAAAAAATATTTTTTTAAATCCCCGGCCACCATCAGATTGCGTGTGATCAGTCAAAAATCCACCGCCAGATTATGAACCGAGTAAACCACCTTCAGATTATGAACAGTAAAAAAATCCACCACACATTATGAACTGTGAAAAATGCATCGCCAGATTATGAGCAGTGAAAAACCCATCGTCAGAAACAAAACAAAACAAAACAAACATGTTTCTTACAGGGATTGCAGGTGTGAAGGGGGGGGGGGGGGGGGTACAAAATGTTGGGTATACATACCGATGATAAATAGGCTATGTACCTTTCCAAACATCTGCAGCAAGAGAGAGAGGGCGAGAGAGGGCGAGAGAGGGCGAGAGAGAGAGAGAGAGAGAGAGAGAGAGAGAGAGAGAGAGAGAGAGAGAGAGAGAGAGAGAGAGAGAGAGAGAGAGAGAGACAGAGACAGAGACAGAGACAGAGACAGAGACAGAGAGAGACAGAGAGGACAGAGAGAGACAGAGAGAGACAGAGACAGAACTCGAACTCGAAAACTTTATTTTACACGGATTGTAGTTTAGGTTCAGTCAAAAACATGTCTAACAACTAGTCCTTGCTAAGCTTCTGATGAGTAGATATCAAATTACAGACATTATTTATTTATATACATATGTACCTTTCAAAACATCTGCAGCAAGTGAGAGAGAGAGAGAGAGAGAGAGAGAGAGAGAGAGAGAGAGAGAGAGAGAGAGAGAGAGAGAGAGAGAGAGAGAGAGAGAGAGAGAGAGAGAGAGAGGAGACGACCAGTTGCAAACACAGGCCTCGGGCCAGACCGGAACGATCCGACATTCCCTGCACCTTTGTTATGATTTCTGTGATCACCGCGCTGTGCTGTGGTCATAGCTGGAAATGATGCCGCTGCTCCCTACCTCCCTACCCGGATTTCTCTTCCCCTTGCTGGCACCCACGTGTTGCCATGGAGATCCAGGATGGCCTGCAGACAGTTACTGGGATGTAGGCGGCAGCAGTTTCATCAAAAACTGTACGTACAATGCTAAACGATTTGGAGACACTGTCTTTGCTTGCACTTGTCCCATTGGCCTAAGGGAACATTCCCGCCGTGCAGTGCTGATAACCAACGGATTCTGTAACACAGAGAACCGCAACCAAAAAACAAAAAAAGTTATATATAACAGGTGTATCCAAGGAATGAGTGAACAACTGCTGGTGAGGTTGACAAAACTGTAGAACAGCTCTAGAGACAAGCGCTTGTGTTTTTAATTGTTCTTTATGTGTAGTCTTATAGGTGAGTACACTTCTCCGAGATGTTCTATTTTTAACAGGTGTATGTTTTCCGCTCGTCGGAGATCCAGCACTGAGAAGAATTATTAATCAAGAGGCCAGAAGTTAGTCACCAAACAGTGCTGTATCAGAATACAGAATCTTTATTGTCTATGAAAAACACAGAAAATTGCCTTACGACTGCATAAAAGATACAAGTAAAATAACACACAGTATACTAATACACGAACATGAGTACACATAAAATATATCAGTCACCAAGAGCCTCAGCTTATGCTGCATATCTGAATGCACACGAGGCGTGAGGACTTAAGACCTATAGCAGACATGACAACGCAGAAGGAAGAGTGAGGCTTATGCTGTATAACTGAATGCAAACGAGGTGGGAAGAATTAATATTAATAGCAGGCATGACAACGCAGAAGGAAAAGTGAGGCTGAGGCTGTATATCTGAATGCAAACGAGGTGGGAAGAATACTAATAGCAGAGCCTGTACATGACAGAATACGGATTATTTTATTCATCCCATTACGGGAAATTACGTCATCTCGCACATGAACAAAACATACATAAACGCAGTATCAAACAAACAACCTAAAATAAATCACCACAATTGTCTCAATGTGCAAAATTATGCAGTATCTCTAAAACATGTGTGTGTGTGTGTGTGTGTGTGTGTGTGTGTGTGTGTGTGTGTGTGTGTGTGTGTGTGTGTGTGTGTGTGTGTGTGTGTGTGAGTGTGTGTGTGTGTGTGTGTGTGTGTGTGTGTGTGTGTGTGTGTGTGTGTGTGTGTGAGTGTGTGTGTGTGTGTGTGGTGTGTGTGGTGTGTGTGTGTGTGTGTGTGTGTGTGTGTGTGTCTGTGTGTGTCTGTGTGTGTCTGTGTGTTTCAGTATCGTCGTAACGCTTTCACTCATCCACGCCCGCACGCACACACACACATACACACACACACACATACACACACACACACACACACACACACACACACACACACACACACACACACACACACACACACACACACATACACACACACACAATGCAGCAGGAAGAGTGAGGATGCTGTATATCTGAATGCAGATGGATCAGGGAGGCTGAGTACAGACGAGAGAGAGAGAGAGAGAGAGAGAGAGGAGAGAGAGAGAGAGAGAGAGAGAGAGAGAGAGAGAGAGAGAGAGAGAGAGAGTCTCAACGCAGAAAGAATCATATCTAAACTGATTCTACACCTGAATGCGAAGAAGCAGGAAGCCCGAACCGGTATAAGCAGAAACTGTGTCCAAATGTAGCGGGGAAGAGAGAACCCTCTCGCGTATTTGAACGCAAAAAGAGGATGGTACCAGGGAGACCGCAATCTTGGTGCCGGAAGCTGAAGTTGTAGTAGTAAGTACAACGGTGGTAGCTGGTGGTGATGGCGGTGGTGGTGGTGATGGTGGTGGTGGAAGTGCCGAGCCCATGTCAGACGTTTCCTGGGTCTGCATCTGCAGCCTCTCCCATTGTGTAAACGCAATCAGACGATCCGTAAACAGTTTACGCAGAGCCCTGGGCATGTGCTCGGCGAACGCGGGGCCACGGGCCACTTTCAGTCGCTGCCAGAATAAAACCTGTCGGCCCGCGCCTGGCGCCGCTCACTGCCGCTTTCTTTTCAAATGGCCCGACGAAGGAAGGCTTGGGAGGAGCAAGGAGGCGGGGGCGTGGGGGTGGGGAGGGATGAGCCTACATTGGGGCGAGGTTACAGAGGGCCGGGTGAGGGGGGTGGGGTCAGGAGGGGTGGGGAGGGATGAGCCTACATTGGGGCGGGGAGGAGGCTGGGGGGGGGGGGGGGGGGGAGTAGGAGGGGGGGGGAGGATAAGCCTACATTGGGACGAGGGTAGGAGGTGGTGAGAGGTGGAGGTGGGGGGGGGGGGGGAGTGGATGGGGTGGGAGGGTGAGTGCCACATTGGGGTGGGGGTGGGGGATGGGGTGGGGGGGGGGGAGTAGCCTACATTGGGGGAGAGTGAGGAGGAGGGGCGGGGGGGGGGGGAGGGGGGGTCGGAGGGGGAGGGGGTGGGGGAGGAGCCTAATTGGGGGAGGGTACGGAGGGCCGGGTGGGGGTGGGGGGGTCAGGAGGGGGGGGAGAGGTGGGGACCTAACATTGGGGCGGAGGGGTGCAGGAGGAGCATGGCGAGGGTGCGGAGGGGAGGGGCAGGGGCATGAGGAGGGGGGAGGGATGAGCCTACATTGGGGCGAGGGTGCGGGGGGTGGGGGTGGGGGGGGTAGATAAATATGATGATAATAAAATGAGCGGCGTATCCTTATGTTTTTATAGTCTTACGAGATGGGGTGCCATAAATAATCGATGATAATGATGATGATGCTAATGATTAATATAGTAACGATTTCTTGTATGGCACAATTCCCAAAATAATACAGGCTCAACGCGCCTTACAGTACACCCTCTCAAACATTCCCAATTATCTTAACAACCAACACGCACGCGTGCACACACACACACACACCACACACACACACACACACACACACACACACACACACACACACACACACACACACACACACACACACACACACACTCACTCACTCACACACTCACTCACTCACTCACTCACTCACTCACTCACTCCAGAACGTTAGCCGATTTTGACTGCATCATTACCGGCTAACGTCAAAGACCGCATAACTGCAGGAGTCTTTGATATAACCAGGAGAGGACGTAATGACTTGTAGATCGTGTAAAACCGTACGTCATAGCAATGCGGTAAGTCGACACTGAGCTATGGTGTATAGCAATATACTGTTGCTTGAAATAATATCTTTTTGTAACATGATAACGTTGTCGTGATATAATTACATGTCGTTACTGTGATATTAATATGAAAATGTATTTTGGGCAGATTCTCCTTAACCCACCAGCTTTACTATTGGCTAATTTGTCACTAGGGCAGCGCGCTTCTTCTCTTGTCAGGCTCCCCGACTGTCTGGAACCAACTTCCTGTTTCTGTCTGTCGTTCGGCCGTGCTGTCAGCTCTTTCAAAATCTTCCGTGAACTGACCCTTTCTCCTTTTAAAACCTTTCCTTCAGTCCCATTGCCCTCAGATAACGTGTGTGAGTGAGTGAGTGAGTGTGTGCATGAGTACGTGCGCGCGCGCGCGCGAGTGTGTGTCAGTGCGTGTGCGCACCTTGCGTCAGTGTGTGTGTGTGTGTGTGTGTGTGTGTGTGTGTGTGTGTGTGTGTGTGTGTGTGTGTGTGTGTGTGTGAGTGTGATGTGTGAGTGAGTGAGAGAGTGTGTGTGTATGTGTGTGTGTGTGTGTGTGTGTGTGCGTGCGTGCGTGCGTGCGTGCGTGCGTGCGTGCGTGCGTGCGTGCGTGTGTTGTGTGTGTGTGTGTGTGTGTGTGTGTGTGTGTGTGTGTGTGTGTGTGTGTGTGGTCGTGGTGTGTGTGTGGTAGTGTGTGTGTGTGTGTGTGTGTGTGTGTGTGTGTGTGTGTGTGTGTGTGTGTGTGTGTGGTGTGTGTGTGTGTGTGTGTGTGTGTGTGTGTGGTGTGTGTGTGTGTGTGTGTGGTGTGTGTGTGTGTGTGTGTGTGTGATGTGTGTGTGTGATGTGTATGATGTGAGAGAGAGGTGTGTGTGTGTGTGGTGTGTGTGTGTGTGTGTGTGTGTGTGTGTGTGTGTGTGGTGTGTGTGTGTGTGTGTGTGTGTGTTGTGTGTGTGTGTGTGGTGTGGTGTGTAGTGTGGTTAGTGTGTGTGTGTGTGTGTGTGTGTGTGTGTGTGTGTGTGTGTGTGTGTGTGTGTGTGTGTGTGTGTGTGTGTGTGTGTGTGTGTGTGTTGTGTGTGTGTGTGTGTGTGTGTGTGTTGTGTGTGTGTTGGTGTGTGTGTGTGTGTGTGTTGTGTGTGTGTGTGTGTGTGTGTGTGTGTGTTATATGTACTGAATCTTGAAAATATGTACATTTAAAGAATGTAAACGTTCAGAGCCCGTTCGGGTTAGGCGCTCTAAGTACCCATTATTATTATTATCATTATTAGGATTGTGGCCGGATTCAGTTGTTCAGAAGATGCCGGTTCTCAGTCTGTCCACAGCTACCATTGCGGGCGCGCATAGAATGTCACGTGATCGCCGAAAATCACGTGGCAGTTTGTTACCAGAGTCACCGCGTCTACTTTTTGTGCCGAAGCATTCACTGACATGATTCACGTACGTCACTTATTGTGCATCGCGTTTCTTCGGCCCTGCTAGTTCTTCGCTCGTAAGTGTTTTTGTTTTTTTTTGTTTTTTTTCCCCACGGACATGCTACATAACTGTTTTATTAGACCTGAATTTGTTTGTGTGAACCAGATGGTCAAACTGATTCAGGGTTCTGTGATTAGTGCGTGCGTACCGGGCCCGCCTTGAAATGCGCTGTCTTGTGTCCAACAACTAGGCCTGATTCTAAAAGGTCAACTACATCTTCTAAATAGCCTCTTCCAAATTGCTCTGAAGTGTTGTGTTGCCTGTTTTGGGTTTGAGCAAAGTGTATTTCAGTTCGGGTCGACTGGGGGTTCCTCGGATGTCCTTGGGTGGTGACATTTACGTTTTGTGGATACTGAGCCTGTCGCGTATACAGCTTTCAACACACTCTAGCGCCTTTCAGCTTCTACAGACAAATTGCCTTTAAGTTTTCACTTCTTCCAAACCACTCGGTCTGTATAATCATCTACTGAATATGCTATGCAGCACTCCAACTGTATTATCATCACTTCGCCGTCATTGTCCTTCTCCTTGTTGTCAAGTGCTTGCTTCCGTTATTGGTTGCTGCTGTTGTTGTAGTTGTTCTCCTTTTCCTGCATTCATCATCGTTCTTATCATCATTAGCAACAACATCCTCGTGCCCACTCTCCCACACGTTATCGTCCTCGTTGTTATATTTATAGGAGTAAAATTGTCTCCTGATACAAGTCTTTTGTGGTCGAGTAGGATTCCTGGCTTATCAACTGACAGAAAATCCGGGTGTATAAAATGCTAGAAAATCCAAGTGTATAAAAATAATGATCGATTTATGCAAAACATAGGACTAGCATGACAGGCTGCTGCTGTCGGTTTTTCAGCTGCTCTGTGTGTATGTGTGAGGCGGGGGGAAGAGGGTGGGATGCGGTATGTGTGTATGTGTATGTGTGTGCGGGGTGTGTGGTGTTGTGTGTGTGTATGTGTTGTGTGTGTGTGTGTGTGTGTGTGTGTGTGTGTGTGTGTGTGTGTGTGTGTGTGTGAGTGTTGGTTTTGTGTGTGTGTGGGATGTGTTGTGTGTGTGTGTGTGTGTGTGTGTGTGTGTGTGTGTGTGTTTGTGGTGTGTGTGTGTGTGTGTGTTGTGTGTGTGTGTGTGTGTGTGTGGTGTGTGTGTGTGTGGTGTGGTGTGTGTGTGAGTGTGGAGAGAGAGAGAGAGAGAGAGAGAGAGAGAGAGAGAGAGAAGAGAGAGAGAGAGAGAGAGAAAAGACGAGAAGACAGACAGAAGACAGACAGACAGACAGACAGACAGAGAGAGTATGCCTGGGTAGTGTGTGTTGTGTGTGTGTGTGTGTGTGTGTGTGTGTGTGTGTGTGTGTGTGTGTGTGTGTGTGTGTCTGTGTGTGTGTGTGTGTGTGCGTGTGTGTGCATATGTGTGTGCACGTGCGTGCGCGCGCGCATATGTAGTCTATGTGGGTGGGTGTGAATGGGTGGGTGTCTGTATGGAATCATATTGTGGGTGGTTGGTGTGAAATGCTTGAGTATTGACGTATGCATTTACGATAGTTGTCTTTTTTCTGATTGTCAGGATTTTCGTTTTTTTGTATTTTTTGTATTGATTTTGATGATGTACAGCGCCGCGAGCTCGCAAATCTTTTCGGGGTATAGCGTTATGCAAGATTTATTGTTATATCACTTCCAACCAGACCAGCAATTAATCGCCTTGCCACCTGCCTCACGCGATCGCCGGTCTCAGGTATAGCAAGCCACGCCTTCTTCTACCCTTCTCTCATTTCACTGACGTTCTGAATTCCTTGGTGGAGTTTGTGTACCTTGTACTTACTCGCATGCCAGGTGACAGTTGCCGTAGGTGATTCGGGTCTCTCTTGTTGTGTCTGTGACGTCTAAAGATCGAGCGGTATTAAGCTCCACTTGTTTCTTGTTTGTTTTGGTTCGAGTCTTTTGCTTCGTTGTGGTTGTTGATTCCTCACACAGTAAGTTAGACCCCGTGTTTTGTTGTTGTTTGTTTGTTTGTTTGTTGGCTTGCTTGCTGTTTGTCGGTTATATTTTTTTGTATTAGTTTTTACTGTTTGCGTTTTGTTCTTTTTGTGTTTTGCTATGTCCAAAAGAGTATCCGGTGCCAGTTAGTTGGAACAACAGTTGTCTGCAGTGAGCCGTGGAACACTGCGAGGAGAGCTGTATATGGAACAGTCACTGACCAGCTACGTCACTTGCTTTTCACTCATTTGTCTACATGCCACCCTTCTCTCTCTCTCTCTTGTTTGTTTGTTTTTGGCGAAACTGACGAAACTGACCACTTGTTACCTCATCTGAAAGCTTCTGAGAAACGAAAAATACTGAAGCGCCTTTACAAATCTCTCTCTCTGGATCTCTCTCCTCTGTCTGTCTGTCTGTCTGTCTGTCTGTCTGTCTGTCTGTCTGTCTGTCTGTCTGTCTCTCTCTCTCTCTCTCTCACACACACACACACACACACACACACACACACACACACACACACACACACACACACACACACACACACAACCACACACACACACACTGAATAGATGAAAACGTCGTCAACTGGTCATATTTCATTTCCGGCAATCGACCCCAAAGCAAAATAATGATTGCTTTCAACATCATCGGAGGCGAATGCTGTAGATGTGTTTCGACATATCGGGCAGCAGTGTAGCGGTAAAGATTGTGATGGACGATGATATGACTGCCAAATCTTGGACAAGTGCAATACAACGCTGAACGATTGCAATGTAATATCTTAATGAACGACGTTGGAGATTCCACGCTCGCAGCAGGCTTTAAAAAGCACGCTTTGGTTGCAATGAAACAAAACGTTAAATGATCGGCACTTGTGACTTCTGAAAAACAAAAAACAAACAAAACTAAAAACTAAAACCAAAAACTCAGATCAAGGATGTTGTTAATTTTTCTGTCCGTTATAGAAAGCCGGTGAGGTTCACAGTTTTGGGATCAGTTAGGGGTGCTTACGAGGTTACAGGGACTAACAGTTTCAAAACCTTAACAATGCTGGAGACACAACTCACTCTTGACCACCATTAACCCCTTCACTGCCATGATGTCACTTGAAAACAATCAATATAAGTGCGAAATCAGAACCCTTAAACCTTTTTGTTTTCTTTTTCGCATGTGAAAGGATTTTCATTTTAAAAAAATGCATAGCATTCAATGTAGATCAGTGTGTTATAGGACCGAAAAATATACTGTTTACAGGCGCGTCCGTGCGTCATTCAGCCAGGAAATTTTACAGGCTGGGGCAGTGAAGGGGTTAATAACGTTTAATCAGTACATAATCATTAACTGGATTTTTGTGTTTGTTTAAACACCGCCATCTCACCGCACACAAACTGAAGGGCAGATCCATACATATTAAACGTTTAGCAGTCTTCATCACAGGATCGCGAGCAGAAAACCGAAAAATCAGTTTGCGTTATTTATGGAGCTCGGTTAAATTTTAAGGTCTTCCGTTTTCACGTCTTCGGAACTCTCCCGGCAACCACCCCTCCCCACTCCACCTTCCTCCCTCCTTCAAAAAAAAAAAAAAAAAAAAAAAAAAAAGAGGTCGAGACGTCTTTCGCTGAGAACAAACCACTGGAAGGAGGCGAGGAAAGCCTTACAAAGAGTAGCAAGTGAAGTTCTGGGGCTTGTTTCGTCTCGTTCTTTTCTCTGTGCAAGCGATCAGAACCCAGGAAGCCAGCGTCAGACTTAAGCCGTTGGTAAGAGCATCCACATTTACTGATTACAATCACGACTTGGGTAAGTTTCTAGTTTGAATTACTTCCCCCCCCCCCCCCCAGCCACCTCCACCCCACCCCCCTCTCTCTCTTACACGCGCGCGTGCACAAACACACATATACACAATAATCACTCACACACACACACACACAAAAAAAAACACGCACGCACACACACACACACACACGCGCGCGCGCGCAGCGCACACACACACACGCACGCACACACACACACACACGCACGCAAACGCCCCGCCCACCCCCCCCCACACACACACACGCACACACACACACACACACACACAAACACACACACGTTTGGCCAGAAAGGAAAAGAAAATCCATGGAACGCCGTCTAATCTTGCCTCAATCAAACCCAACCCCCCCCCCTCTCCCCCCCACCAATCACCCCACCCCCCACCCCATCAACACCACTCATCCCATCACAACCTGTAGACAAAATCTTAGCCCAACAGGGGGTGTTCGATGCGGTACGTGGTCTCTGAAGCCGGAAGTATCCATGTGGAGCGGCCAGTGCCGAGTGAAAGGAAGGTTGCTGCCTCCCTTGTCCTTTTTTCACGCCCACCCGCCATCGCTGACCTGAAAGTAATGCGCCTGTACTCGGCCACGCACAATGGGATGACAAGTGAGTGAACAGCACTCAGCGACGAATCGGCAGGGCTGTACTATGAGAAAAACACAACAACAATCTGACCAGCCACTCCCACTAAAGAGAGAGAGAGGAGAGAGAGAGAGAGAGAGAGAGAGAGAGAGAGCTCAAAAACGTTTTCAAGGATTGTAGTTTAGATTCATTTAGACCACAGAGAGAGAGAGAGAGAGAGAGAGAGAGAGAGAGAGAGAGAGAGAGAGAGAGAGAGAGAGAGAGAGAGAGAGAGAGACAGACAGACAGACAGACAGACAGACAGACAGACAGAGACAGAGAGACACACACAGAGAGGGAGAGGGAGAGAAAGAGAGAACTCGAACTCGAAAATTTTATTTTCCAAGGATTGTAGTTTAGATTCATTTAGACCAGAGAGAGAGAGAGAGAGAGAGAGAGAGAAAACTCGAAAACTTTATTTTCCAAGGATTGTAGTTTAGGTTGATTTAGACCAGAGAGAGAGAGAGAGAGAGAGAGAGAGAGAGACAGACAGACAGACAGAGAGAGCAGAAGGTGGGGGTGGGGGGCAACTAGATAAACCGTGAACTGTGCAACACACCATCAAGGACACAGAGACACCGTGTAACCTCGGTTTGATTAATATAAAGGGACTCCAGACGCAGAAAACGCGCATATATACATTTCCATTTGCAGGCTTCGAGTGGTATTTGTAGAGAGGAGAGGGAAGAAAAGGGAGATTATATACCTATTGATACACTGTCACCACCAGAATGACTCCTGCATTAAGATGGGCAGCGATATGAGCCATTTAATGTTTCGTTAATTGTGGGGGACGAAGTCACAAACAAGACAGTATCCACAGACCACAACTTTTGAAGAGAAAGGAGAGCCGAAGCCGATTCGAACCAGCCGAACCGGCGCACTCTGCTACGTACACGTGTGACTGGGTAGCTTTGAGTGAACTGTTGTACTCCTAGTCATACTGAGTCCACGACTATTTTCTAAGTAGAGCAAGTTAATTTGTCGGCATGGCCAAACCGGCAGCCCACATTCCATCACTGGTTTAGTTTCCCTTCCACAAAAAGGTAGACAAAGTAAGAGATAATTGGTTTGGAACGCCCAGTCAACCAAGACGGTTATATTATCAGGGCGAATACGCAAAGGTGTAGGTAGGTGTCTTTAGCAGCTCCTTGCACTGCCGGTTTCGAGTTCGTGGCTATATATATCTGCCACAGCCAATGTGTCAGGACGATTTGAAGGAGAGCCGATGTAACTGTTCACAACAGTAAACACCGGGCAACCCGATGTACTTTTTCACAACAGTGAACAGGAAACCCGGTGTATTTATTCACAACAGGAAACGCAATGCACTTGTTCACAACAACAGTAAACAGGAAACCCTATGTACTTGTTCACAACAATAAAAAGGGAACCCAATGCTGTACATGTTCACACCACTACTGACAGAAAACCTGATGTACTTGTTTACAACACTAAACAGAAAATCCGATGTACTTGTTCACAACAGTAAGCAGGAAACCCTATGTACTTGTTCACAACAGGAAACCCGAATGTACTTGTTAACAACAGTAAACAGGCAACATAATGTACTTATTCACAACAGAAAACAGGAAATCCAATGTAATTGTCCACAAAAGTAAGCAGAAAATCCGATGTAATTGTTCACAATAGTAAACAGGATACTCGTGTACTCAGTGTTCACGACAGAAAACTGGAAAACCGATGTACCTGTTCACAAAAGTAAACAGGAACCCATGTACTTGTTCACAACTGAAAACTGGAAATCCGATATACCTGTTCACAAAAGTAAACAGAAAACCCGACAGAAAAAAAGGAAATCCGATGTACTTGCTCACTAAAGTAAACAGGAAACCTATGTACTTGTTCGCAACAGTAACCAGAAAACCCGACAATTATACTTGTTCGCTACAGTAAACTCCACTCTTCCTAAGGCAGCGGTGCGTGGTTGTGGTTGTATTTGAATGGGCGGACTGACACCTGCTGAAGCTCAGTGACACATCCGATTGCCATGAAAATGGAAACTACACAAGTGGCTGTGCGCACTGACCCGCAGGCCCCCAGGTCATCGCTTCCGCGGTATGCCCACAGTTAGTCATCGTGGTGCTGGCCTCAGTGATTGCCTTCCCTTACCTACCGACACTGACGATGGTAGAAACGGGGGGAAGTGAGAACAGTTCTCTTTGTCAGTTTTTGGTGGTCAGAGCTCAGGAGCTGTGTCAAAGTCGAGGTGGACGTCCTGGGCTCCCGTCCCTAATAAACCTACGGTTTCTGTGGATGGTAAAGCAACATTTCAATCAGTTGTTGGGGGGCGGGGATGAGTGGAGGGGGTGTGGGGGTGGATGGAATCTGCCTCGTTTCTTTCAGTGGCCGTTGGTCGGTCGGCCGACTTTGTAACCAGCTGTCTTCTTTTGCCCTCATTACATCATTTTTCATACACTTGCCGCCTTGGTTTGGGTTTTCACAGGGCAGTCACACCAGCCAGAACATCAAGACAACATTAGAATGTTGTTATGTACTCCATACGTAAGCTGGGACTGTTTTCAGCCATATAAGCTCCTTGTATAACAGCGTCCGTTCTCCAGAAATAATGTAAGTCTCCCGAAGACAGCATGGCTGTCAATGTGGCAGGATAATAAAGATGTTATTATTTTAAAAAGAAAAGACCAAAAAAAAAGAAGACTTAAGTTCGGTATTGCTTTACCATAAGGACTATTACGAACGGGCAGCCCAGGACGGCCACCTCCACTTTCACACAGCTACTGAGCTGCATGTAGGCGTAAGTAAGAAATCATGGTGCTTTACGTCCACAGAAACCGTATGGCTTACTAGGGACGTAATTGCTGGCGTAAGTAAGCAAACATGTTGCTTAACGTCCACAGGAACCATAAGGCTTATTAGGGACGGGGAGAAGGGGGGGATGGAGGTGGGGGGAGAGGGAGATTATATACCTATCGCTACACTGTCACCACCATAATAATTCCTGCATTAAGATGGGCAGCGATAAGAGCCATTTTAATGTTTCAGCAGGAGGTGATGACGGACAAAGTCACAGGACAGTGTCCACAAACCACAACCTTTTTGAAGAGAAAGGAGAGCCGAAGCGGTATCGAACCGAGGTCCTTCCGCTTACCAGCCTAACGCCTTACCGCTAGGCCAAACCGGCTCACAGTGCTGGCGTAAGCACTGTGAGCAGTTTAAAACTTAATAAACGCGGCCTGATATAACAGCAGACAGTGTGGTTACAAACTTAATGCCGTTTGAGCAGCAGCGATAACCGTCAATTAGCTGACAATTTTTGGAGACCCGGCCGGCTGTAGTGGATGGAGGAAGGATGTTGCAAACCGATCCGGATTCTGTTCGGGTGGGTGAATCCCACCCGGCAAACTCCAAGCATCGGTTTACGACATCCTTCCTCCGGGAGCTGGCAGGGTGCCGGAAAGCAAAGCTTGGTATACTAGAAGGGTGCCGGAAAGCAAGGATTGATATGCTCGAAGCGTACCGGAAAGCAAGGCTTGGTATGCTGGAAGGGTGCCGGAAAGCAAGGCTTGGTAAGATAGAAGGGTGCCGGAAAGCAAGAATTGGAATGTTACTCTGACCATGAACCCTGATTTACACTTAATGGCGCGATTTCAGACCGGACAATCCATCAGCTAGCAGCTTCTTGTCAGTGGCAGAGGAGCAGTCCCAGCCACTTAATTCCGTTAGCTGTGCAACCGCGATACCCTCACGCCAGCCGGTTTAACAGAACGCCGTCCTAACTATGGTTATAAACTCTACCAGCGCAGTGATTTTTTTGCGGCCAGTGGAGCGGTTACAGTGGCTACCGACATACTCCTCCCCTCCTCCTGTGTACACCATACAACCATGCACCATGTCACTTTATGCAAAGCCACATACGTATATATATTGTATGCGTGTTTAGCTGTAACCTGCCACCTGCACTTTTGGCAGAATGACCGGGATCTTTTACGTGCTACTGCGGTAACCCTTCAGTCGCCTCAATGGCCCTCTTGCCCAATCACAACCCGCAGCGACTCGGGTGGCTGCACAGCAGACTTGGTCAGGTGGAAGTGTCAGCAGACGCAACCGGTGGTTTTCACGATCGGGTGGGCGGCTAATGGTACCCTGTCACACTGACCCGAAACACTAACTACGCTGACCAGAGAGTAGTGACCAGGGACACTACGCTTACCACAGAGTGACCAGGGACGCTACACTGACCAGGACAGTGTCGCTGTTCGCCGTAGCGGGCCGGAGGGAGGGGCAATAAAAACCAGTGAGTCAGTGGACGCGGCACTTGCCGTGTTCGTCACCCGTGTTTCCTGTTGTGCTTGCCGGAGGAAGCGAGGCGATTTTTTCCGTCATCACCTCCTTCCCCCCTTCCCCCCCTCCCATGCCCCCCCTCCCCCCGCCCCCCACTCTCAACAACGTGAACGGTCCTGCAGGAGGGACAAAACAAGGGAACAGGCCCTCTCTCTCTCTCTCTCCCCTCTCTCTCTCTCCTCTCTCACTCTCTCTCTCTCTCTCTCTCTCACACACACACACACACACACGCACTCACACATACACACACGTGCATGACGCTCAGTCATTTTGAATGGTAGCCTGTATAATTTTGTATCGCATTCTTCCTTGTCGAAACTGGTTCAGTTATTGTCTGACCTAATTACTTCAGTCATATATACATAGTGCGTGACGTTCTGAGTGAATTCTTGGTATTGATATTTGAGAACTACTCCTAGTAGGTCGCAATATGTTCGTGCGTTTGTGTGTGTGTGTGTGAGCGCGTGCGTGTGCCAGTGTGGCTGGGGGTGCTTCAGTGTGTGTGTGTCAGTGTGTGTGTGTATGCGTGCGTGCGTGCGTGCGTGTGTTGGCATGTGTATTTGTGTGTGTGTGTGTGTGTGTGTGAGAGAGAGAGACAGAGAGACAGAGACAGACAGAGATGGGGGTGAGAGAGATGGGCAGAGAGAAGGAATGAAACAGAAGGAACAGGGAGGAGGGAGGGGAGTGAGCGGAGTCTAGATTATTTTGCCTGAGGTTCTGGCCACATACATTTTTTTCTTTTTGTACTCCTAGTACTTGCCTTAGTCATTTTGTGAACTGACGACAAACAGCTGATTTCTTTCCTTCTTTTGTTCTTTAAACAACAACAACAACAACACTCTTGTATAGTGTCTCTGGTCTACTCTATGGTCTCTTACAGGCCTACCATAAGCGAAATATCGCTGACTCCAATGCCGGGCAGACTTGAAGGAGACGCACTGTTAACGTCTATGATGATGAAGTGATGCTTAATGTCCTCAGATGTCAGTTGACATATTAGGGACAAGCTGTGACCAATGCCGAAGCATGGTTCAATATAGCTTTACGTCCACGGAAACCATAAGGCTCGTTAGGACGGACAGCCCAGGACAGCCACCTCAACTCTCACACAGCTCCTGAACTATGTTAACGTCTATCCAGTTAGAGATACTATGTAGTGTAGCGTCTCTGGTGCAATCAGGCCCGATCCAAATATTGATCCGCAAGTGGACCAAGCTTTCTTCGCTCCCCATCCCCCCCGTCTCCCCCATGATCTAACTATGATATATCCAAGTCAAGCTTACTTTTTTAGATTGTCCCTAATATGCTTTTAGCATCTGAGGACATTAAACAAAAACTCAACAACAAAATGCAATCAGTGCTCAGAGCTCAGGGGCTGTGTGATAGTCGAGGTGGACATCCTGGGCTCCCGTCCCTAATAAACCTACGGTTTCTGTTGATGCAAAGCAACACTTCAATCATGCAGTCAGTACACCGATGGAGCTAGACTACAGCTGACGTCTGGGGGGGGGGGGGGGGGGCCTGAACTTCTTCTTCTTCTTCAGGTGATGCTTAGTGTCCTCGGATGTCGGTTGACATATTAGGGACAAGCTGAGACCAATGCGTGAGCATGGTTCAATATAGCTTTACGTCCACGGAAACCATGAGGCTCGTTAGGACGGCCACCTCGACTCTCACATAGCTCCAGAACTATGATGAGCCTTGAACCACCCACCAAAGAACTTTTCATCGCCGCGGATCTAAACTACTCTAGAGATCACTGACCGAATGAGCGAGCGGGTCGCCGTGTCGGCTGATAGCCTTGTCCAGCACGACGGCTAATATCCTCGCCACAGCATGTCTAGCGCTTGATTTACCTGGGAAGTCGTTGGACAAATATTGTCGCTCCGCTCCCTGTTTCTCTTGCAAGGTATCCTCTGGTTTCCAAACACGGTTAGCGATCCTTCAAACATCCCGGGGGCTGGGAGACTTCCCCGGCTTCTGCTGCACACGCCGTTGCCTTGTGCTCGTGTCGGCGGGGCGGAGGAGGCTTTGTGTCCGTACCACAACACCAGATCGGGTAGATTAATCCCCCACCCCGGGTACAGCGAGTCCAGGATGCCGCGGAGGACTGGAAGACGGCTGAATCGAACGCGACGATCGGCAAAACCAACAGGCGAGAAACAAGCTGGGCTGGAGCCACTCCCGGAACAATGGGGAACGATTTGATAGACTTGTGAAGTGTGGGGGTAGCGGGCGGTGCCAAATCAAGACAGAAACAGCTCAGCGGCGGCTGGCTGAGGGGGTAATCAGCGGCTTGGTTGCGTGTGAAGGGGGACGTGGAGAGGGCTTCTAATCAAGGCGGGCGTCAAGATGGCGGAATGGATCGCACCTCTTTCCCACTACACGCCCTCTTCACACGGAGCGAGGTGTAGCTGCTCGTTTATTTACAACGGCCTCCATCTCGTTTCCACTTGTAGAGCGGCCGTGTCACCAGGCAGAGCCTCCATCTCATTTCAATTTGTGAAGCCGTGTCACCAGGCAGAGCCTCCATCTCATTTCAGTTTGTGAAGCCGTGTCACCAGGCAGAGCGTACACAACCCTATCAATGCCTACTCCTGACACGGAGCTAAAAGTGAATCAACTGACAAGCAAAAGGAATTAACTGACAGCGCTTGAAAGACGTCACACAACAACAACAACAACAACAACAACAACAACACACACACATACACACACACACACACGCACGCACGCACGCACGCACGCACACACACGCACGCACGCACTCGCACGCACGCACACACACGCACATACGCACGCACGCACGCTCCCACGCACACACACACACACTCTCTCTCTCTCTCTCTCATCCACACACACACACACACACATATATATATATATATATATATATATATATATATTAGTAATATATATATATATATATAATATATATATATATATATATATATATATATATCAGTATATGCAACAAATACAACAACAGAGACCCGACTCGCCTTCTGTAACTACCACCTGGTATGCAAGTAAATACAAGGCACATAAACTCCACCGAAGCTACATCCCCGTCTTGACATGCTGAGCCTTGCCACACTGCCGATTTTTGTTGTACACTGACATCAATGGGACGTCACTCTCCTAACAACTTTCCAACTGTTAACATTACCGCGCGTTTATGAAACCTAAAGTTGTGATTTCCTGTACAAGTTCTGTTTATGTTCTTGTGCGGCATTGTGTGCTCCATGATAGTTCCTTGACTAACCTTCGTCTTATTACTATTTCACTTGTTACTTATTTCACTTTAACTTATCCATCTCTGCGAAGCACGTGAAAACCCGTCGCGTGGTGCCATAAACCTTATCATACACGGGTCTGATGCCCTTTTGTAACTAGTGTTGGCTGGGTGTTACAAATCAGTTATCTTTCTATTCTTGAAACTACACAAACAGCGGCAAACCGCTACAGGAGAAAGTGGAACAGTCGCTTTGAAATGGAACTCCCATCTGAATTTGACTTAGTTTCTGTTGACTGAAACCAGACTAGAAACGCGCACGGTCGTCGTGTAAATTAGTTTTAATTTTGGTTAGAACGTGACCCAGTCTGACCGCTCTATGGCTGCTACAAGTGTCCATAGACCACACTTGGCGGTGTCAGAGTTCAGGAGCTGTGTTAAAGTCGACGTGAGCCTTACGGTTTCTGTGGACGTAAAGCAACATTGAAACGTGCTTCGACATTGGTCACAATTTGTCCCTAATATGTCAACCGACATCCGAGGACATTAGGCTCTACTTCACCACCACTTTGCAGTGTTTGGGGACTTGAAGCAAAATCGGTCACTGAGTTTACGAAACTGCCGTGGACCGACAGTGCTGTGTATGCTGGAGAGAAGGAAAGACTGAGCAGACACAGCGGTGGGAATAAACTCATTCAAGTCCAACCTCAACATTTCTTTTAGCGGGAGACCAGAGAACAGACTTGCCATGTCTTCCGTTCCCTACTCCCGTAGTGGGGCACTGCGGATGCAGAGAAACCAACGTCCCCCTCTGTTGAAAACCCAAAGCTGACAAACCCCTTGACTGCCCCAGCCTGTAAAATTTACAGGCTGAATGATGCACGGACGCGCCTGTAAACAGTATATTTTCCGATCCTATAACGTCAGTTTCATTGCTACGCGTTTTGATGAAAATCCTTTCAAGCGAATGCCGGTGCGAAAAAGAAGACAAAAAAGGCTTAAGGGTTTCAAATTTTGCATATTATGTGTCATTTTCAAATGACGTCATGGCAATGAAGGGGTTAAAGCCTGGAGTAAACTAACGTCTCCCTCTGTTAAAAACCCCAAACTGACAAATGTTT